>CM046872.1:28168243-28768243 GCA_025617745.1 Heliocidaris erythrogramma | reverse complement strand
GCTTTTCAAAAACATGGAATTCGCTGACCATCTTGGAGCTATTGTGAGCACAGCAGTAGAAAAGAAGCTGGAGGAGATAGTCCACAATGTGGAAAGCATCCAGGGCAGCATCCATGACTTACAAACAAAGTTAGACAAAAACGAAGAGCAGTTAAACAAACTCAACAAAGAAGTGGACATTCAGAGAGGATGCATCGCTAGGCTGCAACATGACTTGGACACAATGGAACAATACTCACGGCGCACATGCATTAGGATCTTTGGGATGAAAGAGACACCTGGGAAAATACTGAAGTTCTATCAGCTGATGTGATCACCAACAAGCTCGGCGTTCCACTAGACATCATGAAGGATGTCGATCGATCCCATCGGACTGGACCTGCGAGAGAACCGACGGTGTCATCGTCCAAAACATCGCAAGCAGTACGACCGCGGCCAATTATCGTCAAGTTGACTACTTACCGGAAAAGAAGAGAAATATTAGCAAATCGTAAAAGGTTGAAAGGGAGCGGATTCACTGTTGCCGAAGACTTCACGATGAAAATCTGGATCTTCTGAAAAAGACGAGAAAATCACCCAAGATTACGTCAGCCTGGACGTCAGATGGACGCGTAATCGCCCTGGTACTCGCAAGTAATGGCTCTGAGATCAAACGACGGATCAGAAGTGAGGAAGATCTGAAAACATTATAAATATTAAACAGTCTTGACACATCATTTTATTGACATGAACTTCTGAATATTTGGAAATTAGCTTAGTATTTATACATTTCTCATGCTACTTCAACCACTTTTATTTTGTTTACATTTTGTAAGCATTTTAACCTTTTTTTTGTCTTTCTGATTGTGTGTAATTGCTTGAATGATTTGTGTGTGTGATATCTGTGGTGAATGTGTCAAATGTACCAACCGAAACCCTACCTTATTTTGTATTGAATGTATTACGCTATTTCCTTTCAATCACTTCAAGCACGACGATGACTTCAAAGTCAACTTGTGTAGTTATTTTCACTTGAATAATGATTCTATGATTGCACATTTAAAACATATGAAAATTAATCCGTTTGAACTTAGTGATATTGATATATTCAGTGATGACCATTTCTTTTTTGATACTATAAATGACAATGCTCCGAAATTAAACAAATGTAAATATATTTTTGGTGATGAATTCCATGATAACTTTGATCAGAGTGATTCCTTTTCATTATTACATATTAATGCAAGAAGTTTATCCAAACATTTTGATGACTTTCACTCTTTGTTCACAACTCTTAATCATGAATTTACAGCAGTTGGTGTGAGTGAAACATGGTTAAATTCTAGTTCAAATGTTGCAATGTATAATATTGATGGTTACAACCTTATTCAAATTAATAGAATGAACAAAAAAGGAGGAGGAGTTGGAATATATATTAACAACAAATATGAATATAATATACGATCGGACTTATCAATTAACACTCCAGCATATGAGGTTTTATTTGTTGAAGTTATCAATATAAATAAGAAACGTACTGTTATTGGATGTATATATAGACCCCCTAACACTGATTTAGATACATTTTTAAGTAAGCTTAATGACACATTAGATATTCTCAACAAAAGTAATATAGACTTATATATAATGGGGGACTTCAATATTAATCTTTTGAATGCAAATTCACATGAAAAATCTAATGACTTTATTGAACTGATGTTCTCTCAAAATTTATATCCTTTAATAAGTAACCCACTGCAACATTAATAGACATTATATTTTGTAATTATATTGATAATACAGTCAGGGCTGGAGTGATTATTGCTGATATATCCGACCACCTTCCTATTTTTTGTACTAAAAAGCATAGTAATAGACCTGTTTACTAAGTGATTCAAATTTTATGCATACTTTTGAAATAAAGGTTGTTCTTGACAACCTGAAAGCTTGCCAGAGGCTTGTCAGACATAGCAACAAGTAATGTATGCAAACTGGATTCCAAGTATTGTAGTTCATTCATTAATAACAGGTTAATGGAATACCTCGTTACTATAGGTCCCCAGGGAAGAAACATCCATAAATTTGAATCACTTATTAAACAGGTCTATTATAAATATATGAAAAATTATTCCTTTTGTAATCGTTTGATAAATGATTAATTTATTTATTTATTTATTAAATTCAAAAGGAAATGAATGGAAGTAGATTGGAATTACATTTATGATATTTATGATATTGATTATGTAAACCATTGTTACATGTATAAGTTGCTCTCTGTACAATGAATGTTTTCCTATAATTAAAAGCAAAATTAACTCAAAAGTTATATTTAAAAAAACCATGGATGACGAATGGATTAATGAAGTCTATCAGCCAAAAACATAGATTATACAGGGATTATTTGATTAATCCTAATCAACCTATCAAAAATAAATTCACTAAATATAAAAATAAATTAACTAATTTATTGCGTATTGCAAAAAAAGATTATTATTGCTCAGTGTTTGCTAAACTCAAGGGTGACTCGAAAAGAATGTGGACTGAAATAAATAATGTATTGGGTAATAAGAAATATAAAAGATTACCAACTTCCATGTACAATAGAGATATGAAGGTATATTCTTTGAAAGACATTGTTAAGCAATTTAATAATATATCTCTCAATGGGTAAAACCAACTTCATTAACTGAAATTATTAAAATAACATCTAATATTAAAACGTAAAAATCTACTGGTCATGATGACATATCACCCATAGTAGTTAAAAGTTCTATTCATTGTATTGTTGAACCACTCTGTTATATTTTTAATAGATCACTATGTTCAGGAATTGTTCCAGAAAAATTTTAAAAATAGTTCCACTTCACAAGAAAGGTGATATTCATGATATGTCAAATTATAGACCAATTGCCATTCTACCTGTATTTGCCAAAATTTTAGAAAAAATAATGTATCACCGTTTGTATGAATTTTTGCAAAGTAAAAACATTTTGACTGATAAACAATTCGGTTTCAGAAAAACAGCATTCAACACCATTAGCAATTTTTAATTTAACCGAGTCTATATAAAGGAAATGGACAAGGGTAATTTTTGTATTGGTTTATTTATGGATTTGTCTAAGGCATTTGACACCATTGACCATCACATTTTATTGAATAAACTTGAGTATTATGGGGTTCGGGGTATTGCTTTGCAATGGTTCTTTAGTTATTTATATCAAAGAAAACAATATGTGATGGTCAATGGTGTCAGATCCTCTATACAATGTAACAATTATGGAGTTCCCCAAGGTTCAGTGTTGGGTCCCCTTCTCTTCCTTATTTATATTAATGATATTGTTAATTCTTCTAATATTCTTAACTTTTCCCTGTTTGCTGATGACACTGTAGCTACTTTAAGTGATAAGAATTTACAAACTCTCGTCTCCTCGATAAACAGGGAAATCTGCAATGTTTCGTTATGGTTTAAGGTAAATAAATTATCGTTAAATCTTTCAAAAACAAATTATGTTATTTTTAAAACAAGGAAGAGAAGGGCTCCCACAAATTTACCTGAAATACGCATTGATGATGTTTTGATACAGAAAACAGATAATGTGACATTTTTGGGTGTAATAATCAATGAATATCTTGATTGGAGTTCTCATATTTCTATAATTTCAAAATCTGTAGCAAGAAGTGTCGGCATTTTATCCAAATTGAAATTTGTATTGCCCAGTAATGTGTTGAAATTGATTTATAATACTCTTATTCACCCACATTTAAGTTATTGTAGTCATATATGGGGAAATACCTATAAATCTCATCTTAAAAAATTGCACATACTTCAGAAAAAGTCAGTTAGAATTATCACGAAATCAACTTTTAATTTTGCAAGTACTCCCCTTTTCCAATCGCTACATATTCTACCAATATATGACTTAGTTGCGCTTAATACATTAATATTTATGTATTCTGTAAAGTACAAATTGATTCCAGAGAAATATTGTAATATGTTTGTTTTAAATTCAGATATCCATACATACTCAACCCGCCAAAGTCATTGTTTCCATGTACCTAAATTTAAATTGACAATGTCTCTGAATTCTTTATCGTATGTTGGGATAAACTTTGGAATCAATTAGATTAATCAATAAGACCGAGCTCAACTCTATCTCGTTTTAAAATACTGTGTCTTAAATATTTATGGAATAGGTTCGGTACATTTTGATTGTGTGTGTGGGATGTATGTGTTTTTCTGTGGGTTTTTTTTTTTGTTCCCCAATTTATGTAAAATTGTATTTCATCCAATGGTATCGTCATACCCAGGCCTACATGGGAAGATGCTTAGGACGCCAACCCATAGATGGCTGAATATCAACTTTAGAACAATGTACTGTACGTTAGTCACGCATGATGATGAAAATACAGTTGTAAAATGAAGAACACAAAATATTCGATGATGATGGAAATAAAGATGTAACAGAGAACATCACATAACATTAAGGTGATTATGGTGACAATAAAAATGTAAACTGGCGATTACAAAAACAATACATTTATAATGAAAAAAACTATAGACGTAAAATATAAATATCCAAAACAATGTGATGATCATGATGTAAACAAATGTCTAAAATTAAAATGACAAAAACATAATGATCATGATATATAAAAACACTGATGTAAAATTAAGATGATTAAAACAATATGATCATAATGAAAAGGATAACTGATTATTGAAGATAACACAAAATGTTGAGGAAATTATGTTGAGATCAAAATGATGAATATTGTGACGAGTAAATAAGTGATAACAAAAAGAATTTCAAGTCACCTTTAATGATTAAATGGACAGATCACTCTAGATTACACGTATTTGTATTACGAAAATGAATGCTCAATTGAGGAAACCAATTGCTCGAAAACGAAATTAAAAGTGATTTCAGGTGCTTACCACACCCATCGCACTAATTTGATTTCTGAAATGTGGAAATCCATGCCCCAAAACGAAATTGAACGTTGTTATCCGAATTTGAAATTGGTAACCATTAATTTTGGTGCCTAAAAACGAATTTGAAAGCACGAAATATGAAATCGTTTGACCAAAGTCACTCCACCGCTTCGGACACACGAATTTGAATGCACTGAAAATGAAAATGAATGATAATTTTACGAAATTGGCCGGGAAAACCAATATTATAGGTTTTCCGGTCCAATTTCGCACTTAGTGCATGCAAAAGTAAAGATAGGCCATTCAATTTTGCCTATAGTGCATGAGAAAAAGTAAATAGGTCATTCAATTTCGCGGATAGGGCAGCCAACACCACCAATCGCCATTCAAATTCGCTATAGTGCAGCCAAGATGGTCAATTGCCATTCGTATTCGCTTTAGGGCAACCACATTCGCCAATTGTCATACAAATTCATACATCATTCATTCGTGAAACCCCCTCGAGCTAAGTTAGAGCATTCAATTTCGCCATTGGGCATCCAGTTATACAATTATTTGTGCACCCAATTTAGCACATGTATCTTTTTTCACTTGCTTGTTCATGTTTACACATTCTTTCACTTTATGAGCTTACTCTTGTTTTAAGCTGTGGGGGGGGGGGGGGGGGGTATTCTTTTCATATTCATCACATGGCCCAAGGAGCGGACAAAAGCAAGTGTATCAGCTTACTGTCGTGCTCCTTATTGGGCTAGTTGGTAAATTTAAGCAAATTTTGTATGTTTATATGTTATTTAATATGCCTTTTTATCTTTATAAATTTTCTTTCATAATGTGTATTGTCTTGTGTTATTTTGCATCATCTCATCAATTACATGCATTGATTAGAGACATAAATCATAGGATGTGTACGATATCAGGATTTTCTTCTTTCATATGGTTAACATATTTACTTTTTCTGTTTTTATCTCATATTAAGACTTTCATCATGTAAAAGAATGGTGCTTGGTGGCATACATTATTATTGAAGGTTTGGGAGAACGCGCAAAGAATGTTTGAAAAAGATCTCGCAGATAGAAAATAGAACGTTAACAATAAAGTGTTAAATGTTGCGCAAACAGACCTTTCAAACATAAATAATGCAGAAACTCGACAAGCAAAATATGAGTTGAAAGAAGTCAGAGGACATTCCTAAAGAATTTAATCTTTAAATGTTTAACAAACAATGTACATAATTATAATTATTCTTATATGTATTACTGTTTACAAATCATGTGAATACAGAGCTAAATTGGATGCATTAGTTAGGAACATGAATACCCTATGGCGAATTGAATGCTCTATCTTCAGTCACGTGTTCTTCCGTGCTAATTTGAATGCACTATGCGAATTCGAATGATATTTTTACACTTTTGCTTGCTCTATGGCGAATCTGACTGCCCATTACGAATTTTTGGCTGCCCTATGGCGATTTTGAATGACTAGTTTGAATTTTTGAATCACCTATAACGAATTTGAATGAACTATTTATACTCTTGCATGCACTAAGTGCGAAATTCGACGGGAAAACCTATATATTTCATTTGTATGTTTTCTTATGGTTAAATAAATCTGAATCTAATCTAATCTTATAAAAGTGGTCACGGTGACAACGATATGGGAACCCTATGAAATAACTCCTCAAATAACTAAGTCTGTCATTCTAAAATTATTTGTACCTTGTTATGAATATTATTGTTGAAAAATTATCATAATTATTTCAATATGGCACGAAAAAGAGACATGATAACGAAGCTTTTCGACCTGCACTCATCAGGTTATCACGCAGGTATATAACAAATTACTAGAAATCAACTATATTATACTCGGTGAACCCGGACGCAACCTAGACGCCGTAATTTCAGAACAATCGCAAAGCTTGGACGAACTCCTTTTGTCTGCACAGAAGAGGTTCTTGCGATTGGATATAAGCAGCTTCCAGAAAGCGTAAATGCGCTGAGCTTCTGGCCCGGGACATAATTGAGAATTGATCGTCGGCATAGCTTTGTGCGCAAGCTGGATTGTTCAGCAAGTGGAGACCAATCGCTGAATCGCATTTGGCTATCTTTGGTCTGTTAGCGTGCATTTCAGATTTGCAGGCACGGACGGGCTGCGTGCGCTGATTGGTTGTACGGTTCCGAATAATCGAGGGAATGTGTTGTTTAATGCGATCAGCCAACCGCTGAGAAGTACGGCCCACGTACCTGGCATCGCACCGGCACTGAAATTGGTAAATAACATTACTCAAGTGGGGGGTGGGTAGTACATCCTTGCTAGTTGACGGTAGCATCCTGTGTGTAGAAAACACAATGCGTGTCGAAACCGCGTAATAGCAACGTGACACTGCGTGTTTGATCTGACTGGCGTATTTGTCAGATACCTTACCCCTCCAGGGTAGTTTGAGATACACGGGGCATTTGGCAGGTCCAAATCTGGTGTCAGATTTGGATTGTGCCTCCAGCGTCCGTGTTATGGTGCGAGATATAACATGCTCAGGGTAACCATTGTCAAGGAGGATAGTTTTGATTTTCGCGATTTCGGGAGCTAATTTGCACGCAGAGCAAATCCTATGGGCGCGGCACACTAAGTTTCTAATGAGCCCAATCTTGTATGAAGTTGCACTGTACGAGTCCCATCTCGTGTATTGCCCGGTGAATGTGGGCTTGCGGTAGACGGAAGTGATGAATTTCCCATCACTTCTCTCAACGAGAACGTCGAGAAATGGGAGCGCATTGGACAGTTCAATTTCACATGTGAATTTTAGCGCGGGATGGAGCCGGTTCAGTTGTGTAAGGAAAACCTCACACGCTGCGCGGTTATCAAAAATTGCAAACGTATCATCAACATACCGACAATACACATGTGGGACTATATTAAGATCGGTGGCGTTCTGTAGCAGGCGCATTTCATGAAAGCCAACAAAGATGTTAGCAAGCGCGGGGCCTAATGGGGATCCCATAGCCACACCATCTATCTGTGAATACATCGTATCATTGAAACTAAACTCAACCGCGCGAGTGGCAAAGTTCATGAGATCAATGAATACGGGCTCAGGAACAGGTGGTGAGTCTAAGTCGCCATGATAGAGATAAGAAGCACAGATGTCAATAGCTTCTTTCAGTGGCACGTTGGTAAATAGGCTAGAGATATCGAATGAACACATAACACAATTACTATTATCAAGGGGCAGATCGCGGACGAGTTTAGCAAACGTAAACGAATCTCTAACAGTATGAACAGACAAACAATCTAAGACTGGCTGAAGTTGCTCGCTTAGCCATTTTGCCAGTTCATGCTGCGCTGACCCAACCATCGATAGAATAGGACGAAGCGGAACGTTTGTTTTGTGAGTTTTGGGGAGGCCGTACATGCGGGGTCTTAGCGAGCCATGTGGTCGAATTCTATCATAAACTGGCTTAGACAAATCGCCGCGTTTACATAAATCTAATAAATGTCGTTGGAGCTTGGTTTCCAAAGTGGCTGTGCGATCATGTTCTGGGACAGCACCTATGCGACAAAACTTTGATTCATCATGAAGAATGTCAGACATTTTGTTAACATAGTCACTTTTATTCAGAATGACGACACCGGTGCCCTTATCGGGTTTGCATATATGAATATCAGGATTGGCTTTAAGTCCGCGCAGTGCCACCAAGCATTCGCGAGTCATGCAGGTCGAAAAGCTTCGTTATCATGTCTCTTTTTCGTGCCATATTGAAATTTTGCAGTACCAAGAAATTATCATAATTATTATTAACATTATTATTATTACTATTATTGTCCAAACAGACGATTGGTACTACAAAACTTAAAGATAACATTTAACAAATTCATAGTGACGAAGCTTTTCGACCTGCACTCATCGGGTCACAACGCAGGAATGAGAGAATACAAGAAAATACAAAAGTCAAGGAAGGGTGTGTATAGCGACCCGGGTAGGATCCGGGCACGCTAGAATAATCGAAGCGCTTGTACAAACTCCTTTTGTCGGCACAATAGCGGATCTGTCGACTGAATGAACAACGCTTCTAAGAAGCGAAGATGTTGAAAGCTGCGTGCTCGGGCAACAATAGTGAACTGAGCCGGGTTATACGCCTTGGAACAAGCCGGACTATTTAGCAAGTGCTGACCAATAGCAGAGTCGCTGTGAGTGCGGCATTGAACATCAGCGACGCTAGCAGCGGTTTTGCAGTTACGCTTCGGCTGTGCTCGGCTACCAGCTGATGTCTGTCGTACCACGGAGGGTACGTGCTGTTTAATGCGGTCCGCTAGACGCTGAGATGTACGGCCAACGTAGACGGCTTCACACCGACAATGATACTGATAAACGACATTGCTCATTTGGGGGAAGGCAGTACATCCTTGCGAACTGCGGGTAGCATTCTATTAGTAGAGAACACGACACGCGTAGCCACGGCAAAGTAACAGCGCGACACTGTATGCTTAATATCGCGCGCATACTTATCAGACACTTTACCTCGCCAAGGTAATTTGAGGTAGACCGGGCATTTATTGGGCCCATACACAGGGCGAGTCCGCGAATCAATAGTACGCTGCACAACGCGATCAATGACAAGCTCCGGATAGCAATTGTCTCGTAGGATTTGCTTGATGCGAAGAAGCTCAGGGTTGAGCTTACACGGAGAACAAATTTGCAAGGCGCGACACACTAAGCTATTAATCAAACCAATTTTATACGATGTAGCACTGTACGAATCCCATCGCGTGTACTGGCCCGTAAACGTAGGTTTACGATATACGGACGTGAGAAGTTTGCCGTCACTCTTCTCAACCAGTACATCCAAAAATGGAAGCGCGTTAGACTGCTCCATCTCACATGTAAACCGAAGCGCCGGATGAAGCGAGTTGAGTTGTGTAAGAAAGTCCTTGCACGCAGCGCTTGAATCAAACATAGCAAAGGTATCATCAACGTAACGAAAGTAGGTGAGCGGGGATCAGTGATGTTTTCATGAAGGCGGGCTTCATGAAAGCCAACAAAGATATTAGCAAGCACGGGCCCAACGGGGAACCCATAGCAACACCATCGATCTGCGAATACATGATATCATTAAAGCTAAACTCGACAGCACTTGTAGCATGTTTCATTAGTTCAACAAACACGGATTCAGAGATAGGAGGTTCATCCAAATCACCATGGTAGAGGGCGGAGACACAGATATCAATGGTCTCCTTTAGTGGCACGTTGGTGAACAAACTACAGACATCAAATGAACATAAAGAGACAGATTCACTAATTACCATCTGACGAACCGACCGAGCAAATGTAAAAGAGTCCTTAATTGCATAGGTTGAGTATCGCTCAAGCACAGGTTGCAGGAGCTCACTCAACCACCTTGCCAGTTAATGCTGTGCTGAACCAGTCATGGAGAGAATAGGGCGGAGCGGGGTATTGGCTTTATGTGTCTTCGGTAAGCCATACATACGGGGGCGCTGAGAGCCATGCGGGCGGATCCTGTCATAAATATTATGTGCTAGCTGATCATTCTTACGCAAATCTAGCAGGTAGCGCTGCAACCTGCCCTCGAGGCAACTGGTCCGATCGTGACTACATGCAGGACCAATGCACCGAAATTTGGAATCATCATCAAGAACATCCATCATCTTACCAACATAATCACGCTTATTCAAAAGAACAACACCGGTGCCTTTGTCGGGTTTACAAATGTGAATGTCTTTGTTAGATCTAAGACCACGCACAGCCGTCATACATTCACGCGTCATATGGAAATCGGACATGTCGTTGACAAAAGGCGTTTGTACAAGCGCTTCGATTATTCTAGCGTGCCCGGATCCTACCCGGGTCGCTATACACACCCTTCCTTGACTTTTGTATTTTCTTGTATTCTCTCATTCCTGCGTTGTGACCCGATGAGTGCAGGTCGAAAAGCTTCGTCACTATGAATTTGTTAAATGTTATCTTTAACTATTATTGTCATTGAAAATGAATATATTGTTTCCCGTACTAAACGTTCATTACTAGTCTTAAAGCCTCCAGGATATTTCCTTTAGCATAATAAGTGGGTGATGCACTTAAGTTTTGAGTACTAATAATCCAATACAACATAAATTTGTAGTATATTTGGATTACAGAGAACTGTTGCTGGGCTAGCGCCATGAGCGTCCTCGGACGGTGTGTGCGTTCTATAAGTTTTCACCATTATCATTGTTATTATTATTATTATTATTATTATTATTATTATTATTACTAAGAAAAAATCTATCAAACGTTTAAGAATAAAGTATATAAACAGCATTGGCGTAAATATGCATGAAATTCTTTTCATCAGGATATAACAATAGGCCACCCCCCCCCCCCCCCCAATGAATAGTTTTATAAAACGAGTCGGCAATATGATTATAAAGTCTATAAAAATGGTTACGAAGCCCAAAGAAACGCCAAGAGTCGCACAGTCATGGAGGCTGCCATTTGCTTTCCTGGATGACATCACATAAGCGCAGCCAACAAAAGTCATGCGCGTTCCAGTGCGCGCATGTAATCCCTGCGCTAAAATGACAATTAAACTATGCGATTTCATTGGTTTTAAGTTTGCACGCACCAGAGGTACGCGTACGCGCAGCTCCGCCGTGCGTTAGTACATTTCTGCCGTGCGTTAGTTCTTTTTATTTTGCACGGTCACGTGGTGTTATTTGACCAATCAGGATGGCTACATTATTGAACCAGTTTTATAAAATTGCATAATACATCTTCACCACTGATAAACAGTTCACTACCATATCAATATTTTTATTTTACCATTTGCTTTAGAGCTTGGCATATTATATCAATCAAATATTTGTTATAATATACGGTATTATAAAACGGGTTCAAGAATGTAGCCAACCTGATTTATACTGTTAATACATGGTTGGGAGTGCGTTGGTGCGATCTGACAACACAAATGTTTTTATTGTGGTGTCCATCACACTCGGTTTGCGCCTTGTGCGTATAGTACACCACGATAAAAACATTTGTGTTGCCAGATCGCACCAACGCACTCCCAATCATGTATTAGCAGTATAAAATTTACCTTGTATAACATATACAAAGAACACACAAGCCGCAGCAATGTTGCCAGCTGCATCTCCAAATCTATACACGACTGCAGTAGATCGACCCACAAAAAATATATCTCCAGGTTCATGGCTTTGTGAATATATTCTAACTTCACCTTCATCCGTGGCTGTCGGTTCCTCATAGAAAAACTGTGCAACCGTTGTGCCTATATCAACCTCCAAGGTTTGGTCGGTTGGACAATCTACTGTAGGCGGGGTTGTATCTGGGTGGGGGTCAAAAAAGTTTTTATCAGAAAATTGAATAAAATGTGCAAGAACTGCCTCCAAATTATGGCTTAATTGAAGGGGGGAATGTCAGCAGTCCTCCGCGGCGTGTCGCGATGTGTGACGTCACAAGCTTGACAACATAATGAGAGCTGCTGGCTAGGCGCGCCACATGCTTTGAAAACACACACAAGTAACGCAATTTTCTCATTGATTTTTCAAGACTTAGAGATCAAAATGTCGGTTGTAGACGAGGAAATTGAGTTCAATATGGACATAGAAATTGGTGAAGAAAGAGATTCCTTCCATACAGAAGCGCTTCATTTTGTTATATGCACTGGTTTCCTCTTTCCCCGTCCATAGACTCTGCACTTTATTTTTAAGTGCTAACGAATGAGTGGTTTCCTCAACCACGATAATCTGAAATATAAAATGTGATGACAATTTTTTTTAACTGCGGTTGTCTGACAGTCTGAGTGAGTCTGATTATTCTGTCCAAAAATATGAAAGCGAAGAAATCAGTCACAATTGGTGTGCTTGTATAGTCGTACTAGTCTACGTGCAACACGAGCTCCGGATCCCCAGCCATGCAGGCCCTGAACTCAATTGCACAAGCAAGTTGTCAAACTCGTGAAATCGGTTTATAGCCGATTATTGCTTCATAAAAGTTGAAATAATCACACAGATATATTATATAACGTTTCAAGATTACACACTCCTGAGTGATATGTCGAATGATATCGAATAATTAACGTGAAAGATCATGGAGCGACAATAAATAGAGGAAAACAAACGTGTACGTGGTAAACAAACGAGAGTAAACTGGCTGTGTGCGCACCTGGCTGCATATCTGCCAAGGCTGTGACGTCACAATTCAGACCTCGATACGACCGTTGTTTGGCTTGGTTTGGGGTCTTAAAAGGGTCTTTAACAATTACATTTTAAGCCTTTCGAGGATATTTATATGACTTTTCAGCACATCATTTATGTTTTTCAAGTTGTAATCTTTTCATCCATATAATTTTGTCACAAATTTTCAGTTGTTGTGAATTTTCTTCAAGTGACTACTTTAAGGACTACTTTAAGTATATTCGGTGAAACCTGCCTAGATTTGGAACGAAAATATATAACATTTGACTTTTCTGTGTTCAATATCAATCTGTTACAATAATTAAACCCATTCGATACTTTACGCAATTCAATATCAACCCCAAATATTTGTATTCTTTAGCTATCATAATAGGCTTATTATCTATAAAGAAATTATCTTTATGAATCAATCTACCCATTTTATAAAAAATAATGATATTTGTCTTTTTGATATTCACTTGTAGTGTCCAGTATTTACAATACGTATGAAGTTTATTTAAGGACGGTTGAAGACCATCTGAAGATTCGGATATTAATACAAGGTCGTCCGCGTAGAGTAAACAAGATATTTTCTTCTCGCCAAGCATTGGTGGATAGCAGTCTTCATCGAAAGCATTAACCAAATCATTAATATATAGAGAAAAAGGGTAGGGCTGAGTGCACAGCCCTGTTTGGAAAAACAAACAAACATACATATAAATATTTTTCTTCACAAAAGTTTGGTCTATTATTGTTTTGAGAATAAAATATGATCGCTTGTGCGACTTCCCTTACGGAACCTAATTTGCTCTGAGTGTATAATATCGTTTTCGTCAAGATAATCAATGAGTCTGGTTTATAGAATTCTAGCAAATAATTTATCCAAGCAACTTGAGAGAGCGATAGCCCTGGAATTCGACGGGTCATCATAAGTCCCTCCTTTAAATATGGGTTTGATATAATTTCCCCTCCATCCATTGGGGTAAATACCAGTTTTGAATAACAAATTAAATATTTGTGCATAAGTATTACCATCTAATCTGCAAGAAATCAGGATCATTTCATTCAATATTCCATCCACCCCGCAAGATTTCACTCGTTTTAATGTACGTAAAGCGTTAAGAACTTCTTGGCAAGATATTTCGGCATTCAGTATTCCCGTGTGATATTTATTAGGATTCGATACAACTGTTGTGTTTTCTTCAATGTAATTGGTATGTTTAATATTCATTTTTTTTTAAATAGCTATACCAAGTGTTCGGGTCTATTTCCGAACTATCATCCTTCCTTTGTTTCCCCTTCAATTTATTAACAATATTCCAGAATTCAGCAGGGTTCTTTTGTTCTACAGAGATCAGCTTATCTAAAAGTTTCCTTTTGTTATTTTTATGTTTTTTGCGTATTATTCTAGGGAGCAACTTTTTTTACACATGACTTCTAGCCTTAAAGCAGATAACCGGAGAAATGTCCCATAAAATAAGAAATAGGACAAATTATACATTTTTGGAAAGCTAATCCCCCAAAGAATACGATGAAATTAAATTTTAGAGATGTAAGCTTGTTCAAAAAGATTATCAGGACTTTTTTTCAAGACCCCTGACAGGGTCTCAGATGAGCCACGAAAGCGAGAATTCTTGCACTAGAAAAATTACGTCATTCTCGGGACAGCTAGCTTACGGTATACGACTTGACTGTACTGTAGCTGTATGAATCGTATATGTGTGTGTGGCTGCTGCAGTGATTCACCCAGTGATTGATGGAATGACGGTGTGATTCCAGGTTCTTACCTCGAACCGTGAACGTTATGTGCGCGCGCTGTATTGACGTGATCGTGAGCTAGCTAGAAGCAAGCAAGTGTGTCCCGAGTATTACGTCACATTTCCAAGGTTGAAAAAGAAACTGCTCGCGGGGCGAAAATATGCGAATATTTTGGCACACATTTGAAACAGAATAATATTAATTTATGAAAACCTATGGATTTCGAATGTTGATGGAATGTTTTAGGGCATCTTCCCCTTTCCGGTGATACCAAATTTATTGCATTTTGATTTGTTTGTACATCTCCGAGTAACACCTTTAACGACTTATCCCATAGGTGTTGTCTTAAGAGCCGACATAATCTTCGAATAGTTCGAGCAAGGCTTCTACAGTCAGCATCATACCACGGTTTATTATACTTTTTTTTTTTTAAACTCTTGGACCAAGTGACTTGAGTTGTGCAGCATTCTGTAAGATTGTTGTGAAATCTTTAATTAAACCCAGCTACTGCAGGCGACTCATCAGCCATATTAATATGTGAGATTTCATCATGAATTCCTTAAAAAACAGTTCCTACTTAGATTTCTACTGAAAATTTCTTCACGCATTTTTGACCATGAACCGCCTATTAGTGAAATCAATGGGGTCGTATCGAAATGTTTAGTAAAAAGAGATTGGAGACAAACGGTGATTGAACAATGATCAGATAGAGTGGGTAAAAAAATCATCTACAACGAAGCTCGTGACGCTTGACAGCACATGTGCACTACAAATACAATAGTCATCTATTGCCATGCATTGTACATTAAAAAGGTCACTTTACCACTTGTGTCGCCAAGTGTTCGCCCATTCAAAATTCTTAATTGGGTATTTATACATATATATAAAAAATTTCTTCCGTACGTATTTGTCTTTTGGGGTATGCAGGTATTACGTCTAGAATATCCGCTACATAGTCGTCGGCTAAAAAAATCATCGAACTTGTCATTCAGTATCATGCATTATAAAATTAAAATCATTTTCGTTTATGTGCGCATTCAAATCTCCATAATCAATACTTCTCCTCTTTTACTAAATTCGCTAATGCTTTTCTCAATGTTATCAAATTTAGCTCTGTTCTAATATAGTGTAGGAAGAGTTGGCAGGTGTGATATAGGCGAAACAAATATGTATCGTTATCAAAGCCAAAAAAAAAGCCACTTGAATATCCTTTGATACAGAGTGTTTAATAAATACATCAAGACCCCCCCCCCCCCGAAAAAAGCCACTTGAATATCCTTTGATACAGAGTGTTTAATAAATACATCAAGACCCCCCCCCCCCAGCGCCCCCCCCCCCCCCCCCCTCGTGCTCCTGATAGCTCTTGGGAGCGGCACACAGCTATGTACTTAAAGCCGTCATAGTGTAAGTTGTCTTTATATGAAGCATGGGTTTCACACATTAATACAATATCGGAAACTAGTTTTCTATAAAATTCTTCTTCATCCAGTTTACAAAAACGTGGACCATTAATTCTCCTGAAGAGGCCGTTAACATTCTGTGAGGATATGGAGAGCGATTTTGATACTTTAGGTGCCATGTGGTTCGATCTGGGTGCCAGAAGAATTAATCGACCGTTTAAAAAAGCAGAGCAAAAAACAGCAGCAGCAACATCAACATTCTACTGCATTAAATCATATTATTTCTATTCAGTATTATAATGAAACTGATGATTCGCAGAATTTGTATGGCATATATCTTTCAAGGATATAGGCGGTCGTTTCGGCCGCCTAGATTTGTTGTTGCTGTTATTGTTGTCGTAGAAGTACATTCAATACTTACCTAATGTGGCTTGCCAAGTCACTCGAAATCCAGCTGATGTTCCAGTATTATCAGTGCGCCAATACATCCAAGCCGAGTCTGTACCCTCTAGCGTAAATGCATTCGGTGCTGACGTTCCCTCAAAGAAATATACCTGTTTCGTTGCGTCACTTGCAGAATTCAAGTCCGAATCGGCATCAAAAGTCAGCCCTGCCCCAATGTACAACTCATCCCCATTAGGGTCTACGGTGAAGTTTGAGTTGAATGTGAAGGTCAGGCGAATCGCAAAAGGGACGAATATGAGATAGACTCTGCTATCCTGATTCAAGTAATTTGAAGGCCAATTCGGAGACGTGAAGGCTCTGTTGACGCAGCTAGATCCATAGCACGTTTGCTGAAAAGTCGAAACTATGAGGAAATTTTTAAAATCACATTTTTATTGAAAAATGGATTCAATAAAAAAAAAATCAAAAAAACAATAACAACATTCTAGACTTTAAAAGCATGGCCCCACGCGAAAGATAGAGACCACGATAACTTAAATTACAAACCAAGGGCCTACGTGGTGGTAATAAAGAAGATAATGGTTATTCATGTACACATCTTTGACCCGTTCCCACGTAACATTAATAAAGGGGAATTAAAGGCAACAAACATTAGACTATAATCATTTAGATAATTGTCAGCCTATTACAAATATCTTGAAATTACTCCTATTTGATCATTTAAGAATGAGAGCAGTGTCTCAAAGAGTTGCAGTTTCCTTGCTAGACATTATCTCATGGGGGCTGCCATTTTCTTTACAAAGTAATGTCAGAGCAATTCTATTTGTGAGATACCCACTGCTTCTTTTAAAACCAACCTGTAATCCGGTTGGATTTTCTATTTCAGTGTTAAGTTCTCATGTCTCAGGTAAAATGTAACTTCTTTACCCTCTGTACTTCAGTGCGATTTGTGCGTCGATACTGCATTCTAGGCATTGGTCTACTAAGGCTCAAATGGATCTAACCACGGTTCAACTTAATGTATCCAGCATGTAGGGTCGGAGTCGGTATACGCCCCTCCCCGTTCGAACCACCCCCCCCCCCCCCCCCAAAAAAAAAAAAAAAAAAGAAAGAAAAGAAATACCACTAAAACATGCAATAAGGTCTATGTATGGAACATGAAGCTGACTACTTCGTTACCCCCGTACATTACACCCCCCCCCCCCCCCCCGTTTATAAATTTTGGATACGTCATTGGCCAAACATTCAGATTTGAAATGAACCATCTAACATTGTATAGAATTGTGCAGTTATATATAATAACATGATCACAATAAGCTGATCATGAATATTTTGGGAGAAGCTCAGCTGGACGCAGTTAGAAAGTGGAAAGTCACTATACCATCAATATGCAAATAACGAACAAAGTCACTAAAAGGTCAACGGTGAGCTCATACAAAATGTTACCATAGCAACTGTGGCGAAAGCCCGCTCGCGGATAGCCTCTTGTCGAGGCCCTGGCGCTGTTGAAATCCTTGGCGATATGTAGGCAAAAAACACCGAGGCGCTTGCGCCGAGGGCCTCTTGACACCCGACCTGAATTATATATTCATGAGGCACGATTTCCTACTGAATTATGCATGAAAACGTGAATAGTTAGATAACCACGGCGATCGCCCAGCAAATTGGCCAATGAAATCTCAAGGATTTCTTACTTCAGTTCTGGACTAGTCTATTATTTTTTGGGGGGATTACGTAAATCTCTTGCTCAAAATACATTCACAGACAAGCACATTATGAAGAATTCGATCTCTAGCTTACAAACCATGGTAATTTGAAATAAGACAAATGTACATATTTCTCAAGAGATCATCATATATTTACAAATAATGAAGAATGGGCAATAAAAGTCACCGTTCAACAATAGATGCATCTCCATCAATTCTGATGTAACCAAGGAGTTACCAGCAACTTCACTGCCCGGCAAGGCCCCGGGGGATCCGCCTGGCCCAGCTCGCGAAGCAGCGCAGCAGTCTCACTCTCCATCCCTGGCCCACGGAGGTAATCAGCACAGAGCGATAGCGCGTGAATCTGTCAATCTTCAACATTCTAGCGGCATATTCTAAGCTCTTACAAATATCGTCATCACTCGTCGTGGAAGAAACGTTGAACGCCATTTTGGGCTGCGATTAATTAATATGTAAGAAATAGCGTGCAGTCGAGTCATGAATATTTAACATTACGTCATGGTAGCTCGCGCTTATTGGATGATTTTCACCTACCAAAATTTGGTCGGAATATTCGTCAAAACAATGAAATACAAAAGAAATTCAGATCAGGTGTCAAGAGGCCCTCGGCGCAAGCGCCTCGGTTTTTTGCCCAAAATGGCGGTAGCCTAGCTACAGCCGGGGTAATAATACTTCGGCGCTTAGAAACATTTGTATTAAGCGCATTATAAATGCAATGTATTATTATTATTATCATTATATCGCCAAGGATTTCAACAGCGCCAGGGCCTCGACAAGAGGCTAGCTCGCGGACGACCCGCCATTGCTTGACCTGTTTCTGCCCGAAGGCAACAAATTTTAGTTTTCGCGTCGGAAAAATTCTCGAATGTTGAATCGTTACATCAGCAGGCTTCACAGAAATGGGAAAGAGGAAAGCACCAGCGTCCAGGCAACCTTCACAGCCCAAAAGTTTAGGCCAACGACTTCTTCTCGACAAAAAAGGACAAAAACTACAAGAGAGGCAGATACGTGCCCCACTCGCAGTCGCATTGCAGCGGCAGCTACTGGGGAAGCCAGTGGGATAGCGGAGTCGTCGGTTACAGGCAACGAGACAGCCACCACCCAGTCCAGCGGGACCGTCTGCGCGACAGGCCAGCAACCGCTTCGCCCACAAATGACAGGTAATGTCCCTATCCGAATTGAAACATCAGAAGCCCCATTAAACCTAAGGGTCAACCACAGCAGGCACCAGACAGGAATAGATTCTGGTATAGATCTAATAGCAGGAACAAATAGACCCAGTTCCACATTTGTGACCTCTTTTCCATCCATAGTGCTGTTGTGACAGGCTTCCCTGCCACAATATAATTATGTCTCTGGTGGCTTGCCATAAGGGTTGCCATAAACGTGGCCATATTGCCAAGCCACAGCTATGGTCAGGACAATGAGATGTGGGGTGCGGCCGTGCGTGCGCCGTGGTTACGTAACTCCATGGCACGCACGTACGGCACCTATTATAATTTATGTACGTACATAAAGGGGGGTTAAAGGTAGACACCCGCCGGTCACGGGACTGGGGAAGCGCGGGAATAATACCTATAAATACAGTCGGCAGAACAATACAGAGGGATTAACTGGGTGTTGTGGCGTGCGCCTGTAATCCAGCTACCAGTGGAAGTTATAAACTGATTCAGCGGACCCAGGTTCGAGACTGGGTCACGTCTTTCGGATGGTGACGTTAAAGGTCGGTCCCAGACGTAAATAATCATATCTGATTGATACACGTCTGTCAAAACCCAATTACACATACACATACACAGACAGAGGGATTTCTTGGAAGCAGAACCGTGAGAGCATCGTCTACCAGCGTCTACTAGCGTCTACCAGCAGAGCCTCTGGACCGCTGGACTACGCTGGATTACGCTGGCTACGATGAACTCCGGGGCTGCTAGAGAAGCTAGCACAACAGGTCAGTCTTTTCACCTCTTGTGCCAATGTTAATGCCAATGTTTAGTACCAATGTTTCATTACTGTTGTGGTATTATGTCAATCCTCCTCCAAAGTGAATTGGTCATTCGGCCACCATAAAGGCCGGTTCACTTTAGTGCCAAGTGCTAGCCTGCTCCAAGAAAATTTTGAGAGAGAAACACAAGAAGCACTGAATAATGGTGCAACTCACACCAATATTGGGCACATCACAAATAATTTACAACAATACAAGGCTCTGGGCCACGGGGGCAAGGAGTTCAGACACCGACCCCACCCAATCACACTGACACATCCCCCCTGCACCCGGTGGGGGACAGGTTGGGCATGTCTACACCCCAAAATATAAGGGACAAAATTTGGAAGGGGGAGTACATTGATCTCAACACACTCATTGACAGTCAAGATACAGTAACTCATGCCATGCGGGACTATACAGAGGAACAGAGAGCTAACCTCGCAGTGACACAGGTAGAAGGGAGGTGGATCTTGAAACCCTCCCCCACCCCATCCAAAAACAAGATATTCTCTATTGAGACCTGGACTAATGCATTTCTGGTGTACATGAGCATATATCTTGAAGCTAATCCCACATGCATGCATGCATTACTCAAATACTGCCACCTCATTCGAACGGCCGCTTCCCGTTACCAGGGTTACGGCTGGAGGGATTATGATATTGAATTCCGACACCGCCTCCATAGGAGGGGTGGATCATGGGCAACATTAGACGGCGAGCTGTGGCTCCTCCTCGTTATCAGTGGGGGACCACCCAGGGCGCAAAGAGGCGTTGATACATGTAGGTTACCCTATCAAAGAACTCCATGGGGGAGTGGGGGAGGGGAGAGACACCAGTCTGCACCCCCAGCAAAATAGAGCGGGAAGACATTTCGATAAGTGGCAAATCTACCTCCACTATTTCATTACATGTTGCAGCCCTGTCACACATACACAACATACATGGGTGGACAGACCCCACAGGACACTTTATTATCAGGAAGTTACAGGAACATACATGTAGCAAAAGAGACAAGAAAAAAAAATAGGAGATGGCAGGAGACCCATTACATGGTCCATGCTAAAAAGGGCTATTCCCACAATACAACTGGTGTGCTTTTCCCATTACGAAACACTGATGTTCAGGGCTGCCTTCTTATTGGCCTTTTTCGGGTTTCTCAGAGTGGGAGAATTCACTATTCGTAGTAAACATGAGGAGTCAGAAAAAGTGCTAACAAAAGACGACATTCTACTATGTCAGGGTCCAAGGCATTTTATGGTGATGCGTATCCGATATTCCAAAACAAACCAGTATGGAAAGTTTACCACACTAATGGGGTGTTGCAAGAGAGTTGTGATTGTTTGCGGGTTGCAACTGATCGGTACTGACCAATCAAAATCGTTGTTGCAAGCGCATCTTCTTGAATGGGGAGACCCTGAACCATTCAGAATGGTGGTTCTAATTTGCTTTGCAATTTGCAATTGGTTGCGGCCTTCTTGCAACACCCCATAAGAATACAAGGTAATTAAATTGAGAACTTATGCCCAGGTAAGGCCCTCCGTTAAAGGGCCCTTATTCTGTCACATAGACAGCTCCCCCCCCCCCCCCCCCTAACCAGTGCAGTTTTGCAGAAAGCATTGCAGGCACAACCCCTAGCCAATATGGCACACATTCATTCCGCATAGGGGCGGCAACCACAGCAGCCATGGAAGGGATTCCAGGAGAGGAAATAATGGTCATGGGAAGTGATAAATAACAGTAAATGATATAAATTTAAAATTGGTGATTGATGAACAGTAAATAAATGAACAATGCAATTAAATCACATCCAAGTGGCACAGAACAGGGGCTAAGCCATACCACATGGGAATGGTCATGGGAAGTGATAAATAACAGTAAATGATATAAATTTAAAATTGGTGATTGATGAACAGTAAATAAATGAACAATGCAATTAAATCACATCCAAGTGCCACAGAACAGGGGCTAAGCCATACCACATGGGGAAATTATGCATGGTCGCTTAGTACCCCAACAACCAAGGTACTGCAAGAGGCCATACCAGCCCCCATGCACAGCCCTAGTACTCGCAAGACAGCTACATTTTATAGGGCACAGACCATCCAATTCACTGACTGCATTGACCTGTTGAAGAAAATAACACCCCACTGTAATTGCATTCGAGCGTGATACTCATTGGGTTGTAGCAAGAGATACTGCCGGAATTTTTTGTTTTTGTCATTTCAGGGCAACCCCGGATATGGATAGTAGGGGATAGCCAAGGAGAGAGCCGCAGCAACAAACCGTCTCCAGCTGGGCACACCATACAGCATCCAGTGGCACGGCCAGGGTGGTGCAAGACTGGCTGACATGGAGAGGCTGGTAGACAACAGGCTAAGGTTTGCAGCTCCCCCATCATTGGTCATACTCCACCTAGGCTCCAACAACATCGGCCAAACCGACGCTTGTGGATGTAGGATAGGCATAAAAACAACCCTTAGCCTACTCAGGACCAGGATGCCAGAAGCTCGAATCCTTTGGTCAATGATACTTCCCCGCATATTCTACTATGGAAAGCGATCATCTGGCTCTACATCCCAAGAGGCCCTGGAAGGTGTACGATTGTCCTTGAACAAGTATGCGAGGCGACAAACGAAACAAGTGGGCAATGCTTCGGTAATACAACACGACATAGACAGGGCCAATCACAATCTCTTTGTTAGAGACGGTATTCACCTGTCAGACCAGGGGTTGGATATCCTAATCGGGAACTTCGAAGACGCCGTGAAGGAAGCTATAGTGGCCTAACACAAAGGAAACTTGATGTATGCAGGTCTTTGCTCTGATCTAATGCCCTCACGAGCATGGACAGAAGAACAGAGGCTATCAAGGCACAGTAGCATTATTATAAGGGAAGTGGCAGCCCAGTAACCTCACATTGTGAACCCTGATGTATCCACAGACCAGGTTGCTGCATACGCATAATCTTAAGCCTGATTGGAGGTTAATCTTATAATGGGACAAAATACATTTGAGGTCGTATAATTCCCAACACAAGAGGTTGGATCCTGCCCACGGATCAGACAAACCAGTCAAAGTTGTTAAATACAAAGCATCAAATAAAATTTCAAAATAGGCCTCATTCTTTTAAATGAATAGACGAAACATAACCATGGTGAATGTAGAGACATAACCATACGTGCACAAGCACTATTGGAAGCTGTGCAGCCCCCTGCCCAGGACATTGCCACTGTGGTCGGGTGGTGGACAGGTAATCTCGGTAATCCAAGTGGGCCATAAGGGAATTTTCTCCAGCATATCCCTCATAAATATGGGAGCGTTGCCATTGCACCTTGCTGGTTTTTCGCCCTTATCACCTCCCGTACTTCAGTGGCAATTGTCCGCCAATTGCCCCGGTAGAAGCTGGGGCAATTAAGTCAAATAGATGGCACATATCGGAGAGAAATGACTACTACCACCCAAACTGAGAAAAACAAAATTGGGTGGAAGATGTCTGGGGGCCTTAGCAGCAGAAAAAGGATGTGAATTGCCACTCTAGGTACCATCCTGTTGGCAGGTAAACTGCTTGCTGGGTCGAGTTACCATCGCCCAGCAATCACGTTACAGCACATCCCAAACACTTGAGGCAAAACATTTCCGCCAGTCATTCAGTCACTCTGTCAAAATGCTCTAAATTGTTTACTCTGTACTTTTACGGTAATATGTAATGATAACCGCATATTTTCCTCTAGCTAGTCAAATTGTCTCGTTATTTACTTACGTGCTTAGCTATTCAAAAGTAGGGGTAGTAGGTATGATTACCACACTCCCCACTATCATGAGGATAGAAATGCTCCCAGATTTTTAAACATACTGGAAGTTAGTCAAGTTACTAAGTTGTGAAGAAGTTATTAACACACTAAGTTATTATATGACTGGCCGTGTTATCATGTGCTTGACACAATACAAAGTGTCAAGTTTTTAAGCATATTGTTCTGGGTGGAATACTGCCTTGTGTTAAAAGCAGATTGGTCAGTGTTAAACATATCATTCAGTGTGCTTTACTATTGCTTGTATTCAAATGGCACTAAGTTTTTATCGCTGCCTTCAAGCAAAATTGTGTTAAAAGCAGATTATTCACACTAAGAAATTAGGGTTCACTTTAGGGTGCAAATTTTGGCGGAGCACCCGTATATCTACTCGGGTGGAATTTTGCACCTCTACGGGTGCGCTTTGCGGAAACCGGGGTTCAAAATTGTGTAAGGTTGAATTCTGCACCCTTCGAGCAGAGTATTAGTCTTACATGAATACCCACACTAGCATTGCTGACACTTATGTCATAATATATCATGAAGTATAAGACTTATTATTCAAAAGCATAGAAATGAAATTAATTAGAAAAAGAAATAATAAATCCATTTCGATCAGCTTGTGTCGTAAATTTGCTTAAATTGAACATCTCCGTAGTGACGTGTTTCGAAAGAGTAATTGCGCAAAGACTAACAGTAACCGGCTTGCGTCTTTTTTTGTTGTACCCAAGCCTAGGCAGAAACCCCTTTTTGAAGACTTTGAAACAGACTACAAGTATCGGACTTGTATTTTCTTACTCAGTCACCTTATTTTTAAATAAGCAAAAGAAAATTTCGTAAAATAAACTTCTGCCGAGGTTCGAACTCTTGGTTCTTTCACCAAGAGAGGACTGGATTATCCGATTGCGCCACACAGAACAGCTGCTCGATGCCCTTGCTCGTTTTATTATATCGCTATAATTCGTTTTCATGAATATTTATGCAGACTAGTCTTGACGGAATAAACCGTATTAGTATGAAAAAATGCGAAATCTGCCTAGGCTTGGTTACAAAAAAAAAAGACGCAACCGGCTTGCAAGTTGACAGCAACCAACGTATCGCTACTCGTAGGGATTAAGGCAGGAAATTTTGCATAATTCGCATTTTTAAATTATATGGG
Source organism: Heliocidaris erythrogramma (assembly GCA_025617745.1). Lineage (NCBI taxonomy): Eukaryota > Metazoa > Echinodermata > Echinoidea > Camarodonta > Echinometridae > Heliocidaris > Heliocidaris erythrogramma. The sequence goes on along the minus strand of CM046872.1, from coordinate 28,742,926 downwards.
GATTTTATCACGGCTCATTTTGATAGTTTCTTTGTTAAAAAAGTTATTGAAATAAGAATACGTGTTTACATTTGATAATTCAGTCGGGATTATATCATTTTAAGGGAAAGTGCTAGTTTTACTAACAGTTACTATACTGATTTGTTATAGGAATAGATAGTAGACAATACACTGCAACTTAAAAGTTGAATAAGTAATCCTAAATGTGAGACTGTAGAAGCCCCCGGGCGTGGCCTGATAGATTTCACCGAGGTCCCCTCATGGCGTGTATTGTACTGTCTGTGTTCTATGTGCGTGAAATATGAAATAACGGCAACTTTAAAGGAGAATTAACCCCTGAGTACAAATTTACTTATATTGAAAGGTGTAGTATATTCCTACTTATTGGCCTAAATCATTTTCCAATAAGATATCAGAAAAGGGTATAATAAAGATATTCCAACACCCGGTATCGTCTACTACTCATTTACATGGGGGCTGCCATTTTCTTGCTGATTTGGATTTGTACATGAACCATTGAGAAATGTTCCGGTCAGGAAGATATTTTGAATCCAAGACCTAAATTGATTTTCTTCATTACCTAAAATCCCATATGTGACGAAAAATATAAAGTGGGTGTTTACATGATTTATAAAAATTAAATCTTTATAATGATACTTTTAAATTGTCTGGTTTTGCTTAACAAAAATCTATTTTCTTGGGTTTGCCAAACAGAGCAGAACATAATATATGCAGCATGCATTCTGACTTTTCAAGTCCCATTATCCGAAAGCAGGTGAATGCATAGTTTGCCGCTATAGATGCTCAGGGAAGAAGCATCCATAAAATTTGAATTAATTTGCTCCGTCCATTGCGTCACAGTATCTAGAAAATAGATTTATATTAAGCGAATATCGATTTTCAACAGAAATATATAAGGAAATCTTCAGTTTAAAAATAAATTGACATATCTATTCTATATTTTAAATCTCAAATGGGTTTTTAATTTTGAAAAAGGCAATTGGGCATTTGGATTAAGAAAATCTTCTTGTACACATAAAAAAAATGGCAGCCCCCATGTATTGCTAGCAGACGATACATATTGCTAGCAGATGATAAATTTTGCTCAGAAAATCTTGATTCGTATCGATCTCGTATATTTTGACGCGAAGCCATATAGTCTAACAAGTAGGAATAAATAACACCTTTGAACACTATCGTCTTTATTGTTTGAGGTTAATTCTCCTTTAAATGGTCTGCCGCTAAGCTGTGAAGAGGCGAGAATGGTGATCGATTGTCACCCATGAGGTTGCACCCATATTGGGGTGCAATTTTGAACCCCATACCGGGGTGCAAATTTTGAACCCCTTGGGGTGCTGCTATTGTACCAACCCCTAGGGGTTCAAATTTGAACCCCTATTTCTTAGTGTGTTCAGTGTTAAACATATTGTTTGTTATACTATGGCTTGTATTCAAATGGCATTAAGCTTTTATTGCTGCCTTCGAGCAGAATTAAACAGCAAGCAATGGCAATTATGAGTCCACAGTGCTTTCTTTCCAAAATGAATACTGGACTGAATCTTTTTCTTGATGACACTATTCAATTTGTAAATGTTGAAAATCGGTCCGAAGGGTGACGGAAAGCAATACCATAATGGACAGTGACTGTGGAAGACATTGCTTTGTGATTACAACTTTAGCTGTGATACTTATGATGGTACAAAAAGATGTCTTATTGAACACTAAAGCTCCCTTTACTAAAAAAAATCATCATTTTCTGAACATTCTCAGGAGTGCTTTTGGTTACCTTCTATAGGACAAATCGATGAACAGATTTTTTCAGCTACTTACACCATGTTCACGACCATATCAAAATCTATAGCAACTTCTTCAAAGCGCATTGAGATGATACATTTAACTATTACTTGCTATAACAATGTCGTAATTATTAGCAAATTGTTTCTTAAAACTGCTAAATTAGCGAATTTACTTACCCACGTCGACAGTGCAGTCGTAGCTCACATTCCCGTTAGTACATAGACAAGCATAGTCAGACACATTTGAGTAGTAGCGGTTAAAACAATTCTCGTTGCCTGGACATTGGTTCACAGCACAATCTAGAATGGAAAACATAAAACATGTAAATAATTATTTGGTTTGATTTGATTTGGTTGGATTGGACTAGATTTGATTTGATTTGATATGATTTGATTAATTTAATTTCTGTTCGGTATAAGCATGTAAATGAAATTTTGTAGTTATTTATACAGATATGAAATATTTTGGCATACAATTAATTGAAAACAGAACAACAGGCAGGGACTTGATTGACATAATATGTGTAATAGTTTACAATATATTTTACCACAGTTTAGTAATGTACAATAATGAGGCCAACTTCAAGTGTTGCATTTTAGTTTTAGAGAAATTTTAAATCAATGCCATACTCTTTAACAAAACGAAACTAACATAAACTCAAAACGCAAACAACGATGCGTGTCACATTGAAATTCCATTTATTCTTCCGTATGGAATTAATGTCACATGCATGATTCCGCTTTGAATTGACGCTTATTTGTCATGATTAATGACATTTCTTTATCAAACGGCAAGGCTGAACAGGTGACCTGTGAAGTGCAGACAATAGGATGAACAAAGACACCATCCTTACATCATGTATATCAGTTTCACAGCGGATCCGTCCAATCCATTAGCAGATGCACAAGGGGAAAAATCACCCCCTCCCTCCCTACTGAAACTGAATTTTACATAGTTCCTGCATGTTACGCTAAACAGATGTCGGGTAACGTGGAGGAGGTTTACGGTTCACCATGTGTTAGTCGTGATAAGGACCGTTGGGATATTGAAATGAGGGTAGAGAATGATGTCGGGTACTTTCACAATTTTCACCCTCCCCCCCCCCCCCTTTCAGACAATGCTGGTTCCCGCTTTTGCTCTCCGTACAACAACGCATAAGATTGAATCGTTCGTTATTAAATGTATCCTTGCACACCATACAAATAAATACAACTGAATAGCATATTATAAGTTTTCGTCAAATTTACTTAGAAATCGCAACCATGAACGTAAGGTGATAAATCGGCCACATCATAATGATGATGAATGCATACAATGCATTCCAGTCCATTTAGCATTGGATGTTGTTGATTTCACCGTATATTTGGAGCTTTGGTTTATACCTCTGTTCACTAAACACCAGATTAAAAACAACAACAACAAAAACGAAAAAATCATCAACAAGAAGATAAATACTACTACTACTAATGATCATGATGATGATAATAATAATGATCAACAAGAAGATAAATACTACTACTACTAATGATCATGATGATGATAATAATAATGATATTAATAATAATCATCATCATCATCATCATAAATTATGTCAGCTGGATGTACTTACTAGAAAACAACTGACGATGCACAAGAATACATCATCCCAAAGCAGCAGTTGAAAGATAATATCTCCCCCGTGATCTTGGAGGAAGGAGGCTGCAGTAGATTGAGATGGTGTGGAATATGGAGGCAGTACATCTAGCAAACTATCTGTCTAACCCTCCTGATGTTCTGACAAGTATGTCTCATGACCATGACCAAAAACAAGCTATCTACTCCTCCAGTCAACAAGCCTCAAGGATTCTGGAAAAACATCAGATGACACTACCGTATGGTGAGAAAGAGAAAGTCAAATCGAAATGCTGTTTGGAACGAGAACTACAAGAAAGACTACAGGTAAAACATCTCCACGGCCATCATGAGAAACAATCATATAGGCAGTTTGTCGACCGAAAGGACACCAATTTATGGTTGAAGTTGGCTGGTCTAAAAGGTAAAACGGAGGGCTTTATATTTGCCATACAAGATCAGGTGGTCAGAACTCGGGCATATGAGAAGTCAATCCTCCGGTCAGATATTGATGACACATGCAGAATGTGTTGTAAAGAACCCGAAACGCTGATGCATTTGGTGTCAGGATGCCACATCTTGGCTCAAACGGAATATATTAGCCGACATGATGCTATTGCCAAACATATCCACTGGCAAATACTTCAAGATCCAGAAAATGAAACCTGGGATCACCAGCCGCAGACGATTAGGGGGATTGGTCTCACTCAGGGGCGGATCCAGGATTTTGTAAAATCTCAAAAAAAGTTTCTGACAAGCAAAAAAAAAAAAAAAAAAAGGTTATCAGATCAAAAAGGGGACAAAATTTTATAAAAGAGGGGGCACAATGTCCACTTATCTTTCAAGGGGTGGGGGCACGGGCCGGAAGCCCCCCTCCCCCTAAATCTGCCACTTGTCTCACGTCGTGGATGAAATGTGATCAAGGCCATCATTTTTAGGGGGAGGGTGTGGAATGGTTTCTATCATCTCCTTTTCACATCCTCCTGTCTCTCTACCTCTCTCTTTCTATACTATCTTTCTTTTCTTATTATTTTCTTCCTTTATTCCTTTAGGGGGAGCACATGTCCTGCGGGCCCCATGTATAGTTAAACCGCTGGATATTACACCAATAACATGAATAATAGAAGACTGACTGTGTATAGCTAAAACGGTATTAGACGACTTGGATACTACAAGTACTAGTAATGGATCAAATAGCAATATACTGACCCCAGTATAAACATGACAAATGTGCGTCTTTATTAACTGCGATCAAACATATTAAATCTATATTCTTGGACAAAAAAACTAATTTCAAGTTTTCAATAGTTCTTTTTTTTTTCAATAGTTAACTTCCTTTGATGCGGCATGGCAAGTAGATCGATTTTCAAAGTCTGAAATGGAAACTTCTCCATGCGTAAGAAAAAAAGATGAAGCTTATTTCATAAATCTATGGAAATAATATGATAAAGAAAAACAGATCATTACTCAAAGCAAGGGCTAGTGTGCGGGTTACAGGCCAATGGAGCGAGTAATCTGTAAAGATATACCCAGATGAGTTTTGATTGTTGGCAATGGACTGTTGTTATTGTTAGGGCGGTCCTGTCATCAGAAGTGTGAAATTAGTCCAGCTGTTAAATGTTTTTGTAAGGAAGGATCTTTCAGAAATAAAGCTAGGTTATGAAATCCGCATTCCATAACATTGGGACAAAGAGATTATGACCATGAATGTGACTAAAAATATTTCAGGTATTTCAGCTTCCGGCGTTTTTTAAATATTTATTTATTTTCCCCCTGTTAGCATCGTCAAAATGAACATTATAATGTAAACAGATAAACAGAATAATCGCAGTTAAATGCAGACATATTGGGAAGAGTCTTGGTATAGTGGTTCATTCACTTGCAAGGTCGAGGGATCGAATCCCAACCCGGCCCTAACATCACTTGGCAAGACATTAATCCATATTTGCCACTCTCCACCCAGTTTAAATGGGTAGCCTACCCGATATTCTAGAGCGCTTCATAATTATTTGCTTGCAAAAGCTATGACCGGGATAATAATGTTGGAGCGCCAGGAGAAACACGGCGTGACAGACCTGGGCGTAATACAAGAAGCCGCCATTATCATGATTATTGTTATTAGCTGTACGTACTTCGTCTGTGAATGGAATGGGAAATGGCACAGAATTATTCAGGGGCGTATCCACAGTCACTTGAAGGGGGGGGGGGGTGAGTTTTTCGGCCCCCATCCATGGGTCCGCCTATGATAATTACGTGAATCGCAAATCTTTATTTTGGAGAGATTGGGCTATACATAAAACTGAAAATGTTTCTGGAGTGAGCCAAATACCTGTAGGCATATTCATAATTTATATCAATTTCTCAAGGGCAAGCAGTAACTTAAGAGTACTTATAATTATATACGAATCCCAATATACTGTACTTATATTCATTATAATCATTGTGTTTGAATTCCCTATCTCAAAGGTATGTATAGTTGTATACATCAAAATATTTGACAGGGGCATTCCTAATTGTAATTTTTGTTGTTGTTGTTGTTGCGGGGGGGGGGGGGATTTCCGTCGTGTTTCTAATCTACAAACATCTTTTATATCATATATTATATATTATAATTGCTCAAGCTGGGCTTATATTAAAGTGTCCTCCTTGATGGGAAAACCGCAAATGTGGATTAAGCCCAAATTAAGCAGTATCCCTCAGGGACGTTTTATTGTCAGTATTTTTAAGAGTATGTTTTTTTAAAAGAGCGGGTCAAGGTTTTGGTTGGATAATATTCCTGTCCTCTCCATATTTGTAATTGAAAATTAATGCTTGTAATATTCAAACATCACCCTCAAAATAAATTTATTTCTAAATAAAAGAAAACATATTTGTTCATTTACCTGAATATCTTTGGGTTAAGGTATTATAGCAAAGTAAAAGTACAATTTCCGACATAAGACAAGATAGCTAAACATATAAATTTTCAAATTTAAGGAAAATTTCCCCGAACTAAGTCTTATTGTTGACAAACAAATTGCACAGTAGTCTGCATTCACACATGTTAGCATGACAAGTACACACCTGGGGAGCGTTTCATCAAGTGTTTTGTCAGTGATTTTTAGCGACAAATTTGCTCTCAGCCAATCAGATGCAATGATTTCAGTAGCTTATAAAAGTTGTCGGTAAAAATCACTCACAAAACACTTGATGAAACGCTCCCCAGATCATCACCTGAACTTCAGGCCACACTTAAGCCCGGCTCACACGAGGCATCATTTAGATTGCGCCAGTACCTGCGCTAATCGAGCCTGTGAGGGCAATTAACCCATAAGCCCGTTATGAAGAGTATTTTATGCACTATTCATTTTGCAATCACTTTTTAAACGATATCACTATTTCATGACGCGCAAAAGATCGTACCCGTTATTGACGCCGTCCTAACGTCAGCAATCGACGCCTCACGTGAGCCGGGATTTACACTTGTTAAAATATTTTTTTAATTGAATAGGGAAAATGATCATTGTAAATACAGGAAAAATTATATTTTACCAACCTTCACTGAACTGGGCTTCTCCGCTGGCCAGGCACCACACCAACACCGCAAAGATGACACGAAACTTCATATTACTTCCTTTTAAATTCCCTGAATTGTGTATCGGAGCCCTTCAATGGAGGCTTCTGCCCCACACGAATGAACGCCCCAACACCGCACACAGAATCTACTACCACCGCGACGACATGGGCGTTGCTAGTACCTCTCCATATCACTGTGCTACAAACATATATATCCCAATCCTAAGCAAGATGCTTACTTCAAATTCAAAGTCAAGACGGTTTATTTCTCATATAAACTTTCCTCACGTAAGTTTTCCAGTCAAAACATAAAACCCTCCACACGTATGTAACCTAAACTCGAAGGATGTAGTGCGGCGCCTTTGGTTTGGTTGATGCTGCCTTTGCTGGTGAATTTCACACCACGTTACAACATCGGAAATGGCAATCGTTCGACCATAAATAGTACATTGATCCTATTCGGCTCACGGATGATCACACAAACTCAAACGGTTCCCAATCAAAACATCATATTTGCAGTCTCAGAATATCCTATTCACGCCTTTCTATGCAGGGGGAAGATGGGCTCGATTTAAAGTTGACTAACAGGTTTAGCTCCTATTCCGATTTCTATACAAAAATAATTCATATTTGACATACAAAAGATGTTCTGTGTGTTGCCTGAGAAGTCAATGGCGAATAAAATGATATTCTGGAAATTGGTTTCTTTCTTTTGAACGATTAAAAAAAAATTTGTTTACAAATTAAAAATTCCTCCCATCAAGCTTCTTCGTTTACTAAAAAAAAGTACTTTAAAAAAGCTATTTTTGTGCACTTATTTTTTCTTAAGTGTTGGGAAACCTACATCAGAATTTTTAAGCGAAATTATGAAAAAGTTATCAAGAGACTAATTGTCAATATTCATGCATGTTTGACAGATTCTCTTAATTGACAGTTTACAAAATTTTTGCTATGATGTTTTTGTGATATTTCAAGCAAAGCATATTAGTTTTTAAGGGCTAAATCAAGAACAGATAACCCGATTTCATATCCCCCAAGGCCCCGCCAGTGATACATTCTTTAAAATAATATATTCTTTAAAGAAATATGTTTCTTTTACTTTCTGTAGATCTACTAAATTGAAATTGAACACTGAATAGGTTTGACTATTAGCTTTCATATGATTTTGAAATTCAAATTGGAAGCTAAAGCAGATAAAATATGACAATTGAAATAAATTGAAATGTGTTACTTATTGAAAAAAGATATGTCATATTTTTTTATTTTGAAGCCTGAAATCTTTGGAAACTAAAATCAATTAAGCAATAACATTAAAAATAAACTTTAATGTGAAAACTTTAATGTGAAAAGGTTGTTGGAAACTTCAAATAGAAAGAGTATCCCAAAAGAGCTCAATATCCATTTCATTGTTGAGACATTAAAGTTTGAGCACATTTTCATATATATACCCAGAGTTTGTGCTGCAGAATCTGAATAGCCTATATAGCATAACGTGACCATTTTCAAGATATCAATAATAGTTGAATAGGATGACTTATTATTTGTTATTATTCTATTGTTAACATTAAAAATAAAAACATGAAATCGTTCTATCCATTAACATTTGATGCTATACCTTTCAAACACGTTACACAAAATATGATTTCAGATATGTTTAACTCATGCCTTCTTGCTATCATGATGCACAACTGGCTTCAGTTATCTCCATCTTGTTTTTAATCTGATTCTCATATCAGTTACAAAGCCTTTAATAAAGCAGCTATGATATGAAATTCCTTTTCAGTGATTTATTAAAGGTGAATCCACAGAAAATACTGTAGCCCTGGAGCGCGAAGTATTTAACTGAAAATAATCTCTCTCGGAGCATTACACTGTGTAAGAAGTGAAAAGGAATATTTTGACATCTGACCTTATAAACTCATTTGTCATAATGGCTCCGTCGCGTTCTGTGCATCTACACTTCATAATAATGATCAGTTTTGTTCCGGAATCACAGATCGTAATGTGCTAGTAAGTTATACCTCTATTTTCCCTGCTCTTCCTTTTCCTCTTCTTTACCTTCTTCTTTATTCCTTCCCCATATCAATGTTCACTCTTAATCCCTTTTTCTGTTTGTTGTTCCACATTTCCTTCCCATTCAATTTTTTCAATTTTTGTCTTTCTTTAATAATTATCTTGCCTTTCAAATTTATTATTCATTCATGTCTCTCTCTCTCTCTCTCTCTCGCTCTCAAGTCAGTTACAGAGATGAAACCAAAGTCGTCCCTAACTTTTACGTTTCCCTAATATTTCTGCCACTAGCCCCATATTTTTTTTTATGTGTTTTATTGAATTAAAACAATTACAATATGCACAAGCAATTCAAAATGATTGACAAAAATAGAGAGCAAAAAAAAAAATCATCAATGATAAAAAAACACATTTCAATATAAGCAGCATTATGTAATCTGACAGAGAAATATAATATAATTTTATGACAGAACCACTAGCCCCATATTTTACTACTTCCCTCTTTATGTCCCTCTTATATTTTTACAAAATTAATTTCTCTCTCCATATTAATATCCACTCTTCTCGGTCTGATTCATATTTTGTAAATAGCTTACAAAAAAATCTTGAATACACCATATCCACTTTGATCAATGCTCGTGTATTGTGTTTCCCAAACTTTCTCTTCCTTCAGTTCTATTTCATATACTAGTAATTTAAGATTATGTTATATTACTTTACGCATTCAAGAGCACATTTGTGTACACTCTAATGCACAGTGGTGGGAATCCACTCTTATACATATGTATATATACATATATTTTACTGGATCCCAAGTTTGGGAGACACGTAACAAAACAGTTTATTCCGTCACAATACAGACCACCGCATTAGGGAGACACGAACCGCATTTGGGAGACACGCGGAACAATTGAAATGACAAAGCCGTGTCTCCCAAATGCGGAATGCTCATGCTATATCCAGAGAAATATATATATATATAAATATGTATATATTCATGTATATATGTGTGTGTGTGTGTGTGTGTGTGTGTTGATATTTCACGTACTGGCATTGACGTAGGCAAAGACAAAGACACAGTTAATGCATTGTAGCGAGTAAGTTTGATGTTTTATTTTCTCAAATTTTCGACGCTCCCTGGCGTCTTCTTCAGGAGAACGACAAATGATAAGGTATATCATACAAATAGTTGAAATAATTATATTATTTGTATGATACCTTATCATATATATATATATATAAGAAGAAGAAGAAGAAAGAACTTGAAAACAATCAAGTGGTTCGCCGCATGTATCCAACTGTTTATTTTTCCTTAACAAAATTTTCTACCCGTGCCTCGGGTCTTCCTCAGTGTGTAGACAATGACAATATAATAATGACAATATAATATGACAATATAATATGACAATATAATATGACAATATAATATGATAATATAATAATGACAATGACAATGACAATGACAATGACAATATATGACAAAGTCAATATATATCTATATATAAAGGAAGAGGCTTCCGAAAATTTGTGGTTTTGTAAATAAACTGTTGTTGGAACTAAGCATGATATTTGTAACTTCTACTTTTGAGTGGATTCCACTAATTTTGGAGCGGATTCAACTCCACAACGGAGTGATTCCCAGTGAGACTACTGGAAGAATGGGTTTCCACTCCTCTGATCTGCACGGTAACAGAGTACACGCATGTATTGTGCATGGCGATATAATCAGAGATCGTATGAAAGATTCAGTCAGATTAAAGAATTTTACGTGTAAAATATTCACTTGTTCAATTGAAAACAGGCTTAGAAAGGCGTGTTCCCCACTATTGTACCCGCACAAAACCTGGTTTGAGGTTTGGGCTTTTAAAAGTGACATTCTTGCGTGTAATTGGTATGCGCTTTTCATCTTTTTCATATAGATTCACGCCGAGTCCAAACGATATGACAATACAGATTGACAAAGCTTAATACGGAGTGGAAAGAAAAAAAAATTCATCGAGCGCGATTCTACCGCTATTGCAACCATTAGAAGTCAGTAAAAAAAACTTTTCTTTCGTCAGTGTGCCATTTCTGTCAGCTCAGGTCATGTTTAAGAATACTTATTATTCTTCTTTCAGTGTACGCACCTTTTTTATTGATCTTTTTCTATTGAAGTCTGAGATAATCCGATCTTTCATCATAGAAGAAGACAAAATATTTTTGTAACAACTCTCTCGCGTCTCCTCGACGAATACTTATTGGTCAGGATTTTTTTTTCTTCACTCGACTTTTCGGGATGGAGAGGGGGGGGACACATCTTAAACAGGGGCAGCGGAGCGTTTTTGAAAGTGGGGGAAGGGGTTTGATTTGATTTCACTCATTAATGATAATTTTCAAACCTTTTTTCCGAGATTTTATGAAACGTGTCTACTCAAAAAGTGTGGGGGCTGCAGCCCCCAGTCCCAACCCCCGGTTCCGCGGCCCATGTTAAATACAGTGGCGTATCCAGCGTTTAAAGGATATGACGTACATCCCTTCCCCCATTTCAAGGCCCAGAAAAAAAAATCAATAAAAATTATATAGGTGTAGAGCAGGAGGATTTCGACACCCTACGCCCTCCCCACCCGCACCCCCTCATAGGTCTAATTGGATTTTGCCCCCGTGCATCATGGATACGCCATTTTAGATAGGCTATCAATCCGATACTGAACCTGGCAATTCGGAGCTCGATCCACGTCAATTCCCGTATGTTAAGCAGCGTTCCAACGTATATAGCAGAGTTGTGGCGAGTTGACTCAGAACAGCACACGCGATAACTCTTGCGGAGCTCTTCATGGAACTCGGGACAACTCTTGCCAACAAAAACTTTACAATTTTGCAAAACTCGGCTATGGTCACAAGCCCAGTCGGTCGCGAGAGGTTTCTAAAATTTTGAACATGTCCAAAATTTGACCAACTCGGTGCAACCTTTCTTCAACTCCTTTGAACTCGACATATACTTGCAGTGGTCGTAGTGAGCTCGTGTTGAACTCTTCCTAAGTCGCACGGTTACTCGCCACTTTAGAGTTAACTCGAGTATTGTACGAGTTTCCAAGAGATGAGAACGAGCCCTACGATTTTATTGCGAGTTACCTCGAGTTGTGCACGAGGTTGGCGAGTAGAGGATGGGTATGGCGAATGACAATGAGTTTCGTGTGAGCCTATTCCGAGTGCACAAGTGCAGCCTGATCACGTGATGATCCATACCCGTCTTGCACGTCGTCATCCCCTGGGATATTTCTTATCTCAATCGCAGGGGTCTCATACACTCGTATACAAAGCTCGCAAAAGGATCGTGATAACTATCGGGAAGATCGATAAGTCGTATGTAGATCATCGTGACTCGGAATGCACTCTAATGAACTCTTACCACACTCGGGTAACTCGTACAAATATCGTTGTAAAGTCGATGTTGGATCGTAGAACACTCATACAAAACTCGTACAAAACATTTCCAGAGTTTTCGGGAGTTGCTTACTAGTTTAAGCTTGTGTGACACTCGCCATAACTCGCGACTACAACTCGGCTAAGTGGGAAAGCTGCTTTACACAAAATAGGAGATCTGAACTGCCCTATCAGCTTCTTAATTTATCTGGGGTTAAGCAGAAGCCCCCGCTAAGCCCCCGCTAACTATACTTACAGCCCTCAACAGCCAATATAATATCATAAGTCCCCTGTGTCATTACAGATGCTTGAATGTTACCTCAAACTCCAATGAGCCTAAATCAATCCTTTCCCCCGAAAATATGCACGAGATGCCCTTTTTTATTCACGAGTCAGCTTTTCACACAGCAGCTTATACTTAGTTCCATGTTCAGTACTATTAAAGGGCAATCCAACCTTTGTAATTATCTGAATTATGTGAAAGCAGAAATATCAGAGAATGTTAGAACGAAATCGGATAAGCAATAAGGAAGTTATGATATTTTTAAGAGTTGTAATCACTATACATGTGGGAATTTCAAATTGGCCGTATCGGTACGGTCACCGTGATGTAACGGCGGACAAATTTCCCATTCTCTCCAACAAACAAAATGACTAAATGTCACTTTTTCAAAATTTATAACTCAGCAGGATATTTTTCTTTTTGGAGGACATATAGCAGTATGCTATCGACAATATATTTTCAGTAGTGCCCCGAAGGAAAGGGCGCTTAGGAGAAATTCGGAATTTCATGATATTTTGGAGTACGACCGGGGTGGAATCCACCCCCCCCCCCCCCAAACGTTTCTCGCGATATGTGGACTTATCTAAAGAACTAGAGATTTGATCTATGAGAGTTAAAATAGCGATGGGTCGTGTTGTGTTTTCGTCTGAAACCAAACTGAGGGTCGGATATAATATTGTATTTTCTTAGAAAAGTATTAGTTCTTACGTAAACCGGTGCGATGCCAGGTACGTTGGCCGTACTTCTCAGCGGTTGGCTGATCGCATTAAACAACACGTCCCCTCGACTATTCGGAACCGCACAACCAATCAGCGCACGCAGCCCGTCCGTGCCTGCAAATCTGAAATGCACGCTAACAGACCAAAGATAGCCAAATGCGATTCAGCGATTGGTCTCCATTTGCTGAACAATCCAGCTTGCGCACTAAGCTACACCGACGATCAATTCTCAATTATGTCCCGGGCCAGAAGTCCAGCGCATTTACGCTTTCTAGAAGCCGCATACATTCAATGGCACGAAACCCCTTCTGTGCAGACAAAAGGAGTTCGTCCAAGCTTTGCGATTGTTCTGAAATTACGGCGTCTGGGTTCATCGAGTATAATATAGTTGATTTCAAGTAATTTGTTATATACCTGCGTGATAACCTGTTTTTGTTTTTGTTTTATTTGTTTTTCGCTCTTATCCTTTAACACATTACGTTATTTCAATTTTTATAATACAAGCCATATTTTTCTTCTATATATACAATGATGTATAATTATATAATTTTGTTAAGATATTCAAATAATATGTACAAATTGTTTAATGAGATTTGCCATGTATGTATGAGATTTGAGAGAGAACAATAAAAACATTAATGAAGGGTGCTTTACACCGGGGAGGGGAGGGGTGGGGAGGGGCAGAACAGCACCTGATTTTATCTTTTCGGTTTCTCTCTTATGTTATTTCAATATTTATGTATGAGATACAAGTAATATTTCCTTCATTATTTTCGGATTTCTTTCAATGATTGATGTATAATTGTATTTTGTTAAAATATTTGTTCAAATAATTTCTACAAATTGTTTTATTGAAAATTGGATTTTACGTATTTGATTTGAGAGAAAACAATAAATTAAAAAAAAAAAAAAGAGGAAATTTGTTATACCGTCGCGTCGTAACCAGGAGACTTGTTTGATTTCAATCATAAGACAATATTAACTAACTCCTGCCTATATGATGGGGTAAAGAAAATAGAGTTGTCATTTGGCATTGTTAGAAATTCGTGAAAGGATTTATCACCTGCAATAATAGTCTGAGTTGATTTGAAGCCTACTTCAGAAAAAATATGTGTTTAAGGTATCACCTATTACGTGATTATCTTCATGATTACTTAATGATTTAGAGCAAAATGTTGATTTCATGCATAAATTTGCATAATTAATTAATGTGATTTTTTTTTCCCCCGGAGCATTTAACTATACAGTTTTGTAGATTACGTTGTGGACGACGTGCGTGCCGATTTTCGGCGCGATCTCAATTTAAAAGCAAATTGGCATACCTTAAAAGTACAAAACAACGAAAAAATAGCGCCCTATAATTTTTCAGAATCGTGCCCCCACCTTTTACAAATTCTGGATCTGTCTTTGTAGCAGAGATAATGAAACCTCCTTCTTGAAAGACGACCATTATGTCCTTGTTTTAATATAAAACTATCAATATTGCAATCAGGGGCGGATCTAGGATTTTGTAAAAGAGGGGGCACAGGGCTGGAAAAGTATACAATTAAGGGCACAGATTTTGTTTATTGTGTACTTAAGTTATGCCAGTTGAGTTTCAAAAAGGGGGGCACGGGCCGCGAATTTTTTTCCCCTGTACCTTTGGGTCTTTCCAATATGAATATTCATGACTTGGGTCTTAGAGATGAGAGTACGCATGCGCATGACAAGTAATACGGTTTATTCCGTCAAGACTAGTCGGCATGAATATTCATGAAAACGAACTGTAGGGATATGATAAAACGAGCAAGGCCATTGAGCAGCTGTTCTCTGTGGCGCAATCGGATAATCTGGTGCGCTATCGATGAAACGACCACGAGTTCGAATCTCGGCAGAGGAATATATTATGAAATTTTCTTTTGCTGATTTAAAAATAAGGTGAAACTGAGTAAGAAAATACAAGTCCGATACTTGTAGTCTCTTTCATGAATATTCATATTGGATAGCCCCAAAGGTACAGGAAAAAAAATTTCGCGCACGGGCCGGATTTCCCCTTATATAGATCCGCCACTGATTTCAATACCGTGATCAAGGACGACATAACTGACTATCCTGGATAGCCCCACCTCTTGGTAGAATGAGAACAGTTTACGGTGAACACGATTAAAAGCTACTTTCTTAAAATCAACCTAAGGCAAATTAAATAGCCCATTAGCCATGTCTATCACCTTTAGAAATGTGCTAACACTACAGTGGCGTATTACGTAATCCGAAGATGATTTCTATGGGCAGTACAACAGGCTTTTGAAATTGCCCTTGAGTTGATATTTCGAAAGTTGCTTTCATCATGTTGGTGCATTTTGTTTGAAATTCAGGTACATTTGTGTTCGAAAGTATACCTACACCTGGCATAATAATGTTTGGCGTTTTTATCATACATAATCCTGCCAATCTCTCCTGTGAGGCAGGTAATCCTTTATTTTAATAGATCAAGTTTCCAAAACATATGTTTGGTTGATTATATTTATTTTCTATAAATCAGCGGTTGGCTGATCGCATTAAACAACACATCCCCTCGACGATTCGGAACCGTACAACCAATCAGCCCACGCAGCCCGTCCGCGCCTGCAAATATGAAATGCACGCTAACAGACCAAAGATAGCCAAATGCGATTCAGCGATTGGTCTCCACTTGCTGAACAATCCAGCTTGCGCACAAAGCTATATGCCGACGATCAATTCTCAATTATGTCCCGGGACAGAAGCTCAGCGCATTTACGCTTTCTGGAAGCCGCTTACATTCAATCGCACGAACCCCTTCTGTGCAGACAAAAGGAGTTCGTCCAAGCTTTGCGATTGTTCTGAAATTACGGCGTCTGGGTTGCGTCTGGGTTGCGTCCGGGTTCATCGAGTATAATATAGTTGATTTCAAGTAATTTGTTATATACCTGCGTGATAACCTGATGAGTGCAGGTCGAAAAGCTTCGTTATCATGTCTCTTTTTCGTGCCATATTGAAATTTTGTAATACCAAGAAATTATTTGTATAAATTAAGAGGGTCAAACGTTTACATACACCTTCGTTCAATAAATGACACTACTGCAATTCCCAGATCAAGTCTTTCCACTGCTGAATAACGCTCTAGTGTAACTGGTTCTAGAGCTTGGAACAATGTCCCACACTCAATTCGAGCAATAGAAAATCTATCAACATTTAAAAGACAACTGAATACCTACCCTTTTCCGCAGAGCTATTTTTTTTCTTGTTTAATTTCTTATGATGTTTGATTTTGATGTTTACTTTGTAAGCTTTATGAACACGATAAAAACTACTTTTGAAATATAAACTCAAAGGCCTATTTTACACTACAGCCCATATAATTCAGGTTCGGATTATGTAATACGCGATTGTAATGTTCGCACATTACTAAAGGTGATAGACAGACAGACAGAGTTATTGATATTGCCTTCAGTTGATTTTTCGAAAGTAGTTTTTATCGTGTTTATGGTACTTCTTTGTGTATAGCGCATTATAAATGACAATTATTATTATTATTACATGATAAAGTTTATTTATTATCTTGACTATTATGTTGTTGTGTCCATACATGCAAAGAACCGATTGGAGTAACGGTAAGAGGTGGCTTACTACGAGCCATGGTGTGATCACGTTTACGTCACGTCGTCACGTTACACGACCTTTCGTTACGAAGGGTAGGGTGAAACGTTTGGGAAATACACCCCTCTCATTGACGAAGTGTTTGTTCCAGTTTACTCTCTAAATGCAAAGGAGTGAATTTGTCACTCTACATTAAGAGTGAAGGAGCTTTCACTCCTAATGGAGTGGTAAAGCACTCCCGTTTGAGTGAGCATGCCGAGATTCCTTCATCAGCCGTCTCACTCACTGACAGAGTGAGCCCGTGTCCGCTCAATGTCATATGCAAACTGAATTATTTTCACTAATGCGCAACTAGTGACGCAAGGCAACCAATAACAAGCCAGCAAAAAAGTGAAGAAGCCGAGCGCGTATCGAGCGCGAAATCGAATTCCATCAAAGAGAATCAGGCACGTACGTACAAAACATTGGGGCATGATCATTTCTCAACATGGCGAATGTTGTGGTTTCTGCCTTTCTGCGTGACCATGGATTTGGTGACAAAATCATCAGGATATTTGAAGGTAATGCATGCACCGCAGGGTCCACCAAGAGACCAGCAGACCAGCACATAGACGTATTATAAATTTACCAACATATTGCTGAGTGAGCCACCCTGGGGTTTTTGTCGAAAAATTTAATATGTCAAACCTGTTAATGCTATTAACAGATTTTAAAATACAAATTGACTGCCCTTGAAATTCATTATCAGTGTCATTTCTTTGTTGTGAACAAAACTACAGGCACCGCTCTTAAAAAAGAGTGGTGAATACTCTTGAGACTAAGTTGATTTTACTCAAAGAGGAGTGAATTATCTCCACTCTGTCCACATGAGTGATAAAATTTTACTCTTTAAAGGATTGGTGTTTCACTCTATTCTGAGTGAAGTAGTGACCACTCTTTTTTCATTCGGAAAATGGTTGTCCGTCATTTAACTCCTTGTGAGAGTGGAATTTCACTCGCTTTTTTGGTGCTTTATCACTCTTTTACATTTAGAGAGTACCCGAAACTATATGACAAAACTATTGCGAATCTACGAATGCCCACTCTCTCTAAAAAAATCTAGTGATCACTGACGTCACTCCCCGGGGAATGAAAATTGAGTGAAAATAGAGTGAAACTCCACTCTTTTCTTTTTAGAGAGCACTCGATAGTCACTCGATATTCACTCCTAAGCAAGTGATCACTGACGTGACTCCCGGGGCAGTGAAAACAGTGAAAATTCACTCTTTTTTTGTAGAGAGAGCACTAGCGTGTTTGAAAGGGGGGGGGCAATTCGCCCGCCCTGACAGATTTTCTATATTTTAATATTTAACCATGGAAATAAGATTTTCCGTCACTATGAAAAGGGTATTTCAAAGTAAATTATAACCGAATTGCTATTAAAACCTCAAAAATATCAAGGATAATATTTCACAGATTTTCTTGCTCAGTATCGCAATGCGACCTCTCAAAACAAGATTGTTAAAAGTAGACGTTTTAAAGCCAACCGCCAAATTGATAAGCAAAAGTGATACTGGGTTCGTACCAAGCCAAACAGAGCGAATTCGAACGCCACTCCTATGTTATGAATTGAAATAAAATCTGAAATATCTTCAAAGATACAAATCGACAGTTAATAGAATTAAAAGGTCTAAACACTTTCAATAAAAATTGAATGTGGAAAACTGAATGGTGATTTTAACTATGAAATAGGCCTACTGGCACCCCTAACTACCCCCCCCCCCCCCCCCCCAACCAGTCATGATGAACAGCCGGTAAACACCATCTTGTTTACTCCTTCAGACTCTTGATTATTTTTGGCATTTTATATGAGAAAAGAAAACAAGTCTCTTACTTCATCAATCTTTCAAAAGTCAAAACTAATTTGAGTCGGCTAAACTTGCCGCGCGCTGGCGTGAGTCATCTCAGTGGAGCGGACGTACGTGGATCGCCCGCACCTGTGCCGTTGGTAATTGTCACCTGTCCTTTCATAGGGGACCACCGCCAAAGAAAAGTTCACGGGAGCGGTAAAAAGAAGGCAAATTTCAGGAGGGTTGGGAAAGTGAAGGGGAAAGAGGTTCACTTTTTGTCATATTAGTAGAACTACTTCTAAGCAAACGCAAGCACAGATACTCGAAGCCGGGCGCACACGAGGCGCCATTTTGATTGCGTCAGTACTGGCGCTAATCGAACGTGTGAAGGCAATTAACCCATACGCTCAAAAGACTGTACAGGTCACTGACGCGGTCCTTGCGTCAGCAAATGACGGTTCGTGTGAGCCGGGCTTTAGGCCTATGTAGCAATTGTCAAATGAGTGAAGGCTATTGATGAATGCAACATACTGTGGGAGCATTGTGGTATATTGCTGAAGGGTCTTGACTCTGATAATTTAAGAGGTCCCTGGTTCGATCTTTGCTCGGTGATAACATCTTTGGGCATGATGTTTTGCCCACATTTGACCCTCTCGACCCAAGTGTATTTGAATGGGTACCTAATAAAGCTGGGGTAATGATAATTGCAGGGCCCGCGCAGGGAGGGCAGTTTCAATACTGATCTGATGTGGCTACCCTGGGTAAATAAGACCACACTAGACCACTAATAATAATAACAATAACAATAATAATAATGATGATAATAATAATAATAATAATAATAATAACAATATGTCTCTTTTAATTACCCAGGGTAGCCTCATCACTATTATATACTGTTCTCCCTGAGGGTCCTGCAGTCATACTATCACCCCATGATAAGGCGCTCAATTAATTAAGCATTCAATAAATTTCTCCCTAGCAGGTACCCATTTACTTCACCTGGGTGTAGTAGTGTGGCAAATGGAGATCAGTGTCTTGCCAAGGGATATTAGTGCCGTGGCATGCAGGGAATCGAACCCCATACCTTGTAATCTGCAGTCCGGTGTCATATCCACTAGACCAACGCATCTACAAAAAGCACATGTTAATCATCATAAACCTTGGATATTCTGCAATTTCCATCTACTTACTATAGACCCATATACGTTATACATGCCCTCAAGTTTTTAAATACCAATCTTCTATTGTTACACATTTCACAGTAAAAAAAAAAGTATATACAAAAATTCATGAATTAAATATTGAGGTTTGGTTATTAAACAAAACATACATATCATATACCAGTCGGGCCTAGAGCAGAAAAAAAAACAAAAAACTAATGCAAGTCAGATTTGAATATCCATGTTTATAAGTGAATCGTACATAAACATAATTTTAAAGAACACGCTGTATCCATATCTTTTTATATAAGATCACAGAACTTTTTAATGTTATGAGTTAAAAAGCATATAATTCAGCGGAGCCAAATATAAGCGTGATAAGTTAATAAAATTAATTGTTCCTCTCCGTGAGATATATTGTGGTTTTTTAAAAACCGCAGATTAGCCAGAAATTGAAAAGTAAAAAATGCAGTGAAATAATACTCTTATCCCTTAGAAATCCCTCTCGTGACCGGTCAAATTTGTCTGAATTTAAGTATATCGCAAAGCTTTATTTTGTTTATCAGCAAGTAAAGTCATTTTTAACCGCAACATTTGACGTTATATATAAGTATGGTGCATGTGTCTCTTGATATTTCAGCAGACTTGTTCTCAGAATATTTTAACGTAATAATAGCTGCATCCCTCCAATATCCCTCTCGTGACTGGTCAAATTTGTCTGACTTTAAGTGTATCGCAAAGCTTTATTTGTCTGTCAACAATTAAAATCATATGTAACCGCAACATTTGACATTGTAAGTATGGCACATATATCTCTTGATATTTCAGCAGACTTATTATATGAATACTTCTCGATAACCAAGAATAACTCGTGAAAAAATTAAGTGTTATCTTATCTGTTATCTGCAATTAATGGCATTTTATTATTTCCTGATGTTGATATATGAAACTTGTATGGATTAAAGTTTATTAAAAAGAACCACTAAGAATCACTAGAATCACTACACTTTCGTGACTCAAGCTGTATCATTCATTGTTTGTTTATTTGGATGTATCATTTTCAAGATATGGTATACCTCGTATGCAACTGTATATAGGGATCATTCGTGTTATGTTGCAAAGAGTTCAATACGCACGTCTCATTTTTACTTCTGTAAAACTATAATTACAAATGCTTACAAATATTAGAATAACAAAATGAAATGAAAGATCTATAAAAACCGGTGCCCTCTCCCAATAGACCGCTGCTGTAATGTATACACATTTATGCACATATATTCTCTGAGCACCTAGTGACGAGCTATTATTCCATGAACTTGCTTTTTATAAATGAGCCTCAATGCTTGGAATCAGTTAGCATGCATTATTTGTAGCTATGTCCGGCAAGCTTTCAGGTTGTCAAGAACAACCTTTCTTTGAAAGGTATATGCATAAAATTTGCATACATTACCGAAGCGGTCTATTGACGGCCATTGTTTTTTTTACAGAACCCACGATAGGTTGTGTTTATACAGCTCTCTATCTATCTCTCTTTATAAAAAAAAGAGATGAAGAAGAGGAAAGGACAAATGATATATTTTTTGAAACTGTTCTTTTTATGAAATAGTTATTATTGTTATTATTATTATCGATATGTCCACAACCTAATGTTCAGTTGGTAAATTAAGAAGTAACCGGATTTCATCTAGAAATATATTTAGGGTTACTCTTTGTTTCAACAAGTCCTCATCTTATTCGTAATTATCCTTTTCATTCTAGTCCATGACCTTATTATTATTATTATTATTATCATTATTATTATCATCATTGTTATCATTATTACTAAAGGGAAATCCAACCTTGATGGAAAGTTGTTCTGAAATAAAGAGGAAAAATCAGAGAAGTAGATTGGTGTAAGTTTGAACGAAATCGAAACAAGCAATAAGAAAGTTGGGAATTTTGGAAAGTTGTAATCACTATACATTTGGGAATTTCAAATTGGCCGAATCAGTAATGTCACTGTGATGTAGTGGCGGACAACTCCCCATTTGCTCCAACACACAAAATGTATTACTCAGTAGGATCTTTTTCTTTTATGAGGACCTATACCAATATGCTATCTACAATATTCTGAGTACTGCCGCAATGGAAAAGGCGCTTAGGAGAAAAGAGAGTTGACCGCCAATATATCACAATCGACTCGCCAAATTGCCAATTTGAAATTAGCATAGATTTAGTGATCTCATTTTTCAAACATCCATAATTTTCTTATTTCTTGTCCAGTTTCTTTCAAACTTTCAAACTTTCACACAAATCATCGTATTACCAAGGTTGGATTACCCTTTAAAGGGAAATTAACCTCAGCGTATGAATTAGCTTATTTTGAATGGTGTAGTATATGCCTCTTATTTGATACATGCAATTTCATGTAAAAACACAGGATATAGATATAAATCACTATTTTCCAGCCAAGTTATTGTCTGCTAGCAATAATAAGGGGGCTGCCATTACTTTATGTGTACACGAAAATATTTTTCATCCCAAGTAATATTTCCTTCATCGTTAACTTGTAACTGATTTTTAGAGGACAAATATATATTAGATATAGTCACATATTCTGAAATGTAAGTTTAGTTTTATATATTTTTTAAAAGGTCTTAATTTGTTCATAAAAATATACTTTCTGTACGTGGAGACGGAGAATTGACGTCAAGGACGGAGACAATCGTAACAATACCAAAACAAAGCGAGGAATCTGCATTACAGGATGGCTATTAGAACTCATGGGTCGTCAATTATCTAGGCCCATGACCAATAACAATCGTAATAAAATCAGAACAAAGCGACGTATCTGTTGTAAAGGTAGGCTATTATCAATGCATATGGTACCTAATGATCCGTGTCATGCACAAAATGGCAGCCTCCATGGAAAGACGTAGCAGACAATACCGCATCTAGAATATCATGTGGGGTTAATTGTCCTTTAAGTATTTGGTGTCACCTGTGCCTGGGAGGGGAAAAGCGAATTGAATCACTGTAACCCTCAGGTTATACCTAGTTCACATTTGGCTTGCAATGTGTCTACGGAGACCGTAAACTGCCCGTATCCCCCTTTCCGCGCGGCCTCCGCGCGGCCTCCGTGCGGAGGCTGTAAGATTTTCGTGCGGATTCACGGGCTCCGCAGCCTCTACGATTTGTTATCGAGAGGAGTTTGACAAATTTTTAAAAATTGTAAGACCGTAGCCCGTAGACATGTCGTAGGTGACATCGCACAATCCTCGCACGGGCACCGTGCAATGGCCAAGCGTGATCGTGCAGCAAACGCACGATTTTTGGTGGACATGGGGGCAGAAAAAAAATCGTAAGGAGATTGTACATTCGCACGGCCCTCGCACAGCTATCGCAAGGTTGCCGCTCGCTGCCCGTACCCGTAAAATATGAAATATGTACAGATAATCCATATTGCTGGGGATTGGGATCCTCAAACGGCACGGCGACTGCACAGTCACCGCACCACCTCCGCGAAGCCTCGCCCCGGGAGCCGTGCTGGCTCTGTACGATTTCCTCATGGAGGTTGTGGAGACTGTACGGCAACTGCATTGACATCGCACAATGCCCGTACGGAATTTAGACGGGTTGCCCCCGAGGCCCCGAAGAACAAATTGCACGATGCCCGTAGACAATGTGAACACAAATGCCGTAGCCCTTAGCGACGTACGATGCCCGCAAAATCGCACGGAAAATCGTAGACACTTTTATCGCACGGCGTCCGCGGCAAATGTGAACTAGGCATAAGTCAGGTATCTCCTCCTGATATAACTGGCTGAGGTGTGCAGGTGTACCATTACACCGGGTTTTCCCCCTACTTTTCTTCGAATAGTGCAGTTGATTCTCTACACAGGGCCTCCAGTCGGAGGGACGCAGTGTTATCCACTGTAACATAGCCTGCATCTATGAAACAAGGGAGGGGCACGTTAACACACAACGAATGCTTCAGTCATCCGCCCGGGGTGGATTCGAACCCACGATCTTTGGTTTACCGACTGAGCCACCTGGCCTCCTTTGCATTATGAAGGGCATTTTAGATGATATATAGAGGAATTAGATATTCAGTGCTGCCAACCTAAAATCGTATTCCTTACCTTTTACGGTTGTTAAGGGGGTATTGCATCGTGTATCACAGACAAAAATTTAGAACAGTTCTTGTAACCCAGAGCCATAAATAGTTAATGCCACTGGACAACAAAAGGTTGTTCGAGGAGACAGGTGCGATGCATTATGGTAATGTTGTGTTCCAAATTAATTCCAGACGTCCATAGATGTTGGTACCCCCTTATCAAGTGTAATAGGAGCGAAACTGGGTGAGGAAATCGTACTAGTTGGCATGTCTGGATATTACAAAAGACTTTTAAGAATTGGATTAAACAAAAATGGCAATGTAAATAGTTGTTTCAGAGGTCAAAGAAAGTTACAATTAATAACTGAAATTTTCAGTTTTCTTTTAATGATGTTTTTGCAGCTTGACAATTCAAACGTTTCATTATGATATCAATATGAATACTTTTTGATTTTACGGTATGCTCCCTTCAGTCGTGCAGATTACGTGAGTGTTGCCTACCTAAGGGGTCAATGTACTTAAGTAAGAGGGTATTCGAACGAGGGTCTGATCCCAAAGTTTCCGCCACCCCATATCAGCCCCCCTCACGTCCACTTCACAACTTCCCCGTCTTAATCTAGACGAGATACAGCCGGGAATTAAAGGATTAAAGCCCAAGAAGGAGAGTGACGTGTGAACAGTTACAAGTCGTATCGCAAACATGTTGGAGGTGTGTGGACAAATTGTATGTATGCTGACACGAAAAGTAGGTTGTGGGACTGTGCACATGTTGCAAAGGTGTTTCTATATAAAGTTCAATCAGTTGAGCTCAGTTATTGACGCCCCTCCCTCCTCGTTAAGGATCAAAGGGAAAGAAGAAAAACAGCTAAGAGAGAGAGAGGGGGAAGAATACAAATGGAAGAGTAAGAAGAGAAGAGTGAGTGAGGAAATAACGATTGGAAGAAAGAGAAAAAAGAGCAAAGAAAGGATGCAGGGAAGGATGTATACACAAGACCTTTATTTTCATTTTGTAGGGTGCTCACATAGAGTCACCCCTCCCCCAAATTACGACGTTAAACATCTTTTAACTTGGACCAAAATAGCCTCATCTTGTACGGAGTGTTGCTAGATCGGGACTGTTGATTTTTTTTAATCTGTATTTACGTCACCCTCTCTGTGTATTTCCATAACTTCGTCCATTTAGGCAGCTGATCAGGACGAGGGGCACTTTAAAATGCCGGGGTTCAATTTCTTTTCCCCAAATTATCGGACATGGGTGGGCGAAGCGCACATTTAGTATGCCGGGGAACATATAGGTATACTTGCGGAATCTATATGGAAAAAAAAGGATTATTCTAAGTTTTTCACAATGAAGGAACTTTGATGATTCCTTTGAGGTATCATCAACGTCCAATTAATTAAACTATGTTGAATTTTATAAGCTTTGTCTCCTTCTTATACACGTAGAGAGCTAAAGCCTAAGTAAACTGAGAAAGTATACACTCACTGAGGAGCCAGAACATGAGCTATTTCAGAGCTGGTACTAGCGTATTCACTATGCATGCCAGAGGCAGCCTGACCTAGCATGTCTTCTTTGAGATTTTGTAACAAATAGCTCTTTATTTGAGATGAGATACTTCCAGTGTTTTACTGTCTTCATTGATTTTGTCAAGTATCTGATTCGTCTTTCTGTTCTTAATCTAAAAATATAACACCCCCCTCTCTCTCTTCCTCTCTCTCAATCGCTCCCCTCCCTATCTCTCTCTCTTTATCTTTCTCTCTCTCTCTCTCTCTCTCTATCTTCCCTCTACATCTCTCTCTCTATCTTCCCTCTACATCTCTCTGTCTCTCTCTCTTTCTCTGTTTCCCTCTCTTTCTTCATTTCGTTTTTTTTTCTTTGTTCGTATGTCAGTCCCCACTCTCTATCGCTCAGTCTTTCTTTCTCTCTCTCTCTGCCTATTGTTACTGCAATTTTCTCTCTCCCTCCATCAATTTTCATACAGAAATCTTCTATTTTGATCTATATTTTCCCTGATTGCTCACACTTGAGTGACTGTTTCGTACGGAAAACGTAGATATTCTACAGTCTACTGGGACTGCGTGTAATGGCCATTTATAGAAACGCGCGGAAATTATTCTATTGTCGCCAAGCTATCGGATACCCTAAGTCCATGTTAGACGACCTGCTTTTTTTTTAAATAATACTTTTCAAAATCAATTTGACCTCCTTTCATCTCAAAACATCGATGAGGAGAAAGGTCACTTTCAAAAAATTATATTATACTATTCATATGACAATTTCCATAATGATCGAATATCAGCTGAATTATTATAATAATCACTGGGCTCTTAGATGTGGTAACAAAATGGAACAGCGTGTGGAAGTTAATGACATTTGAACATGAACTTTCAAGAAATCGATTTTCGGTGAACTTTCATCATTGTCACCATAATTGTTCGCAAGGAAAGTCACTTGTCGCTTGCATGCTTTTTCTTTTTATGTTATTTTAAATTAAATAAAGATATCGCTTATGAGTAAACGATTTCGTAAAAATGCTGGACCCGAAAAATAAAAGGTCTAAAATCATTATCATCATCGTCGTCATCGTCGTTATCATCATCATCCCATCATTCATTTCACACACTCATATTGTTGTTTGTTGAACCAATTCTTTTGTCCAACCAGAAACGAATGCACTCCCATACCAGACGACATGGAACTGTATCGCTATCAGTTTATTGTTTCATATTTCACATTTACAGTGTTTTTATAGTATAAAATAATGGTACAAACAAGATAAATGGTACAAACAAACATGAAATACATTGTCAGAGAAAATAAAAGAAGGTGAGTACCTCATAGCTATACGTTTGCATGCAGAATCTATTGAAAAGACTGGGCTAGAATAAAAGTGAAATATTGAGGAGCCTAGGGAGAAAGCTACGCTTGTGAGTTATAGGCTCCAAAGAGTAATAAGATTTATAATAGTCCTTAAAAATAGATGGGAAAGAGCAATGTATGATACAGCAATATGAGTATATAAATAGTATTATTGTGTCTCAGTAATCAAAATCGCATTCAAAGAAATAGTATTGCATGGTTTTGTCACTTTTATTACAGCAATAATATAACAATTCACCATTTCTTTTACTGCCATGACTTGATTCTCTGGGTTGCTATGGCAGCCGTGACGCCAGAGTGTGACTGTACCAGTGTATTGGTTGTGTGGTCAGAGAAAAGCAGAAACTTGAGACTGGGCGGAGCCTCAGTGTTGATTGACGCGTGGCTGGCATGCATTTTCACATTTTCATGTGACAAGTTCTCTTGTTGTTATAGTCTAGCTCACAAGTGGATTTTTATTTCAATGCTGCTCGAACGTGACTTAAATGTGTTGTTCTTGTTTGTGCTTTCCCTAGCAATATAGCAATATTGTCTTTATTTCACATTCAACGGGGTCGCTTGAAAGGCAGCAACACAATTTAAAAAAAGACGAATAGAGCGTGTAGGTAATCAGTAAGATCCTAATTTCACGATAAAGTTCTTCATAGTGATAGAAAAGTTAATCTCAAGTTTATATATTTTTCATACTTTTTAAGAGATGTGAAATAAAATGAATTTAATTGCAAAAGAAAAAGCACCAAAAAACAATTTCACTAAAAAAAACCCCCCTTTATTATGTCCACACGTCAGTCTCTTTCTCTCTTTCTCTTTCCTCCTCACTCTCGTCTGTTGGGAGTACCATTGTGATGCATATTCTACTCATCCATTTGCGTTTCCTATGCGCTAGATTGCGAAAGATAACACATTACTCAGAGTAGCCAACTTAGGAATCAAACATTCAGTATTTCAGATAAGCATCACATACGGAAGTATCTTTCCATTGTTATTATTTGTCATGTAAATATTCAGAAGCACAAAGTGTGTGTGTTTGTTTGTTTGTTTTTATTTCCGTATAAAAATGATACATATACATATTTACAAAACAAAAATAATACCGGTCATAGATACAAAATATGAAAATTATGTAGGTAATTTTGAAAGTTTTTTCCCCCTTTTTTTCTTTTATTGTTCTATTGTTCAGTATGTTATTCTCATTCATTATTTATATCTTACATTCTTTTTTTTTTCAATTGTAATGTGTGTGTGTTTTTTTGTGTGTAATAATTGTGTTCCCTTTTTTACGAATTTTAAGTTGATTCACATGTATTTTTATTCTGTTTTTGACTTTGCATATATGTTCTGGTGTTTTAATCATGTAAAATATGTTCCATACTTTTTGTGTGAATGCAGGGCTCTCTGGAAGAACAGGTCCAGAAATGGACATAAAATGAGACCACCCTGTTGAAATAAAACTGAAATAAAATTAATTAATTCCGAAAATGAGATTAGGATTCATAATTCTGGAAGTAAAAGAGGGTTCATAATTCCGAAAATGAAATAGAACTCTACATCAATTTTAGGAATTACGAACCTTCGGAATAATGAACCCTACACTCAAAAACTGTTCAATCACCATTTTAAAACGGCCGAGGAGTGACCATGCACTCTTGCAAAACGGTATATATATATATTAACACTTTAAACATGCTTGATGAAACTCTATAAAGGCTGGATACAGAATGTTTAAATATATAGGTAATCTGCCATTTAATGGTAATTTATTAGCACTTCAGTTTTTAGAGTGTATTCATTTTCGGAAATACGAACCTTCTGAAAAACGAGTCCACCCCCCCCCCCCTCCCCTTTCCCCAGTTTAAAGGTAAGGGTCCATCACTTTGCACCATAAAGGACACATTTCGGATGATACATCAACGTATATGAGTCACAACTTGTTTGTTTCTTGCTTCCAATCTAATAAAACCACTCACTTCTCCTCCAACCTTCAACCACCTGCCAACGTTAACGTGGAAAAGGGTGATACTAGATTTTTCTCATCAATTTTGTGTTCTGGTTTGATCACCACAAACAACCATTTTTGCCAAGTCTTCTCCTCCAAAATTTTGCAAGCCAAAATCAGAGTTGAGAGCGGCGCGACCAAGTAGGGAAGGGGCATCGACCCGGACTCCTTCCTCTATACCCCTACCTGACCGGTCCTTTATCCCCTTTACCCCTCTTTTTTCTCCTATTCTCTTGCTTTCTATCGTGTTTTTTTTCTCTCTCTCTTTTTGTCTAAATATTTCCTAACTGGAAATTTGTGACACTAATTTGATATGAAACCACGTGTACATGTGTATCAACAACTCGCGATCTTGTCTCCTTTGTCAAAAGCAAAAAGAAGTAAAAGGAAGCAAAAGGAAATGAACGGACCAAAATGACAATTATCCAACCTTTCGTTTTCAACAATATTCGGTTATAGCTTTAGATGAAATACTTTAGAACAGAAATAGTTATAACTCCGATTTCAGCGTCTAGAGAATATGCATATGCACTGCCAGTTGTTTGCAATTCGGTAGTCGGAAGAGCCTTTGCGCACATGAGCTGTTGCTATGTAGGAAGAAAATCTGGAACAAACCTTATTGGCCAAGAGCAACGTCAGAGAGCTAACGAATATAATGTTAATCAAAGAACAACTTGGTTGGTAGCATCTCACAAAGGACTACCCCAACTTAAGCTTTTCCCGACGCCCCCTAAAAGTTTTTATGGCTATATATGCCGAATTCACGAAGACGGGTTGTTTTTGCCAAATTGGTGGATTGAACACAAGAAGTTAATCTTTCGAGGAAGCGATTTATTTCAGATCGAGTACATACCGGATGAATTACAAGGGAACAACGCATCATAACAAGTGATTTTTGGCATCAAATATCACGGATAAGGGTAGGAGATTAGGCTACTGAATTCATTAATAAACCATCAAATTAGTTACAGAAGAAAGGGAAAACGATATCAGGTAACAATATATGGTTGAATAATACGGTTTCAGAAATAATTCATTAATGCAGAGAATAATTTTTTCCAATTTTGAAAATTTGAAATCAAAACAAATGATCCTGCATGGCATCAGATATCACGGATCAGGGGTTGGAGATTAGGCTACTGAATTCTATAATAATGAGTCAAATGAGAAGTGAAGTCAGGGACTGGCGCAGCCTTTGACGCGCCATGTATGAGTGATATCGTACAAAAAGTGGATGCATAAAGCCCAGCTCACACGTGGCGTCATTTCGATTGCGTCAGTCCCTGCGCTAATTGAGCATGTGAAGACAATTACCCCATACGCCAGTTATTAAACATATTATTTGCACTGTTCATTTTACAACTACTTTTTAAGCGATATCACTCTTTCTTGATGTGACGCGTACAAATCACTGACGCTAACGTCACGTCAGCAAATGACGCATCGCGTGGGCTTCATATAGACTTTATTAGCGCAGGTAATGACGCAATCAAAATGGCGCCTCGTGTGAGCAGGGACTCGGTCCAGTGACAGTGATTTAGTTAGTTAATGTTAGTTTCTGCTCTTATAAACTTTCTAAATTGCATCACAGCTGGCTATTCTACCGGGATACCAAATACACCACATTCCACGATCCGTCTTGACATGCTTGACAACAGAAAATATTAAAAACTTGAACGCTACCATGGGTAAAGCATGCAGTTTACGAAAGGTAAGAGTAGTCTCTTTTAAACTTGCCAGAGGAAGCCCAATAAAAATGGGCGGATGTAAGATGTAGGTAACAATGACTCACAAAGAATTTCTCGAGAAATATTTCGACATTTTTCTCACAATAATTGCAATGCACACAAGAAGAGTTTCGTTTCGGAAGTCGCGATTATTCTTTTCCCAAATGTTTGAGTCTTGAAAGTTCCGAACGACGTTCTTACACACATTATATTTATACATGGGAGAGGGTAATAACACGTTTACATTTTAAGTTATTATCCAAAAAAAATTGACATCCTAGAGCCATAATCTATGCTGATACGTCGATTAAGAATTTCTTGATTATGAACCTGGTCAAATCAAATTAAATTTTATTCTACCCTGATAATTATATAAAATAAACAACAGGGGGCAATAGGTGGGGAAGCGACTTATAGTTTTTGCAACCAATATATTTCCGTTTAATTTAACGCGAATCGATATACCTTAAACCAAGTCACCCACAGATTGTTTTTTGTTAATATTTTAATGACGTAACAATCACAATACGATAATTATAAATAACAAATAATGAGCTTCGTTCACCGAATGATTTAATTTTCTGAGGCCTCTTTTCAAAATTAGCGGCGGAAACATGGAACTTCATCATTTTCGACATTTGTCCTTGAGTTCAAATTCAATCCAGTGTTCATAAATACCAAGGCATTTAGTCTGGAAATGGCTGTCTTGACCCAGGGTAAGTAACGAATGAAACCTTCCTTGAAATGCCAATGCTGTCGTATAATTTGATGCATTTAGGGGGAATAGTTATGTATTTATTATGATTTTCAAGAAAGAAGGTCATGCTTATAACCTTTTTATGATCGGCTTCTGGTAAAACAAATCTATGCCCAGGGGAAAATAAGCATTCAAGACCCCCTCCCTCACCTTCACGCACCCACCATACCCCTCATGTCTGTACCCCTTAGCCCCTGTGGGCATTAGCAAGGGGGCAAGGTTTCAGGAAGTATACCTTCCTGGTTTAAGCTTAAAGCAGAAGTCAACTTTGCTCATTATGATGGGATTAATCAAAGGAAGATGAACACTGAAGAATGTGAATTTCTAGGAGACGTTAAGCCTGGCTTACACAAGGCGTCAATTCCGCTTGCGTCAATACCTGCGCTAATCGAGCCTTTGAAATGAATTAACCCATACGCCAGCTAATAGAAGTATTGTTTGCACTTTTCATTTTGAAATAATTTTGTGCTAAGGACATCACTTTTCCATGACGCACAGAAGAACGTACCAGCCATTGACGTCAGCAATTGACGCCTCGTGTAAGCCGGGCTTTACAACAATTTATTTAACTATCATCTTCTGTAAGATTGAACATAGGATTGTGTACATAATTTTCTCAATTTGAACCTTTAGGTAGGCCTATTCTGTGATGACTAACAAATTAATGTACCTCAAAGTATTTAAAGCTGAAAACCATAAAGAGTCATATCTACCTGAGGAGGAAAACAATCTTCCAAAATTTCATAGTTGGCAATACCTCTATCATTTGTATTGAAGAGTTAAATTAACAAATTCTTCAAATTGTATGATTAATATCTACAAGTTTGTGTTTTGAAGGAAAGTGTTTACTCTTTCTTCACTTTCCTTTCTTTTCGTTCTCTTCTTTTTCTCTTCATCTAAAGCATACAGATAAAGAATGATAGTGTAGGATTAACACACAAATGTCATTCTATTCATGATTTAGGAGAAATATTAGGTTTCGTATTAACAACAACAAAAATGACTATCTAAATATACATGAAATTCAAGGACATTCAACTATATGATACATCGTTTTAATATGATTCGCTGAATATCATTAAAAATCAATTTTTCATAAAAATGGACAATGATACATGTTAAAGAAAACTTTGATCTAAACTTCTAGTGGAAAGTTTTGTCAATAAAAGGCCACGAGAATGATTTTTTTTTTTGCAATCAATGCATTTTTTTTTTCC
Organism: Heliocidaris erythrogramma; assembly: GCA_025617745.1. Taxonomy (NCBI): domain Eukaryota; kingdom Metazoa; phylum Echinodermata; class Echinoidea; order Camarodonta; family Echinometridae; genus Heliocidaris; species Heliocidaris erythrogramma. The sequence continues at coordinate 28,710,286 of CM046872.1, read as the reverse complement.
ATTTTTTTTTTAAGGACAACAAAGTTTAAGAAAGGTGAAAACTTTATTCACATTAAAATATATTTACATTTAAACGAATAATGAGAATACTTTTTTAAAATATGGTATTTCATATGATTGCATTGTTCTTAGAACCACATATCTTAGGTGAACTTAGCATTGGATTTCTAACCTTGGCCTATGAATGAATCGGAAGTCATATTAATTAATGCCAAAACTCAAGTCTATTTAAGGAGAGGGATAACGGGTGACGAATTAGCATCAAGCAACTATGATTAATTTCCTTTGCATTCTTTCGTTCCTGTATTTTGTTTTACACAATTATAAATGGTTGTAGTGTTTACTTTTTTTATAAATTGTATAGGCTTATGTAATATAAATATTCATTTGTTATTCTTTGATGCTATGTTTGTTCAAATTTACGTCTTATATTTTAGTGTGATGTATTCTATGTGGAGAAACTCCCAACATAATGTATTCATATTTTACATAATCTAATTTTACTGGCCGGTGTGTCTTTTTTCCCCTATTATAAAACTTCATTTTGTTTCTTAAGATTTTTATTTTTCCTGTATGTACTTTGTTTATCATGCCTGGAAATAAAACGAAGAGAAAATAAAAATAGAAATAAATAAATAACTTTGTTGTATTGCATGTGGTAATTCCATCCATTGGTAATTCCGAGGAAAAGCTGTGAACGAAATTCTGGCTGACGTCACCCGATGTAAACGTATCCACTTTAATTTCACTCAGATTCTTTAAAATCAAAGACTGCCAAACCCAAACAATCAACCGACCAAACAAACAATCAAACAAACAAATCAAATACAAATTTCGTTCGAATAAACCTTATAATAAATTTGCAAGTCAAAAAAGAAGGAGTTTTTCAAGTCAACTTTGAATGTTTTCCATGATTCTGTTCCGCCATTGCTGGTTCTCCTCACATATTTCCTGAAGATGTTCATGAGTCATGTAACACAGGCCAACCCTGGCCCGTCATTTAGACTAACGACTGCCAGTGACTCACAGCTACACCACATAGTGTGGCCTCGTCAAATACTAGCAGAAAATGTTAGATGTTAAAATAGCTTATTCAAAGCTTTTACACCAGTTGCGCACGAGAAGACATTTCGATTATAAAGTTCTTCAATTTAAGTTTGAGTGTTGATTTCTCTCGTTTTAATGTACATGTATACTGTCGTAACTGAATATGGTATCATTAAAATAGGGATATCAACACTCAAAAATTAATTGTAGAACTTTTTTTGAGGGGTTTATAACATACATGCCGTACATGAGATGTACGGTATGTGAAGAGCCATTTGCAATTTTATTGCAAAGCAAATTGGGTACACGCTATTCGTACTCATTATACAGCACTATATGTTCTTGACGTTTCATGTGTATCCTACTGTGGAACACATGGTTCGTGGTTCGAGTCCCAGCAGTGGCACTGATGTCATTTAGCAAGACATTAATCTACATTTTCCCACTCTCCACCCAGGGGGTGTTTCATAAAGCTGTTCGTAAAGTTAGGCATGACTTTACTAACGGCTTGAATATGAAGTGCCAGATAGAATGCCCAAAGTTGTTCCTGATGTTTCAACAAATTGTGACTGTATTTCCAATAACCTCAATTAAATTATGGCCACAAAAAAAAATGTTTGTTATGATAAGGATGTTAATCTAAATCTGCACAATTCAACTTTAGTTGATGCAGTTACAAATGATTGAGCATCCCATTTGGCTTGTCATATTTAAGTCATTCGTAAAGTCATGCGTAACTTTACGAACAGCTTTATGAAACACCCCCAGGTGTAGTAAATGGGTACCTGGTAGGAACTTAGTTTGTTGTTTTTTTAATTCTTTGAAGGCCTCAGCACAGCTGGGCTAAAGCCCATGTAATCATGGTAATAGTAAATTATTATCAATATTACTTTTATTCGTTTCTAAAATTTGGAACAGTTTGGCTATGATGAATAGTATTTTTGCATGGTTAATTACATCAATAACTATTTGTACCTTATTGATTATCCTCGGGCAAAGTTTCAAGTTGAGAAAATAACATTTCAGTCAGATAAATAGAGTTACAGATTAACTTCCAGGGGTGAATCAGCTCAATATTCGAGCATTGTAAGAGAGACAGAACTTCCAGTGAGAGAGGCACTGAATGAGAGAGAGAGAGAGAGAGTGAGAGCGAGAGAGAGCGAGAGAGAGAAAAAAATGAGTGAGAGAAACACAATGAGAGAGAAATGTAACACGAAAGAGAAGAAGAGAAGGAGAAAATTAGTGTCTTAGAGACAGAATGGCTTGTAGAGAGAGAGAGAGGAGAAAGTGAGGGTAGAATGAGAGGGAGAGGGAAAGAAAGAGAGAGGGCAGAAAGAAAGAAAGAGAGAGAAAGAGAAAGAGTATAAGAAAGACAAGGGGAAAGAGAGAGAGAGACAGAGTAGGAGATTGTCTACTCGGTTGTACCCTTCTTCTTCTGGGGCATACCCCTCAATCGACGGTAGATAGGAAGTGATCTCATTCCACCTCTCGGTGACTAGACCAGAAAGACCCCCCCCCCCCCCCCCCCCCTTCTCTCTCTCTCTCTCTCTCTCTCTCTGTCTCTCTCTCTCTCTCTCTCTGTCTCTGTCTTCCCATTCCCTCCCTCTCTCCAATTTCCATCCAACCAATCATTCCTTCACCTTCTTTCTCTTTTTCTCCATATATCTCTCCCCCTTTTTTCTTACGCTTCACTTTTTATGTTTTCTTCGGCTTTTTCTCTAGTTGTGTTAACCTCTCTCTATTCCAAACTTTTCCTTTCCTCTCCCTCATTATGTCTGTTCTACTCCTTCACCTTTCTTTTATCCTAATACTCTCCTCTCCCTTTTCTTACTCATTAGTTTCTTTTCTTTCCACATAAATGTATTTCCTTCCTCACTTTCTTACTCCTCATCTGTTACTCTCACTAACACAAGATACATGAAGATGATGTCAATATTCCTTTTTCGTCACCCCTCCTCTCTCTCTCTCTCTCTCTCTCTTCCTCCCTCTCTCTCCCTCCCTTCCTATTTTGTCACCGGTGATATAGACAGCGGAACGATAGCATACCCTTCGTATAGCAGTAGTCATTTCTTTGCGAGGCATTCAGAGCGTGCGAACGTGTCTTACGCATCGGCTGCCTACTGGTGGCAAGTTTTCAGCGACAAATTCTTTTCGCGCTCTTTTGCATCGAGAGATCCTAAATCAGCTGTAACTTGGAATAAGCAACATCCAATGGTTTTTGCTCAGCCGGCATTATTTCTCCTGTCTTTTGTCAACGAGTAATTCGATTCTGTTGCTTTTTATTCACGCTTCTGAAAAATATCCAGTCACAATTTCAAAGAGCAAAACATTTCATATGGTAGAAAAGTTTCGCGGTGTGTACATGTAAAATAAATTGGCTTCATTCAAGTCATCTGTGAGAGATATCCCCTCAAAGGGTGATCGCCCGGTCATTGTTCTCCTCGGCTTCTAATATTGAATGATTTTCGGAGGGAAATTATGTCACACTAATTTTGACGTCTAAAAGCTTTGATTTGGATTTAGTTTACGAAAATTACGTCATGTATTCTGGTTCACAAGTCGCAGATTTAAATTTTGAGCGGAGAGAAACATTTCAGTTTGGATACGACTGTCTATGAATTGGAAGCTTCAACCATGGGACCGCCTTGGAAATGCACTGCTAGTGGATATTAACACTGGGAATTTTTTGCTCTCTCTGAGGATTTCTTAGTTTTTCCCTGGATATTTATGCTCTAAGGATACCTGAGGATTTTATTTACGCATTCGACGATATTTTGTTTAATTTGTGAAAGGTAGGTAACACTACCTTTTTGAAGTTTGTTAGAAGGATGAAATGATAGTAATGCGTCTTACTGTCTGTAATGTTTTGCCAATTCACTTTTTTGTATTCACACAAAATTTACCAAAAGAAATGAATCAATCAATCAAAAAAAATTGGTGAACGATTTGACGAATAGGAGTCATGATAAAGGATGTTGATTCTGACACTGGCAGTGAGAATACATTTTACTGATAATTTTGTTGAGAGAATTCTGAAAAAAAAAGATTATATTAAGATCGCGACATGAAGAAATACACTGAATAATAATTTAAGCATGTAATGAACAACTCAATAATCACAATCGAATAATAACGTAAAAAGGCATAAAAACAACACACATTCGTGCATAATATCGTAATAAACCTACAAAAAACTATTTGTTAACCTTGGCGCATCTATGTCTTTCTCTCTCTCTCTAAGATGTAACATAATTATGCTTCCATGTTAGTAATAGTGTCATGAATGTGTAAATCTATCAAATCAAAGAAACATATCATATAATAACTAATTGGCATCATAACTTAACAATTTTAAGTGCTACCAAAGACTACTTATTTCTAAAAATATATGTGTAAAGTTTACGTTTCATGCTGCAGAAATTAATTTTTAAATCATGTTGTAATATTTGCAGATATTTCTCCCCAACAATTAATATACATCCAAGTATAGATTATTTTTATATGCTGACGATATTGAAAGACAGTCAAAAATGCAGATCAAAAACGCAGATCAAAAACGCAGATCAAAACAGTGACAGCAACTTTATATCACATGTTCATTTTGAACGTGTGAAAATATCTTGTTATGCCCGTGTTTACACATTCCGAAAGCACTTTGAATTGGGTTGGTTGCGAGAATAGCATTATGGGCTCTTTTCTACCAATCAGAAGCCTTGGGCAAGTGATTTAGGAGCGTCATAATCTTCTGAATTACTCTTCAGTATCTCTTCTGCCTGCTGCGGTTGCTAATTTTGACACCCTGTTTGGGTATCATTTTTGCTGTCCTGTAAAATGAGCAGAATATGGAAGAGTGTTTGTAAAAAAAAAGTCTCGATAAAGTGAAGCCAAGTTGTAATGATCTTCACTTATCCATCTTTCCGCTCCAGAAACGGATCGCTAGTGGGAGGGAAGGGCAGGGTGGGGTGGGGTGCAAGATAGGGGTCATTGTGTACGGGAACAGGTGAAGCAAGGCTAGAAAGGGATTAATGTCAATTTAAAAAAAAAAAATTCTTCTTCTTTGAAAATATTTATTTCCACCTTTCCAAAATAGTATAAAAAGTAATAAATGAACAAAATGTACTTAACAAATATATGACAAAAAACACATTCATGTGGTACATACATAACTGGAGGACACACCCCTGAAAGCAAAAGTTTGAAGCGAGGGTGCATATATATATATATATATATATATTGGCGTTCTAAGCCAACGACCCGGGTTCGATTCCCGGCGGAGACATTTTTTCAGCCTTTGCAAAAATTTCAAAAAGGGAGGACAGCTCTGGGGAACTTTGATTGAGCTACGCACCGTTATTCTCGCAATTTCTTTCACATTTATATATATATATATATATATATATATATATATATATATATATATATATATATATATAAAAAAAGAACAAACTACAAACAACAAAAAAAGAGAAACAGATCACATTCCAAAACCGCTGAGCTTGATTGGAGAAAAAAAAAATAAGAAAAAAGAAAGGACAGAGGAAAGGGGTGGGGGATAGGAAGTGCAAGAAAAAAAGAGTACAGAAAAAGAGAAATTCGCGAAGAAACAGAGAGAAGAAACGCAGAGAAAAGACCCAATGGAGGGTCACCTAATGGAAATAAGGTATAATACAGAATAAAAATTACAAATCTTTAAATAGCAAAATATTCTGATGAACAAGAAAAATAAAGAATAATCTTTGTGATTACTTTCGGGCGAAGGGGCAATGTGGAAGGAGTGATGGGCTCCACAACAGTGCAACCTTTTTTTTAATTCATTAACTTTATTTTGTTTTTTACCTGTTCTCATTTTCCCTAAAGAAACTAATTTTGTAAGATTCTCATGAATTCAAATGCTGGGAATGCTTGTTAGAAAATTTCGGAATGAAAAGGCACCCCTTAGCACCCCCAGTGACAAAGTCGCTCCGATGTTTTTTTCTTTCCCCCACTCCCCCACCCCGGCCACCGCCAAACCAAATCTGCAATACGTAAATACAAACGTGAGTATTACAAAAAGGTATACCAACGTGTACCCCTGTGCTCCTCGGCCAAAGTTGACTAGATTTAGACCTGTGCCCCTCCGCGGTCAAAGAATCAGAGGCGGCGGAACGTCGGGCTCGGACAATAGTAAGCTTTCGATTGTGTCGACTTGAACGCCGACCTAGATCCTCCAGCTAAAATGGACTGCTTTGTGTTAGCTGCATACTGCGCTTTGCGCAAGAACGGCTCACCCGTCCACTGGCTTCTCCCTCGTCCACTAGTTAGATTGAGAACGCGTCAAACATGGTTTTGCCGTCTTCTCTAAAACGTGAACCTCGCTTTACCCATTGTTAGCTTCATGCTTCACCTACTTTGTATGCAGTCAACACAAAGCAGTTCATTGTCGCTGGGAGGATCTAGGGCGGCATTCTAGTCGACACATCCGAAAACTCCTTAATGGTAGGGGGGGAGTCATCCTTTGTCCGCCAAACAAAAATTCCCCCCCCCCCCCCCCCCCCCCACACTTCTATTGTCCGAGCCCGACGTTCCGCCGCGCCTGCAAAGAATCACCATGAGCATGGATCCGTCACTGACTTCGTTTCAACCTTTGGGCAAAAGTGTAGAATTTGTACCGTAATAAGTCAGTTCTTAAATAGTTCATGGTTCAAAATTAATAATAACCCTGAAATGACCCCAATTTGTACGTGCATGCGCATCTCTTTGGTTGGTTTTGGTCTATGGTTTTGGTGCAGTACAGTGCACGCGCTACTTGAAATTTTAAAAATTCATTGTCATTGTCATTGTCTTGTACAATCATTTTGGTGCGCACATCGTGGTGCGTAAAAATGAAATGACCTTCATCTGCACATGCGCAAACTGTAATTTCGAACTAGCTTATTTGTGACGAGAAAGGGTGTGTAAAGAAAGTATTCAGAATCGTATAATCATCATTAAAATACAGACAAACGGGCAAACAAAGAGGAAAAGGATGGTTGTAGAAAAAAAAATGATTTCCCTCTCCCTAAAAGGGGATGCCGGGGAGGGATGGGGTTAGATAAATTAAAATGTTTTATAGTAAATACCTACAGGGGCGTAAGGGCAATTTTGTCCTAAAATCGTTCCATCTATTTATCTCAATCAGACAAATTTCACATCAATCATAATATGACGTCATAGTACCCTTTATCAAGCTATCTAATAGAAGTATAAATGATACTAGTATAGCCTTTCCCCCTAGTCGCTTGGCATGATATCATGCTTTGTAAGAAAGTTCACACTGGAACATTTTTTTAAAAACCATTAGGCCATTCGAGTTTTTGGCACATCATGCTCAAGTTGGCTCCTTGTGACCATGGATATCCATGTTGTGGCTTTAACACGGCTGCATATCGTATATCCGTATAGCTTTGGTATATTTACGTGATACAAAACTATGAGATATGTATAAGTATTGAATCATTGGAGACATTCATTACCACTACTAGTATATATGTATGTATACTGCATCAACTTGACACAGACCAGTTTTTAATAGAAGAGAAGAAAAAGACGTTAGAATTTCAAGGCAATGTGAATGCCCCTTGCAGAATTACTACGCTGCCCCTGTGGATGCAATTTATACTTATTGGAATATTTGAATTTCCTGTTTACACGATGCTACTGAGGGTAGGCAAAGAAAGACTTCAGCATGACGAGGAAGGGGACTGAGAGAAAGAGGGGGTGCATAAAGAAAGGTAGAGATATAGCCGAAGAGGGGAGTGGGGGGGGGGGGAGCGAGGGGGAAAGAAAGAGAGGTGGGATGGGGAGAGAAAATTTATAGACGGAGAGGGGGGAGAGAGAGGGGGAGGGGAAACAGGTGGTGGGAGGGGGGATATAGACGGATAGAGCGAGAGGTGAGAGAGAGAGAGAGAGGGGGGGGGGGAGAGAAAGGTGGGAGGGAAGAGAAAGGGAGCAGAGAGAGAGAGAGAGAGGGAAAGGGGGAAATAGAGATTTTTGGGAGGGAAGGTGAGAGAGCTAGAGGGGAAGATAGGGAGAGAGGGGTGGAAAGGTAGGGAGAAAAAACCTGATTTGGGAGAAAGAGAAAGGGAGAGTGAGACAGGCAGAAATACATGCAATGACAGAAATGAAGACTTAATACTACAGAAAGAAAGGGACAGATATAGAAAGGAAGGAAGGAAGGGAGGGAAGAAGATCGAGAAAGACTGACGGAAAGAGAGATAGAGAAAGAAAGAACGAACGAAAGAAAGAAAGAGAAAGGAAAAGGGAAAAGACAAAGAAAAGGGAAAGAGAGAGGGGGGAGCATTTGATTGAGGACCTCTCCCATTTGCCAATATTCATAAATTGGCTTTCAATTGGCTATTTACCTGTTAGTGCTGTAGACGAACCATCCCAAACAAACAATAAAGTTCTGCTTTCAGCTACATTTTTTGTGTTTGTAGAATGTTTCCGTTATAATGATAATGATGTTAATTTGACCCCAAAACAAGCAAGGAAATTATCAAACAATAAACAAACAACAAAAGGAAATGCCAAAGGTGTTGCAGTTAGAGAAGCATCACAAGCTTCCCTTTATCATTCGCCCGCCGCAAATACCATATTGGTACTTTATATATAACCTCAAAATATGATAAAATGTGAAGTGTGTCGTTCTGCAGATATCTCATTGAGGTACATACTTTACGAGCTAGATGTCCTTCTTTTAAAAGCGTTAACATATACTTTAATATGTAGATGATATGTCAAGGTAGTCTTGTAGGGAAACATCTGGAAATTAATAACCTTCAAAGGCTAATGTAAATGTACAGGGCCCCGTTTAAAACATAAAACTTGTTATCAATAACAAATTGCAATAACTGTTATAAGCTACTGAAATCTTGCATCTGATTGGCTGAGAGCAAATTTGTCATAGAAATGTGGCAGTTATTACAGATAACAAGTTTTATGAAACGGGGCCCTGATGTATTCAGTAGTATGATTGTATTAATGAAAATTCTAATATAAACAGAAGCATGGGGTCGACATAATTAAATAGTTTGAGATTGGTACGTACGTTACCAAGTATTGTGTAGTTCAGGGCCCCTTTTCATAAAACTTGATATCTATAACAAGTTCCAATAACAGTTATAAGCCACTGAATTGCTTGTATCTGATTGGCTGAGAGCAAATTTGTCATAGAAATGTGGCAGTTGTTACTGATAACAAGTTTTATGAAACGGGGCCCTGATGTATTCAGTAAAATATAGTTCTAGTAATGGAAATACAGAGGCATGTATGGGTTCGACATGCACAATTCAGTAGTTTGAGATTGGCACGTTACCACATATTGTGGAGTTCTGAACACAAATTGACATGTGTCATTTCACTTCATATTTCGTCTGATCAAAGCTTTAGTATCGCTGTCAGTATAATACAATTATCAGAGATATGATAATCTGAGAGGTGATCCGTAACGTATGGGATAAAATAGCTTGGACCTGTCCATGTATATCATGTGTACTATGCACATACATGTACATGTATTTACTTTTGTCATAGGAAGTCTGAACAGGATTATCAGTTGAAGTAATTTTCCGAAGAGTTCACAAATTTATGATTTAAAACGACTACAAACTATCTCTTGATGGACTTAATGTTACAGAATAAAAGTATGAAAAATAGCTTGGAAATTCATGAATATTGCAGAAGATAGTATTGAGAATCATTATTTTTTAATGTAATTATGATATTCATATTTATTCATTTAGTATGCCTTAATATCTTTATTGCCATAAATAAAATTCGTTTCATTTCTTGGATTTGTTAAAAGAACATAATACATGCCAATTATGCAGTTTATACGCGGAGAGCCATTTTGTGTTCTCCCTCTTGCAAATGATGACGTTGGAACATGTTAAATATGATTACGTTGCAAATTACTTGATCAGACATTCCGAATGCTGGTAATTCTGGTAATATTAAACTCTCCAATCACCATGCAATAATCCAATCGATAATCTTAATCAAGGGATTAAACTAATCCCCATCCAGGCAACAATTTCAATCCAGGGATAGATCTAATCATCATTTTTTCCAGATAATGCATCGAATTTGTCATCCCGAATTACGTTCCGTGTAATCAGTATAGGATGAGTCTGGTTTTTGACGTTGTGCTAACCACAGATAAGACACAAAAATGATCAAATATCATGGCTTTCTGAAAAGTCTAATCCGTCACCTCTCATTAATAATACCTCATTTAAGTTAATAATACCACATTTAAGTAAGGTAATTAAAGACTACACTATGTTGAAATTGCTGGATGCGCAAAGAAAATTAACTTCTGAGAGATTACACAATAAGCTCTTGGGCAAGTTGTATTAATTAGCAAGCGATCCAGGGACTTCCCCATTTCATGAAGTGAATCCCCTAACTTTGGAAAATGGATTGAAGAGATTATTTTCTATTTCATTAGAAAAAAGGGAGCTTTGAATATCTTATTATTTCTAGGACTGAGTCTTCGAATACCCCACGTTCTAATCCGGAACTCAGTGTAGCCTAAAGTGCATGTTAGCGAGACGATTAGCAAGAAATTACCCAAGAAAATGACTGGGATATGACGACACAGAGCTGCACAACTCATGACTGAGATACCAAGCTATTAAAGCAATAAATAGCATAAATAGGAGTGAAGAATTGTTCCTCACATTTTATTAGAACTTTGCACTATACTTCATTGGCACTTTTTTATTTTCATTGTTTACAATTACATTTCACAAGGAACACGGGTAAAGAACAGTGCCGGTGGTCTGAAAGTGACAGAATTGATGATGATGATGATGATGATGATGATGATGATGATGATGATGATGATGATGATGGTGGTGGTGGTGGTGGTGGTGGTGGTGGTGATGATGATGATGATGATGATGATGGAGACAAGTTTGTAATACAGCACCATTCTCTAGTTATTCTTCAAACACATAGTTTATCACCATATTTCAAGAGTAAGTATAAATATAATGGCTATGGTAATGATGATGATGGTGATGTTGATGATGACGTTGAATAGGAATGGAACGAGGAGAAAGAAGATCATGATGTACATTTCATAGTGGTTATTATGATGGAGTAAAATAATGACAAATTACTCAAAGTAACAATTTGTACTCTGTAACATTGAACTGGGCGTATCAAACGCGGAAAAGAATTTACATTACTCTTTAACACAGTTCTCATCTCACTACTCCTCTACTCCACCTTACCAACATCCAGGTACCACGCCCACCACTACCATGCCGCATCACATCGACAACCCGCCCTTCAACCGTAAAGATGCCATCTGGTCCGGCTGGCTCATTAGTCGTATCCCGAGTCTCATCCCATTCCGTCCCTGGAAACAGTACTGGTTTGTACTCACGGATGACCGCATCCATTACTTCAAACACGCGGGATCCGTCCCCCTCCATGGATGCCGCATGATCTCAAGGACCAGTAAGGATCCGGAGGAACCCCTAGGTTTTGTCCTCGAGATCAACCCACGTAAGTCTAACTGCCATCATTATTGTGATTCGGCTTCTATATTTTCTTGTAGCAATTAAGTTATTTTCCCAGATGATTCAAACCAAAATAGGCGCGATGGCTGAGTCTCGTAACTGCGATGACTCTGGTTCGAAACTAAGTGGATGCGCTAGTGCCCTTTCGTACACTCTCAGAAATGTTGGTTAAATCATTAGGTTGGTTCAAATATGAACCTAACAATTGTTGGTTAAAACAAAATTGTATGTAAAACATATGGGGATATTTTTAACCAGCAGTTGGTAGGTTCATATTTGAACCAACCTAAAAACTTTTCTGAGAGTGTAAGGCATTAAGCTTCATTACCAAGTTCCTCTGAGAGGACTCAAGACCGTCGGTCCACCTGGTTGCTTACTTAAAAACATACACATACTTTCTTAGTAGTCAGGTAAAATAAACAATTGAACCTTTTTTTTTTTTTATAACCTGGTATATATGGCATTCACTAACCATCATGAATTTACTATTTGTTTTGCACTTTCTCAAAATGGTTTTAAAAAAAATAAACAATTAAAAGAAATAGAATTAAATATCAGGTATTCAGTCATCTTATTATCGAATTTTTCATCGTGCGATCGTATGAATATGTTAACATATTGACAATATGAACGAATATATTAAATGAAATTATTATCTTCATACAGAATACGTTAATGTATTGCAAACTTTTTATTCGGATAGGAAAACCTTCCTTGCTACAATTAAAAACAGCTAGACTATTGTATATATGCAAAATATACATGTATAGGGAGAGGTAGGTCTATATAAAGTATAATTGAAAGGAAGTTTACTAGCGTTGATCTGGTGCTCCTTGAGCTTTAGATAAAACAAAACGAACGCAAAAGCGCATGTCTTTAGATTTAATTGATCATAGTTTGCTTTTGTTTTTGTGTATATTTTCCGCTTCAAAGCCGGCCATCAGTGACAACACAAATGACACTACAAGACTTCATGGGTTTACAGTCTCATTTTCAAAAGTCCCATGCGTCAGAAACTATGCTGGGGAAAACAAGGTATCGTGCAGGTGGCCTTGTTTACCCTTATAGGCAGCAGCCTATATATTTGGTAGGAGACGATTCCACTTATCATTGTAATCTCATTATCATCACAAATATAATGCCTATTCCGCATCCTAGTTCAAGGTGTTCTAAACATGCCATTTTGGACCCCACGCTGGGAGTTCCAGGTCTATATTTAGACCCAGTGTCAGGAACGTGACAGGATATGCTTTTATTGGACAACACGAGGTAGAGAAACTCCTTCCGACATCTTAATTTAGTCTGATCTATAAAGGAGCCTGTCATACGACTCATTACGGTGACGACGAATCTCTGAGTATAATGATAAAGGGAATATCCCACCCCATCTTGCATGTGTTATGTCGAGGTAATCATGCATCTTTCGAACGGTCTAACATTCTTCAGGCATGAGTTCGACATTATTGAGGAAATTAAAAACCCTGTCGTTTTGAAAAGCATTTCTGGCATAATCGATGACCCGATCGATGAAACTTTGATTCCTTTTGTTTATGCCTTTAAGTTCTCCAGCACTAAAGTGCTTACATAATGCTACTACCTACCTTTGTGATTAAACAATCCATTAATTATATTATATTTTATATAGTGTCAAAAACTTTAATATATTATGAAAAATCAAAAATCATTCCTCAGTGAAAAACTCATTCATCAAATATGTTAAAGTAATCATATGCTCTTCCACATTCTTACTAACCTGTTACGTGGCATGACCGATACAGTACCCTGGGGATCGCCTACGCAGAACAACGTTTAAAAATTAAAGAAGCCAAGAAGATGTTTGTCAAACTGAACCTGTCATATTTTTAGAACAGGATAGTTAATTGCACAGGCTATGTAAAATTGAAATACTCCGCATCCAATTTACAGCTAATAACGGGAATATAATATTCCTAAGGATGGATTCCACGCAAACAAATTGAGTTAATTATGGTAACTCCCTTAGACTCCCCATCACTTTAAAGGTACTTCACCCCTTTTGCAGAACCTTATGCTGATGTAAAATGGATTATAATTTGCTTTTTAAGTAAGTAATAACAACAGTTTGGTAACCCATTATTTTTTTTTCGACTCGAAAAAATCGCGTAATTTTTGATCGTAACTAGTACATGTACTTGCGTTGATTTCTGAATATAGGTCCTTCTGTGACAAAAGCAAGATTTTCATTTCTTACAAAGGAGTGACCTTGAAATTTCATAGGCGGTATACACAGAATGTCTACTAAACCTGTGCAAAGTTTCGCGGAATTTTGTGTAAATCTGCAAAAGGGATGAGGTATCCAGAAGTTGTAATAAGATCGCCTTTTGAAAGAAACCATTTGGAAACTATCTGGAATTGCTGATTAAGAATAATGGCGTTCTTTCAGATTTTGGAATCCTTAACATGATTTTATTTTGACTGATTCTTGCTAAAGACCACAAACAGAAAAAAGCACTGGACATTGATTTCGATGTATGGGATCACACATTGTGGGATCAAAATTTGATCCAAAACTTTCAGCTATTTCTGTAGTCATATTTGGAATACGAGGGCATTTCAAAATCAGTACTTTACACGTGACACGTGACACGTGACATTTCCTTCGCATAGGAATCAAATGAATAAGAAATCTCACTAATCATTTCTCACTTAGCCAGAACCCAACTTTCTCTTTAAGCACGTTAATTATATTATCTAAGGAGAAGCTACGTTACGTATTGGTATGACTTATTATGACCTGGCATTATTCATAGAGACAGGGGAGAAATGAGAAATGAGTCTATTAATTAGAACCACTGTGTTCAAACAAACATGGGATTTTAAAGGTAATATTCAAAGTTTTAAAAGTGTCCTAATGAGTACAAGGATATTGTTTGATACTTAAAGGGATACTCAACCGCAGATTGTGGACGTTTTTATGCCGCGAGAGGGCACCGTGATCGTTCCCTGATCAACTTCGGAGAGACTGCGCGCCGTGCGACATGCACGCTCCGCCTGAGCTCGAGCTCTTGCGCGACATTCGGTCGGCTTCGTGCAGTTCGAAATGTAATCCCAGTAGTCCGACGGACGCGTTCGACGCACAAAGTTTGTGTACGAGTGAATGGGGTTTACGCAATCCTGACTTTTCCCCACAGCCGCCTGGTGGCGTATCCCTTTAAGGTGGCTGTCTGCCACATCCCCTCATGTTAAAGGGAAGGGTTACTGTGTTTACCCCCCCCCCCTTTAAAAAGAGTAAAAGAAAGAGTAATTTACAAACCCCTCCCCTATGTCAATAGTAGGATGAAAGGAAGGGTGATAATTTGCCCCCTCATTTCTTAAGAGAAGAGTAACTGTTTACCCACTCATGCTAAAGAGTGAATGGAAGTGTGACTGTGTCTACCCCCTCATAAGGGAAAGAATAAATACATGCCCCCAATCCTTTTAAGAGTATAAAAATGGGTAACTCTTTACCCCCTCATGTTACAAAGTACAGGAAATGGTAACTATATACCCCCCTCCTAGATTGAAAAATACGATGACTGTTTACCCTCTATAGGAAAGGGTAACTGCATGCCCCTCATTATGTTAAAAGAAGGGTAACTGTTTACCCCAATCATGTTAAGGAGTGAAGGAAAGGGTAAATACATGCCCCTCATATATTAAGAGCAGGGTGACTGTTTTCCCCTATCATGTTAAGAAGTGAATGGAAGGGTAACTACATGCAGCTCATAATAAGTTAAGAGAAGGGTGACTGTTTTCCCAAATCAATCATGTTAAGGAGTGAAGGGAAGGGTAAATACATGCCCCTCATACAGTATGTTAAGAGAAGGGTAACTGTTTACCCCCAATCATGTTAAGGAGTGAAGGAAAGGGTAAATACATGCCCCTCATATGTTAAGAGAAGGGTGACTGTTTTCCCCTATCATGTTAAGGAGTGAAGGGAAGGGTGTGTATGCGATGAGTCTTTATAGAAACGATGCGTCATCAGCCTAGAGTCTCGACCAATTATCACAATCTTCTTAAAATGATAAAATATCAGAATATACTATTCAAATCTCACGACCTTAAAATAAGGAATATGTTAACCATTTCTAATAAAATTCTCCACTTCAGTTATCAAACTGCTCTTCCAGCGGGCCCTGCACGCATAACATAATATGTTATGTTTCTAAGCAAAAAAAAAGAAGAAGAAGAAACTATTAAAGAATTTTTTTATTTGACTTGTGAATTGACATTGTTTGTAAAGGAAAAGAGCAAGTAATCAAAATGTAAATTAGTATACTGATTTTTTAATATATTTTTTTAGTATATCATACGAATATTTTCATTATATCATATGAATGTTAGCACGATGCATATGAAAAAAGTGAGAATATAAATTATTTGAATATCACAAAAAATGCAAATAAAATTCTTAAATTCAAAATGTAGCGGGTTTTTAAAGATAATTGTTTTATTAATTTGGACAAGTCATGGAGGGGGGGGGGGGGGGGATACCAACAAAAACTTTTAACAAATTACTCTAATGATTTACAGGGTTGGCAAAAAGTTTGGAATATTTTTATTCCAAGAATTATTTCTTGTCTTAAACATATCCCTCGTCATTTTAAGTTCTTCTTTGAGGTTCAAATAAAAGATATGTGTCCCTTTTTAACTTTAAAAGCACAACATTAAAAATCAGGCTTATCACACAGTGCAGAGGTCCACTTGGAATTCGGAAGCGTATATTTGCTGTTTTTGCAAATGTCTAACGAAAAAGTTAAATAATCAGATACAGTTTAATTGCTATACCGAAGTCCTCAAAATGACTACAAACTGCACGTAACTTTTTCAAAATTCCACGTGAAGTACAGAAATGTATAACAAGATATTCAAACACAAATAGAGCAAATCTGACAACATGTGGTTCATTGGTCAGCCATTGTAACATGTTTAACAATATTACGTACTCTTTGGTACAAGATGGAACAGTAGACTTCATTCAACACAGTTAATCCGATTTGGATGAATTATTCATCACAATATAGTAGAAACTAGCATTTAAAATCAGACATACTCATCGCCAAAAAAATATTCCAAACTTTTTTCCAACCCTGTATATTGCCATTGAAGAAGATCCCATGCGAAGTGATGGGGTGGGGTAGCCCATCTATTAAAGCGGCCATACTCTTTTTCAGCGCGTAGGGATATGCAGTTAAAATGCGGTCGTATAATATCATTGTTCATATTACATGTGGCAAATATACTTTATTATTTCCAAGTTCAGACAATAAGCTGCAATAAGCTGTCCTTCGCATGCAATAGTATATCTGCAGCTCATTTTACATTAATTAGTAATACAAGAAATCGAAACCTGGTTTCATTTGTGTCTGGAATTCAACAAATTAAGATTTAAGGAAACATGAACCAAAACGAAAGTGTGATTTAATGAGAAATTGGCGAGCAATCTTTAACTAATTATGGCGAACCTATATGAGAGTTGGTAACTGAATATGACTTTTGTTTTAATGGAAATTGATAGTTTGGTTATTATTAAGGAATAAAGTGATTCAGTCACTTAAACATTCCTCTCTCTATCTCTCTCGCTCTTACTCTATTTCTAATCTCAACCTCTCTCTCTCTCTCTCTCTCTATTATATCTTTCTCTCTCTCAACTCCCCCTCTCCCTCTCATTCCCTCAATAATTCCCCTTTCTGATAAATTGCGGTGTGCCGATTTATTGAAATGATTTCCTTCTAAGAATAATCTATTTCTTCATAATGTGTCATTATCCATTAAAATATACGCTATTGTGTAAAACTTATAGGAAAGATGATTCTTCTGTTGAAGTGTATTTCTTCAACCTACTTTTAAAGAGATCTATTTTTATTTATTTATTTATTTGAACATATTTAATCAGGATGACAAGATCAGTTAAAAACTGTTTTACATCATGGTCCTGAGATATCAACAGTATATTAAAAGCATCGATAGAAATAACTAAGTTATTTTATATATATAATGTGTGGAAAAAATAACACAATGATTATTCCAAAATATTCTTGCATAAACTCAGAAAGTAAAAGATGTGGCATAAGATAATAAATTTAAAACAAATGGCGTCAATTTGATTTAAGAATTAACATGTATTGGTATTATCATAATGATAATTAATAATTCCAGTGATGTAGTGTTTACACGGGCATACACTTCATTTTCTGATCATTTTCTGATCAGTGTATTTCAATTTAGAGAGGGTACCCTTTTGCTATTGTCACCGTATATAGTCACTCGAATGCAATATCTTGTTCATGTGCAATAGCGTGTCTGTTGTCTGGGGCAGCTGTTCAGCTCCGAAGATTCAATATAGAACAGTTGAACCAGGATCTCAATTTCAACTTCCTCTGTCCATTTATCATCGCGATAAATTGCCCCCTCCCTTGTCGTGACATCGCGATAAATTACCCCTCCCAGAAGTGAGGACCCGCCTATATAACCCCCTCTTCATATCCGCTCGACCAGATCGTTTTACAATGCGCGCGCCACTTCCGAATCCTATAGCAATGTACAGTCTTTATGATTTCTTCATTTTTTTTGGTCTTCTTCATGTTGACGTCAACACAACCTCGTTCATGATGATTGAGATGCGAGTCAAAACAAATAATACGAATATCCTTTTCATTTGTTACTTGGGTCATATTTTGCTCTTCTGTGAATTTAGCAGAGTGGTTTTATAAAATGTAGACCTGGAATAGTCAGAAACAAACAATCTGACCTGTGACCGGTCTACAATCTCGAATGAATATTACATATTAAATATTTTTGTATATTGGTGAAGGCTCTCAACTCTCATACGACATGTCCTGGGTTCGATCCTCGCTGGGTGCTTACATCCTTGGACAAGATGTTTTAACATTTGTCCCTCTTCACCCAAGTGTATTGGTACCTGGCAAATTCTGGGGCCCGTTGCACAAAACGTGCGTTTAATCGCAACTCCTAAAAACCAAACGCAAGTCCTTAATGCGCACTTCTGATTGGCTGAAAATGAAGTTGCGTTTGATTTTCCCGAGTTGCGTTCAAACGTGCAACGGCCCCTGGGGTATAATAATAATTGCAGTGCCCTCAAAAAGAACAGCACTGATGATGGGTAAATAAAATTACTATTATTATTATTATTATTGTTATCGTAACTCAAAACATAATAATCGATTAGACAGTAGCAGGTATGTGATTGTTAGTATAATGGGAACCTGCGCTTGATCAGAATTAATCTTCATTATTTTTTTCACAACGGGACATTTTTGAATGACAGTGTTGTGCTTGAAAAAAGGAATTGACTCACATCTCCCTGATAAAACGGAGTGAATAGTGTATGGGGAGCAAAAACATGAATTAAACTTTTAAAGAAAAGGTTGAGTTCTGGGAAAGAGTCAAAAGTAATTTATGAACTTTCTCATTCCTTTTGTTTCAGTTTGGAAGAACATCATAGTAATAAATATCCGGCCCTAAACAGGATTGCTTTTCAAATGCCCTCATATTCGAAATATGACGAATAATAGCTGAAGTGTTCGGGCCGAATATTCAGGGCACATGTGTGTGTGTGTGCAGTCCCATATACCCATTTCTGTGTGCATTGCATGTGCTTTTCAGTGATATTGGGCCAATTTCTTATCATTTTGATGATTTCAAAACCTCACAGTATGCACCAAATTTTATGTAGGCATGAGCCATCTTTCCCAATCGCTTTGAGACAGTTTCTTTCACAATGTAATCACATGACAAGAACTCAACTTCATTTTCAAAATATGACATGTGTATCATATCCATTATATGTACTTTAAAGGTATACACGTTCCAAGGGAAACAGAACAGAGCCCGAGTATTGGCAAGTGATGAGTCAAAGCATTCTTGCTCTATCGTTACTTCCATCGGTTGCAACACTTGTCTGTATCAGTTATTCAGATTTAGCCAATTCATTCCATTTTAGTTCCTCTGATTGAGTTTATCTGTTAAGCCCACGGAAACAGCTCTGTATACTGTTAACGACTTCATTTTATTTTTGCACACGACACCCATTCACGTGATTACCCTTCTAAGAATAGAATCTTTACATAATGACTTTGCAAAATCACATACAGAAGGTCAATTTCACCCAAACTCGTCATCAAGATAAAGAGGCAATTTTTATGGTATACACAGCTACTACACGTACAATTTGCGGATATTCCACGTAAGAAATTTTGGTCATTCGTGATACATGCGCGATATACGAAATACATAAGTGTTTCATGCGTTTTTCATTCGTCGATGTGCGCAGATGTCCGTCGAGGGTTTCGGCAGACGGGTCTTTACGTGATTTCGGTTTTGAGCTGCTCAAAATTTTTGGTCGGTTGAGATTTACGCAGTTTATGCGTATTTTACGTAGTTAAAACGCAATTCTTACGTAAATCTTACGCAGTTGCGCGTGATTTTTACGATATGCATACGCAAATTTTAGGCTTTCCACGACCGTTCCACGTATATCCACGTATGACCAAATTTTATGCGTGGAATATGCGCAAATTGTACGTATAGTGGCTGTGTGACATAGCCATTAAGTTACACATGACTTTACGACTTGAATATGAAGTGCCAGATAGGATGCCCAAAGTTTTTCCTGATGTTTAACAAAGTGTGACTGTATTTCCAATAACCTCTGTTAAACTATAGCAAACAATATACTTTGCATGAAGAAATGTTTGTGATAATAAGAATGTTAATCTACATCTGAACAGTACAAATTTACATGATGCAGTTAAAAATGAATGAGCATCCCATTTGGCTTGTCATAGTTAAGTTATTCGTAAAGTCATGTGTAACTTTACGAACAGCTTTATGAAACACCCCCTGGGATGCAAGGATAAATGTATATCATATACAGTCATGCACTATTCCCACTTTCAATTCTTCTCCAATATCTCTATTCTCTTCTACACAGTTTATCTTTCTACTTGCCATCCTCTCCTATTTATAGTTTTTCTTCATACATCTCATCTTTTTTTTTCGTAAATATCCCCCTTATTTCGTAAATAGTATTTCCTATCTTTTGTAAAGGATTGTCACGCCATAAAGCTCTGCTTATGTAACATTCCTTCTTTATGATTCATTTACGTTAACGATACAATCTAATTACTTTATTTGGTAGTGTATTAATATTTGTTTATTATGTTGTAATCAGTTTGTAACATATTTTTGAAGAAAAAAAAATCATAAAGAGAAATAAATAAATCAAATCAAACATATACTTCTAAAAACTGTGGGATCATTTTCATGAAATGTTTATTCTTGGATCTTGGCAGAGGAACATCTTAACTTTGGCAAGGTTATCAGAAAACCCCTTTTCCCTCTCACACCCGTTATTACTTCAATATCATACGATCAGAATCACATGAATTATACACGACACCCTGTTAATACAAAACAAATGTTCCCTGTTCAACTTTGCGGTTATGTCTATAATTCCATCCTCTAAATTTAGAAGTCTTCATACACAATGCATTTTACCAATTATTCCTTAAACTTTAAAGAGGCTCCTTTGCTCGAAATATTCCCTTGTGGTGGTAGAACGAAATCATTTCTCAGATAAAACATGTCAATTTTATAAACATTTTCATTTCACTCTATGGGGTGACAAGTTCCCTTTTTTTTTTCTTTCTTTCTTTTTTTTTTTTCTTTTTTTTTTTGGTGTTATTTTTTTTGTTACCATGATTTGTTTCAGTACATTATAGACGCGGTATTTCCTGCGTGATTTAATTTTGCCTGAAGTATATGGATTCAATTTCTACATATTTAGGTTGATGCTTGTTACAATACTTACAGAAGCTGCTGCTGATATTGCTTCTGTATTTCATTCTGTACATTTCTTTCAGGTTTAGAGATAAATAAACTAGTTATAATTATTGATGAATTAATACCTATTTCCTTCAGCTTCCAAGAAAATATTTTTTCACCAACATTTCCTTTAGGGAATATAAAGAAAAGGTCTCTGGGTTTTCCCGGTATAGCAACACATATTGTATGAAAGATTATATGAAATCGATATTGTAGCATGGATCCCTGTAGGCCTATACCAAAAGGAGCTCAGTCTGTAAAAATGTGAAACTGAATTGCTCCATTGCATATTGATAGCAGTTGCATTCGCATATTATCTGTGAAGTTGCGTACTAGCATTTTTTTTTATAGAAACGCTACCCCCACCCCCTCCAGGCCCCCCAAAATAATACAAATTGCTGTGGGTTTTTAGACATTCCGCCATTGTCCCTCATGGGCTCATGGGGGGGGGGGGGGTGGGAGTCCGTCCCTGTTCATCCATTCCTGAACCTCTGAATGTAAACTTGATTATGAATTTGTATCTTGAAATGAAAATGCAGTTAACATTACGGGCTTTGGGATGTAATCACGGTCAAGAGTTCATAATGTTATCGCCATTCTCATCACATTTGCTTCCATCCTGTTCTTTGTCGATTCCCAAATGATGTTTTACTGCCTCGTCACTCATGTATGCTCTCTGTTTTTAGGCGGACTCACAGTTTTCACATCCTCTCTCTAACAGCCCTCCTTCCTATTGTCCTCGAGGCTAAACATCAGCCAGACGATCGTCCAGAAAAAGGAATAATTTTTCCCGCCAAATTTTGCTTCGTCACTCAATACCATTACCCCCTCCCAAATAACAACTGACAAAATTTGCCCGTTATGATGAGCTGCCCTTGCATGACGGTTTCCCCTTAACAAGAAATTATTCCGGAAGTAAGGTTTAATTGATATTTTCCTGAGTTGAATTTAATTATTAAATTTTGGTAAGATGCTCAGTGCGGAATGCACCACTGCTTTGACATGCATGTCATTATGAAAAGTCGGCCCCCGGTACTGCAGTAATTTCTGTGACTTTCAGGATGATTTTCAGAAGCTGTTTACGGCAGCAGAAAACGACAAAACGAGGTTTATCTTTGTTGTTTATACACACAGAAGGAGCGCCAGTGAATATGCGCCACAACATTACAAGATAATTGTGATTTGTAACCATGAGATAAGTCATCAGATAATTGTTGCTCGAATGTATTACACTGCTATAATCATTTCGAGTATGAGTGCGACTTCATCTACCATTAAAACTCTACATATTGTACTTGCTACGGCCAATATAATTTACTTTATTATCATTTTACTACAGAACTACCTCCGCAGGTGCCCCCTTAATTTGAAGTGGGGTGTTCCACGGTTGTTTCTAAAAGCGTGTGTGTATGTATGTATGTGTGTGCGTATGTGTGTGTAGGGGGGGGGGGGCTTAACGTAAGTGAAATGTCCAAATTATACCTTTAAAAGTAATTAATTTTCGCCTATGCACAAAGGCACAAACACGCAAGATTAAAACTTTCTGTTTGATTACACTCTGTCAGTAATTATTACATATCGTTTTAAAACAGATAGGAACCATAACTTATCGGGTTTTCATTCCTAATTCGAAAATTCGGCTTTTTGAGGAGGAAAACAACCCTTTGAGCAATCTTTGGGAAGGTTGCACAAACCTGTGAGTAATGCTTGATATATCTCAAGGGATTGGTGGCTGAGAATGTGTCATCGAGTTTGAATCATTCTCATTTTTCTTCTGAAGAGAACCACAACTGCGATTTATTTCCCAAGTTCTCGAATTCAGAGGATGAAGCCAATATTTGGTATATCATGCACGGCTGAGTAGCCTGCTGTTCAGGCTCTAACTTTTATGTAGAGGTGTCGTAGTCGAGCGGTTAAAAAAGTGACGGGAGATGCGAAGGTCGTGGGTTCGATGCCCAACAAGACACTTTGTTCTTGATGAAGGCAATCAAACTGTATTACTTCTGTCAATGCAGGTGTTAAATGGGTACCGGTAGGATGCAAAAGTCATTGTGGTTTATTCAGTATTGTCATGATTGTGAGCGTCTGCAAAAAGGTGCCTGGCTAAATTGCTCAAAAGGGAGAGAATGTGCACGCGTTGTGTGTAAAAGCGTGAATTTAATTGATAATACTTATTGTAATATGTCTCATAGGACCAAACAATAAAATTTATGTCCCACAAGAGCTTCGTTTTGATATTTGATATTCGATATTTGGTATATGCACGTATGTCCTTCCACTACTTACATTGAATTGTTGTTACAATAATCATGAAAAGATATTAATGAAATCTTACTCAGACTGGAAGGTAGGTCATGTTGGTTTGAGGGCGAAGCCGCGGTGTGTTAATGACCTTAAAACAAAAGGGGTTTGGATCAACTTCAAATCCTGATCAAAACAACCAGAACAAGAAATGAGCTAAATTTTCAAGGTAAAATAGACAGCTAAAAACAATGAATGAAAAGAAGAAAATATTGGAGAAAATGGAGGGAAAAACATGAGAATGTTAAAGAAGAATAGACATGATGCGAAAGGGTTTCAAACTGAGAAAAGGCAAGAAGAAGATGAAGAGTACTAAGAAGTTAAGGAGGAGGAAAAAGATCGAGATAAAGAAAAAAGGGGGAAGGTATAGAAGCAGAGTCTAAAACCTTATTGTGATTAACGTAATGCTATATATTAAACCATAATTAACATGAATTAAATGAAAATATGACTGTTATGACAGGCCTCGATCAGCCCGATATTTTGGGCCAAGCGTTCAAAAATCAAACTGGTCATGTGATTTTGGTCATTAAATCAATTAGAAAATAATCACCTGAAATAATGATAGTTATCATTTGTTGATCTATGTACAAGATTTTTGTTTTTAATAGAGAAAGATCGTCCATAAGGTCCCTAAGAATCCGAAACGACTTGACTTTACCTAACAAAATAATATTTATGCAGCTAAGAATCAGGAACATCCGGATATCTTAGACCAGGGGTTCTCAAACTTTTTCCTTGAAGGGCCGGATGGGACTCAAATAAAACTTGAAAGGGCCAGAGTGAACATCACGAGCGCGGAGCGCGAAGTCCCTTGCGGCCGGGGTCCAGGGTCCAGGGTCCAGGGCCGCTTAAGGGCCCTGGAAGCTCAGGGGTTTAAGAGGCTCTCTGGTTCAATATGAGCCTTATTTGGGGAGTATTTTATCCAACAAATTTATAACAGTTTTATATGAAAAACATGCAATATTTGAGAAAAATTCAAAATACAGCGGGAGTCAATAGTGATAATAAAAAAATTGTACTTTTTTAAAGGATATTAATCATTATTATACCTATGCCAGTTTAATTGCATACCTTACTTTGTTTAAAAGTCAATTAATCTGACTGTCATTATTTTGATTACGGTTGCATGGACACACAATGTAATCGTATTGAGGCATGATTCATATTGTGATAAAAAAATGATTAAAAAGAGAGAAAAAAACAGCTGAGTCTCGCGGGCCGGATCCGGCACGCGGGCCGTACTTTGAGAACACCTGGCCCTGTCTTAGACAAATCGTTCATGATGTGGTTTCCCAAACAAGACAAACCGAATATAGTTTCTATCTTAATGCAGTACTTGATCAACTCGGTCTCTTGATATTTGCAGGGAAAATACTGACAAGCGGATATCTTGGGCAAACCGTTCAAGATGTGCTCTCCTAAACAAGCCGGACTAGCCTTATGATTTCTATTCTAAATGCTCTTAAAAAGAACCAAACAGCAACACCAGTTATTATCAGTGATTTAACTTTTTTTCTTGACATTTTCAGGGAAGAATCCGGACCAGCCGGATATCTTGGGCAAACCGTTCATGATGTGCTCTCCTAAACAAGCCGGACTAACCCTATGATTTATATTCTAAATGCTCTTAAAACGAACCAAAATAGCAACACCAGTTATTATTAGTGATTTAACTATCTTTTTTTTCTTGACATTTTCAGGGAAGAATCCGGACCAGCCGGATATCTTGGGCAAACCGTTCATGATGTGCTCTCCCAAACAAGCCGAATTGGATGTTTGGGAACGAGAGATCAGAAAACTCCGAGGAGGTAAGTTATTTGGAGAAGAAGGTCTAAATAGGAAGAGTGAATAATGATAAATATGATATAAAATTTGTGTCTACGTACAATGCGTAATAATGGAGAATGGTGGCAAAAACCTATATACATAGGAGGACCTGGGGGAAGGGATGGATGGGTAGAATGAGAAAGAGAAAGAGAGAGAGAGTGCGAAAGAGAGAATTTGGAGGAGAGATAGATCGGGAAGAAGAAGAGAGAGAGAGATAGAGAGAAAGCGAGAAAGGTGAGATATTTCGGGAAAGGAGGAGGTTATATAGAGAGATGAGCTTCACAAATGAAATAGACAAAGGCATGGGAAGAATTTGACTCACTATTGGAGTTCCTATTGATGGTGATGATGATGATGGTGATGATGATGATGATGGTGATTGTGATGATGATGATTATGACGGTGATAATGATAGTGGTGGTGGTGGTTGTACTGGTTAGAGAGGGTTGTGGTTAAGGGGGTTACGAGTTACGACGATATCGATATTTGGCAAGTCTTCTAATTCAAAACGGAAAATGATTAAACGGCATTTGGGGATCAATCAGCTTAAGAAGACCGACCAACTCTCGAAATAGTTTTTTTTTTTAAATTTTGGAAAGGAGATCATGCTATCATTAGAATTGTCAATTATATCCTTTAAAAGCAAATTTTCATTGCCATAAAATGTGGGTACTAAAAATATGCATAATTTATTAACATTATTTGGATAATTTTATTACTCTATTTATAGTCGATATTGAAAAACTGGTTTCTGGTACAAATTGTTCCAAATTACTTATTACGGGGACAAACATCTTTAGAACATGCAGAAAGTCTGCCATAAATCCATGCTGGTTTTATACAAAAGAGTTACTCTTATTACTTTTGCCGACACATCCACGAAAGAAAACTTTAATGTCAAGCTTAGATTTCAAGCTTATTTTAATGAATAATCATATTCGAATCTCGTAAACTTTTAACGTGAATTATGATACGTTTCAAGTTGAGTTTATTCGTATAAATACTACAACACTGAACAGTCAGGGTTAAGCTTTCAGCAAACACTTACATGAAATACCTAAATCCTGACTGGATAGTTCACTGGCTGTAATACTTGGTTCAAAAAGTCTCCGATCACAATCTTCGTTTGTTAATTATAACCGTCACTTTGACACGAGGTGCGGAATGGCGATACAGCATTGACGGAAAATGATTTAGTCGGTTAAAGGTTTAAAATTTGACCGGTAAATGTTTAAGGTCCCTAAAGGAGCCCACATGTAGGTCAGTCTATAAAAAGACACTGACCAATGCACTGACCAAGGCAATCACCGACTGAACAACTGCGGCAGTGGGGCGATAGAGGCAGTTTTGGGGGGAAATACGATTTTTTTTTTTACTGTTGTTTATATCTTAGTTCTCGCCTACCATTAAATTTGAAATATTCAGACCCAAACCATCCTACTCACGAGGGTAATTATATGTCCGACCAGCTTTTAAGAAACCATATAATTACCCTTAATAATGTTGGGCAATTATTTACCAATTTTTTTCAAAAACAATATAACATTCAAATTTAATTGGTAAAAATGCCGCCTGTCCTTACTTGTGGGCACTTATCATTCTTAAAGCGATAATCAGTGACAGATTCAGGATTCTCTAGCGGGGGGGGGGGGGGGGGGGGGGGGCGCTCAATGCCACAAAGTCTCTGACAAACAAAAACCGAAAAAGGCAAATAGAAGCTTTTCAGGAGCCTTTTGGATCTTTTTTTCTTTAACTCAAGGTATGCCATATTAAGTTTGCCGACGGGATGGGGGGGGGGGGGGGGGCACTCATATTCCACATGTTAATAATATATTTGCATATTTTGTTCTTTTATCTTGTTTTGACACTATGTTTGGAGGAATAATTGTCCATTCTTCACACAAGAACACACCTTGAAACGTTTAAGAGCCTGACCACACCCTTAGCCTTGTCGCCCCACACGTGAATAATATATATCCATATTTTGTTCTTTTATCTTGTTTTGACACTATGTTTGGAGGAATTGTCCATTCTTTCGCACAAGAACACACCTTGTAACGTTTAAAAGCCTGACCACTCCCTTAGCCTTGTCGCCCCACAATGCGGAAGAATATGGGGGCATGTTTCCTCACGTTAACCCGACCTAGATTCGTGTTTTGTAATCAAAGCTTGAGCTTTTAGTTTTTTTTTTTTCTTATAGGAGCATATTGAAAATTACATGAGTGCAGTAGGCAACGATATTTTGAAATATTTTTGCAGTATATATACATAATTAGGTACATTTTTAATTATTCTTCATTTTTCTATCTAATCCCGTCTCACCCACTTCTCTCTCAACTTCTTCTCTCTCCTCTCTGCCCCTCTACCACTCTCTCTCCCTCTCTCTCTCTCCCTCTCCTTTTCTCTATTTCTTATGCTATCCCCATCTCTCCCCCTCTCTCTCTGTCTCTCTCCGCCTTTCTATTCCTATCCCCTCTTTTGAACCTATCCCCCTCTCTTTCCCTCCTCTCTCTTTTTCCTTTCCCCGTTCTCCTCTTTCATTCTCCTTTCTCTTCCTTCTTCCACCTCTCTCCCCCTTCTCCTCTCTCTTTGTCTTCCAATTCGCCCTTTCTCAGGAGTCTTTGGTCAGAGTCTTGAAGACACCATTGTGAATGAGAGCGAGGAATGTACAAGGGAAATCCCCGTCGTGGTGGAACGATGTGTATCACATCTCAGAGCGACAGGTCTACACGAGGAGGGTATCTTCAGGTAAGAGATGGGAACAAGATTGGTATATTTTCCATTTCGATGGCAAAAAGAACATGAAGAAGCAAGGGAGATCTTGAATAATTCAAGAAGTTTGAAGAATACCTAAAAACAATTCAGTCAAGTATTGATAAGAGTGGGTCATTTGGTTCAGAAGTCTTTTTAAATTGTACTTTACAAGAATGGACAGTTTGGGGATGCTTTTGAATCTATACGAGGTTTTCATTGACAAGATAAGTTCGTGGGTTCAAAACAAGAACATTGCTATGCATAAAAAAGGAGTCACAAAACTGGCATTATGTCAGATGCATTTATAACAAAACAGAGTACGAAAAAAGATGTTTAGTAAAAGGAGGTAATTTCTCGAAAATATGATTTTAGACTCACATCCGATAGAGTGAATTATAATTTACGTAAAGTTCATGACAAAATCATATGTCTAATATAATTAGTGTCAACTTCGGATACTTATTACGCGGCAGAGAAATTGATAATGCTGCATCATCATCAAATTACTTCGCACAAGGTATATGATTACACAATATTCATCTTAAATTATGATTCATTTGATGCAACATGACATATATTTCCGTGTTTGAAGAAAAAATGCTAAGCAAATGTCAAAATTATGTCACAGACATAAACATTTTGACTGAATGTGACCTAGTAATTGTGCCCTCTCAATAGTCGTCACCCAGTTATCTAACTTCTGAGATATGATTGAAGAGTTGAGAATGAAATTAGTTAGAGAACGTAGCGTTGGCATCATGGGGGGGGGGGGGGGGTTACTTGGTGAGTAACATGCTAATTAAAGAAGGCCAACGATTAGGGGCAGGGGCGGATCTAGCTTTTCTCCAAGGGGGTTGTTTGGCCCAACTTTTGGATAAGGTAGACCCGTATTTTGTTGGTCTCGCCAGCTTCTCGAAAAGTCGCTCAGTGGGGGGATCCGCCAATGGACCCAACGACGATGCAGAGCATCGTCCACAAGCCGCAAAGCGGCGATGTCTGCGAGCCGATTTTTTTCGCTATTTTGAACCCCGTAAGTGATGTTTTCCTGGCAAACGCAATGGAGACCAGAAAAAGCAGCCCTGTGCTATAGGAATGTACTGTGTGGGTCTGGACATATTATGATGGCGTTTTTCTGTGCACATTAAATTTTTACTTGGCAGGGGGGGGGGGGGGGGGTTAAAACCCTTAACCCCCCCCCCCCCCCCCGTAGATCCGCCACTGGGGGAGTTTGCGAGAGGGCGTCCTTCCATCTTCTTTTTCTTAAATCCTCCCTGCTCCCTTTTCCTTTTCGCCCCTTTTCTTTTCTCCCTTTCTCCGTTCAATTGCGGGCCATCGAGGGCGCTGACATCATGGGGGGGGGGGGGGGGTCTTTTTTGGTGAATAACATGCACATTAAGCAAGGTTAACGATTAAGTGGAGTGTGCGGGAGGGTGTCCTTTCATCTTTTTTGTTTATCCTCCCTGTTCCATTTTCCTTTTCGCCCCTTTCTTTTCTCCCTTTCTCCACTCAATAGCTGTGCCACTGCGGACAAATGTAATCCATTCTTCGTCGAAGAAAACAGATAATATGACATCAAAATGTCCGCGATATGAGTAATCTCTCTCGCCAGACGATAAGATGATTAGTATGTCCGTTCCGTTTCTGCAGACCTCTTTGAAATGTCTGCGAGCGCGGGAAACAAATCTCCGGGTTCTAAGAACGGTCTTAAGGGCAGTGTCTGTATTGACCGTATGGTCATAGCGTCACGATTTTTTTTCTTCTCAATGTTTCTTAGTATAATTGATAGCAGTTTCTGGTGTACAAATGACATAGTTTTATGAGACCATCCTTTTCCTTCAAGGTTAATACATGAAATTTAGAACAACGTGCATTTGAGAATCATTGGTTTGTGCGGAAAAACAGAAAATTACATGAATTTCAAGGAAATGAGCGCTTTAAATCTATGAACATTACCCGATATATGTAATGGATGCGCAAACAATCTAGTATCGCTCTGTATTATGTAAGGGAAGTTATTACGCAAATAATCTTGATTACGGATAAATTATCGAAACATAGTTAACATAACGTGATAATGTTTCTATTATCATTGGTTGAACACTTTAAACAGCCGGAATTATGATTGCCATTAGCATTGACAGTGTAGAAATAGATGGGGTGCGAAGGTTCATGCCAGTTACATGATGAGGTACGGTACATTAAACAGGTTGCCAAACATGAATGATGATCGGGTAATGATGATGTTAGCAATCATTCACCGAGCTCCTTGTTACAGGTACCTCCTACCTACGTTCACATTAATTCTAGGACAAACCTTAAGGATGATAAATAACTGTCATATCGTCTGTTGAGAGCTGGAAGGGCGTTAACTCTGTATTAAAGTATATGAGTTCACTCCTGTTCATGAGGAGCATATCGTCTGTTTGGAGCCAGAAGGGCGTTTACTCCTATAAAGGCGTTGACACAGAGTCAGCAGCCTTCTGGCTTTCATCTTACGAGCTTCTGCCACTGCTTTCCACAGAGTGAAATAAATGGATATTGAAGATATTAGAGATATCATCAAGTCACGATCAGGTTTTAAAGATTGCGAAATTGATAACATTTTGTAAACGGGTAATAATGACGTCTTGTGAAGGAACTGTACATTTTGCTGACTTTCTGTCTTTAATTCATAAATTTATTGTGCCCTGACATCGGCCTCTGATACATTTACATGCCTGGAATATTTACAATGAAGTCATACATCCAGGTCTAATGGGTCTTGTACGATATGGGATCTGTCGAGAAATCACCCCGTGCTTGACTAGAAAGCAAAAAGAAAACCCACTGTGCGAAGGGTAAAACATAAATCCACGGCACTTTTGAACATGTTTAAACAATAATAATTCGGAATGAAAACTCAAGTCATAATCATGGTAATGGAGTTTTCAACTTCACATTTTAACATTGAATGATCTGAACTACTCTTACAAATGTCGAAATAGTGTCAGATCTTGCGGACTTTTAGCTTACCATTTTGGTCATGTTGGGGAAGACCTCGTTTCAAATGTTTTCGAGGCATGGGACACGCTCAAACCCATAGGAAGACGAGGCATGAATCATCACACTCAAGTGATCCAAAATTAACTTTTGGCACCGACAGAAAAGTCACATGAGATTGAAGTATTTAAACTGTCCGTTATTTACAGAAGAAGATTGCTGACCGCAAATAAAACCGCAAGGATAATGTTCATGTTTTCCTTCGTATCCTTCGTTTGTTTGAAGATAGAATGACAAAAAGATTTGACGTTATTAATCACCGGATGAAAATTTATTTAAGTCACAGAACAGTTCGATAGTACAGGGGTGTGCTATAACAATCTGAATGAGAGGTGGTGTCGAAGGCAAATCTAACTATTTATTCAAAAATAGATAAAGTGATCATGGATTTGCAGACGAATAGATGTAATATAATACTGATTGAAGGGGTGGGGGTCAGTGGCGGATCCCGAAATTATTCCCATGGGGGACCCAGTTGTCCTTAAAATCTCTGACAAGCAAAAAAATGATAAGAAGAAAAAGAATGTAATCACAGTTTGCAGAAGAGTTTTCACTCCATATTGCTCTTACTAGGAAAAAAAACCTATCATCACATTTTCAAAGGGGACACTAGAACACAAAATTATACACACTTAACTTAGGGTATACCATATTAAGCTTTGTTGAGAGTGGCAGGTGCCCCCATAGGGTGCCCCCTCCCCCGTACCCCTGGGTTTGTCAGTGGGAGTCATACCCCTACACCTTCCCTCTCGATACCCCATGGTCTTATGAGATTTGATGAAACAATGCTTATGGTTTGAAGATCACAGCGGTTGACAGTTGACCTAAAAAACTTCATAGAAAAACTAGGAGCATATAATTTGTAAAAGGGGCACCATGGGGGCATTTTAGGGGCACTGTGCTTCCATCCATTTGGGGGTCTGCTGAACAGGTGGAAACGTTATAGGAGCAGGACGCCCCCACACCTGCCGAGCTATGACGTAACAGGCAGCTGATCAACACTGGCCTTTCTCTGGTTTGGGGTGAAGGTCAAGATGACTATTTATGTCCAGGTGTCAATTTACGGAGTTACGGAGACTCGATATCTATTTTTACTGTCAAAATGGAAGGGCCATAAATTAGGGGAACGTTGGTACAGAAACGTTAGCATGATTAGGGAGAAGGTGTGTAAGTGACATGGTGATTTACGACACATTCTTCAAGTTTAAGTATAAATTATGTCTCTAGTCTCGTTTCGAAACAAACACACATACAAACAATGAAACATTAAGTTATGGACCTTTATTTCAGATTCTAAATACATTGTTTTCCTACCATGTCAATTTCGTTAAAGTTCCATGCATGGGTAATTGGCTTCCTCTTGTGTATAATGCTTACAACGTCCCCTTTCTTCTTTATTTATACTCCGATCTAAACCAATGCTTACCATCCTCGATCTACGTACTCCTGTCTCATCAACTTACTTTTTAATTTCACTATACCTGTTTATAACTCTCTCCGATAAAGGATGATAGATTTGAAATAAGAATAAAGTATATCCCCACAAGTTGACATCTCTTTGCTTTGTCTTTGGAATCGAAGAAAACTATTTAAAAATATAAAAATTCACTCTCTTCTCCACCTTTACGTTTCCCTAGATAGATCTATCTATATTTTTTGCAAAAGCAGACAACGTCGGGCACAACAAATTGTTTTGGAATACTCTCCCCTATGTACACGTAACACATCTATCAATCTGGAAAGAGATTGATCAAAAACTTTATGGATCTCTCTCCCGCCAAAAGTGTTTCCTTTCTTTAACACTGTCTGTAACGTCTGCCTGAGGCACCTCCACAAGGAGCTTGACTCATACGTTTCCCTGGCAACAGGTGGTTGTAATAATCTCATTTTCTCTGAGAGGTAACGTGTGTCTTACTTCTTCTTAGAGACGATATAGGGGAGAGACCCTCTTTTGGCAGAAGGCGGCCGCTCTCTTCTCTGTCACCAAGGGAGAATAAAACATTGAAAATAGGGTGTAACCCATGTGAGCCTTCCAAGAATGTTAAAGATTCAGTACATCAGAAAGATGGTTACAGATAAAGTTGAGTTCTGGTCTTGAGATTGAATTGTGAAAGAACATGTCTCAATGCAATTGGGAAAGGTTGATTATATAGCACATAATAATTGGTATATGCTGTAAGGTATTGGAGTTACCAAAATGATAAGAAATTGACTCGATCCTGCTGAGAGTCACATGCACTGCACACGGAAATGTGTATATGGGACTACACACAAATGTTCGGCCCAAACATTTCAGCTGTTTCTTGTCACATTTTGAATCTGAATGAATTTTAAGAGAAATCTTTTTCAGGGGACATATCTACTATGATAATATTCCAAACTAACATAATAATAATGAGAAAGCTCACAAATCATGTTTTACCTTTCCCAGAACTCAACCTTCCCTTTAAACGATGGTTTCACTTGAATGTTTAGAAATATAGTTACTTGAGACAAGTTCATAATTTGCAATTTTCAAATATTTCAACAGTTGGTACACTGATGATTGATATGATTAATATCATTATTTGCATAATGTTAATGACATTTCCATTTGTTCCATCCGTGATTTCAGATTGAACGGTCGAACCAGCATGATCCAGCAGCTCCAAGACGTCTTTGACTGCGGCAATGAACCCGACTTTGAAGCCTACGGTGCGAGCTCGCACACGGTAGCATCCCTGCTGAAGAGATACTTCCAGTACCTACCAGAGCCCATCATCCCTTGGAGGCACTGCAGGTATTTCATCCCCGCCATGCAACGGCTTCAGGAATGCGAGGAGGAGGGACGAAGACAGCTCGTTGTCCAACTCGCTCTTCTTCCTAAAGTCAACTACAATCTCCTGAAGTACCTCTGCCGGTTCCTACACGAGGTCCACAAGTTCGAATCGCACAACAAGATGGGACTTGGTAATCTAGCCAACATCTTTGCGCCTCATATACTGCGTCCGCAACACGCCGAAGGCTCCTTCTTGCTCGGCAGCACTGCGCTGAGTCTTCAGTTGGTCCACTATTTAATCAGGAACCAGGACAAGGTGTTTCCACCTATCAGTACAATCCAAATGCACTGCGCCATGACGACAAAAGAATATTTGAAGCATGAGAGATTGGCCAAAGAGTGCGCGAAGAGGGCATCTCTCCAGGAGAACAAATACCTGAACCATACGTTACCTTTGCCAGACGAAGAACCTGTTCTTCGGACAAAGAAAGCTCTCCGACCAAGGGAAGTCACGCAACAAGAAGAGGAGGATGGTATGATGACGAATTATGTTAACGCTGACCTTACAGACAATGATATTGAAAGTAGTCTTTTAGACTGTTCAGTCCATAGTATCTACGAAAATTTAGAGATCCCTACAAACTCTACACAACATTCCGTGTCCCTGATTGAATCTCTCAAATCAAGGATATCTGAAGTGCCTCCAAAACCAAGAGCATACACAGAGCACAAAGCCAAGCGATATGGAGTTTCGTATCGCGACCCGTCGTCAATCATGCCCACACCGTACAACGGACAAAAATCGTCTTCGTATACAAACGGAACATCACTAGCGAAACCTTCGACGAGCCCGCCAAAGGAAGAAGTCTTTGGACGCGGGAAGAAACCCAAGGTGACCAAGGGTGATGTTCACAGCCAGCTGCAACAGGGTACCACTTACCAGAACATTGAGCTTGGTTCCTCAATGCCAAACGGGAAAGAATCCCGGCACACCAATGGCGATATCCTCATCAAACCACTACCTGAGCTGCCTCCCAAGTACGGGGAACACATCCACAACAGCGTCCCCAAGATGGTCGGGGACTACAGCAATGAGGGTTTTAACGTGCCTTACGCCAATAACCTTAAGATACCTCATCTGGTCAATGGTGAGGTCACAGGTCATATGCAAGGGTTACGTAATAAGTTGAGACAGAAGGACGATGAGCTGAGCAAGTTGAGGAAGTCCATGGACAGGATGAAGAAGGAACTAGAGTCAATGAAGCTCAAGGTTAATGTAGAGGTGAGTCCGTGCCAATTATTTACTTCTAATATTCATGTTTGTTGTGGTATTAATTAAAAATTACACCCCGCGAGATCTTTGCGCTCATCCACTTCCGGTTCTCCTGCGATCCCTAAAGTCGCAAGATCTTGGGGGAAAGATCATTTGCCCATGCGTGTCCTAAATTATGGAATAGCCTTCCTGAAGACATCAAAAAGTGTATAACATCTGATTTTTTTTTCAATCATGTAAAAACATTTCTGTTTAATTCTTAATTAATTTCTACGTGCGCGTTTAGCACTCCACAGAGTGGATTTGGCGCTATATAAGTTATTATTATTATTATTATTATTATTATTATTATTATTATTATTATTATTATTATTATTATTATTAATAGTGGAAGTAACGCCACTGTTATTCCTGAAAGGGTCTTTGGGACAAATAATGCAGTTTGAGATCCAATCAGTAAAGCAATATAGTCACTCATTACCATTACCATGATTAATTAGTCTCTCTGATAGACCTTAAAGCATGTAGGTCCCTGCATTATTCCAACAAATATTTTTCTCTTTCAGTACTCTAGTAAAATACACAATTCCATTCATTAAATTCAATCTTTAACGATGTTGGCTAAATAAGAATAGCCGAGTTCACACATCATTTAAAAGAAAATTTTAATTTATCAACCGATGCAATCAATTAAAGGAATACATAGGCCTATGCTTTACAGATTGAAACAGCTTTGGTCTTTCAATCAGCGTTAGATGTTAAACTCCTTTCAGTTCTAATAATATTTGACTACTTATTGACTTATCCCCCGCGAGCCCCCCCCCCCCCCCCCCCAAAAAAAAAAAAAAAAAAAAAAAAAAGCAAGATGACAAAAATATTCATTTTGAGCAAAGGAATATGTTACAAAATTACCTTCTTGACGTCATTTTTTATGTCTATATCTCAATCGGTTGTCTAGGTTCAAGTTAACGTGTGTAAATTTTGATTGAGAAAAAAGGGGTGTGCGGTCATAAGAGGACAGTTGCACATAGTTCGTCCTCAACACAATATCTATTATCATACTACTTTAATTTATACAGACTATAAACAAATCACATGATGAATTATCGTATTTAAAGGACTATGCCTCAATTAATTCACTTTCCCTGTCGACTAATAGGCAGAAAAGTTTTTGAACAACCTTTATTTCGTTAATTAAGCGCCATTTTTATTCGTCATTCGGTATGTGCGATTTTGTGCTATGCTAAAGATACCGATTAAACCTTGATATTCAACCTTGATTTTGCTTGTGGCGATACTATTCTTATGTCTTTATATATCTTCTATTTTCTGTTAATTGATATACAAGTAGGTGGTTTATTAATTGCTATTTCTACGCCTCCAATTATAATCGCGAAATAGAGGCGGAAGTGATGTCATTTAATCCAGCTTGATTAAACCGTGTCACCCCGCTGTAGCTCAGTTTTGAGATCTTCTGTCACCTAAACTGCCAAATTCGAAAATAGATCTTCCACGCCTGTGTTTTACCCATCACGTATCAAGGATTAAGGTCGGTCTAAAATAAAACATGGACAGATATCTTTCCTCTTTTTGTTTTGTATTTCCTTGAAGCTAGTGAGGGTATGAGGGAAATGACGGGTTGAAGGATTGGCTGTCTACGTGATGTCTCGGCTGCACTGTCGGATTAGAAGACTCAAATATATATTAATAACATATTTACTTTTAGCTATTCACTGAGCATGCTGAGAGGGACAGAGAAGGATGTTGATAAAGGGAGGGATGAATAGAGGGGTAAGGGGAGAGAGGATGAGAGATAGGGGCAGTGGTTCAGTGGTTTGAACAGTGTTCTTGAAACAGGCACATTCTGGGTTCGAAACAAAATCATATATTTCACATTGCCTTTTGGTAAGCGTTATTCCCCATTAAGTAGTCCCGTGGATAAGAATTCAAGTTTTAGGTTTCCTGGATCATCAAATTCCAGCGCACACTTGTTTTGTTAGCATATTGCTTTAAAAATGAAATAAAACTTTGACATTGTGTTATTTAACGATAGAGCTTAAAATTATTGAGTGCATTATTATCATCGGTGCAATTATTATCAAATTCCACCAAATACGTGGTAATTTACCAAAGTGTCAGTTGACCCTTACTTAATACCCCAACCACCCCTTAATAATTGCTCTCACACCACGCCACTGTCTTCAGATGCTACCCGTCCATGACCAGAGCGAGTATAGAGGGACAGTTACGTAAACGGAAGTTGCTTTGTCACCGTAGAGGGGAACTCCCATTACACAGTGTGTATTCATCATCTAGGAAAACGTTTATAAGTCATCGTAATTCAGTCAAATCAATCGCGTGATGCAACCCTCTCAATTGCTTTCCTCTGTGTGCAACTGGGTCGTAGATGTATAAAGTCTTTCTCCTGTTTTTTGCTTTCTTTTGGGCACCTTTCTCTGTTCCTCTGCGACTGGCCCGGCGTGGTTGAGGTTTAGCCTCCCGTTCAATATCCGGTAACCGACGTGTTAACCCCGAAGCTCCAAGCGTGCATGTGACACCTGCGAAGTATTATGATGCCGCCACGATAATTTCTTGATTCATCGTTTGCTCGCACTATCCCATGAAACCTGATGTATTTGTGATGACACCGGGGGCATATTACAACCAGAAGACTTTTAAAATAAGAATGCACTTGATTTTGAAACAATAATAATAATAACGATAGTTGTTTCTTATATAGCGCCTTACCCGTTACAATGTAACCGACCAAAGCGCTTACAGCATTATTACCCCGATCACTGGATTCAGTTGCGATTCTGCACATTATAGTACAATGAATCCCAAATCTAAAGATGAATCTGTTTTCCAGAAATTTTCACTACTAAATGCTTTAACATAAGTTATAGTACTGAGAACGTATGCAAATTTTGACAAATTCGTGAGTTAATTTCATGATAGACAGTGGTGTATCCAGCATAGAATGGAGCAGGCGTGCGTACGCCCCTAAAAGGTCCAATCGAGAAAAAAAAACCCCAGATTTTTTAATTTCTTGATACGCTACTCTGCTAGACTATCCAACAATGCCCATGACTGTGCCCACTCTATTAATAATACATACACGTTGGTCC
Organism: Heliocidaris erythrogramma; assembly: GCA_025617745.1. Lineage (NCBI taxonomy): Eukaryota > Metazoa > Echinodermata > Echinoidea > Camarodonta > Echinometridae > Heliocidaris > Heliocidaris erythrogramma. The sequence continues at coordinate 28,671,745 of CM046872.1, read as the reverse complement.
ACCTGACTCATAAGGCAGCAACCAATGGCCTTTTATTGGAACGAATTCACAATCACATTGATCCATTGCATTAAATATATGCCATTGTACTTTATATTGTTTCCTCAGAGTCAGAAAGACATTAAAGTGGCATTAAACTGGCAACACTTGAACAGCCCCATCTTACAGTGATTGCTGAATTAAGATTATAATTCGAAAATTAATCGCATTTTATTTTGAATTTTGACAAACAGCTTGTTTGGATAAGAGGTAAATTTTGTATATAAAACTATTATTTTTGACCTGGCATTGTGTAAAATTGTGTGCAGGTACATTCTAAGCTTTTACAAACTAGAATGGGGCATGATGGAAAAATGGGAGGCATAGACACTTATCAAATCCGGTTGAAAGATGGCGCTATTTAGGAGCTCCAGTTTACTGTCACTTTATTAATGGTTATAGCGCTTCTGGCTCTCAACAGATGTTGATATAATAGGCCCTGTCCTCAGCCGCGTTTAGGCCCGACCCTTCAGGGGGAACCCCTTTCTGACTCACCAGACACCAGTGTCATAGTCCCCCATCAAAGGGGCTGGAACATTGGGCAAATGACACATTTAGAGTAGGTCGCCCCCATATTCATGATCTGATGATATTGCATTGTTCAGTCAAATCCATTTAACGAGATCATAACTCTGCTCAACTCAATCATCATCGACTCAGTCCATTTATATTCTTTTAAGGTCATTAAAGTGAAAGCAGACCTTTTTAAAATCTAATTTGGGGTTTTCATGTAAAATAAAAATCTACACTACATGTAGGAAAGGGTGCTCCGACATAATGCTCTATCTACAATTACCCTGTGCTGTATATAGGCCAACATGATATATGATTGGAGTTAGGGTTGGAATTGGGTTTTAGGTCAGGTTCTGGGTAAGGTCAAAGGTCATTAATAGTCTTTGGTCCAGTGTGGAAGTTGAAAGTTCTGTTTTTGTGGAATATTGGCCATAGCAATAATTGTCGCCGGAATATGTGTCGTACAACCAGTATATAAATATATTTCAAAACCATTCAATTTTGTTAAAATAATATTTTATTTTTCATGTTTTGTATTTTAGGAGTCTGCACGGCTGAACGCAGAGGGAGAAAACCAACAGCTTCATATAGAACTGGAGTATCTCCGGAGATGTCTCTCCAATAGATAGTCTCCACTTGAACTTCTCCAGTCAAGATTTGCTCAAAAATGGTGGTCCAACCGCTGGGCAAGATTTAAGAACTTATATCGAACTGAAGGACCTCCACTAATGTCTTCCAAATATATGCGCTTCCAGTAAAGTTTCACGTCAACTTGATGTTCCAATTCTAGAGCAAGAACTAACAACTTTTTATCTACAGCCAGCGATGTCTTCCGAATCGATTTTATAGTCTCAACTTCGAGTAAAGATTCGCAACAAAGTAGAGGTCCAATCGTAGAGCAAGCTCCGAGAAGTTTATATCGAAACTGGAGGATCTCAACCGATGTCTCCCATATGGATACATGTATGATTATTTTATCTAAGAATCATAATTCATTAGAAGGGGAAATAAAGAATGTTGGCTCTTTGGGGAGCAAGGAGCGTGTATTGTGTTAAGAAACGAATGGAGAGATGTTATAAGAATTATTTCATATGCTTGTGTAATAGGATATGTGCCAAGGATACGTAGGACTTAGATATTTGATTTAATTTCCTTCATAGTGTGTGAATGTTTATCTATGAAGATCATCCTGACTATTTTGTAAAAGATAGTCCGTGCCTTCCTGAGTTATGTAAAGTAAATTCAATTTATAACAACACTGCCATTTTACAACAGTCACGTAGGCCTATAGTAGAACACGAAATTCATCGTCAATTTTGTCAGATCGTTCATAGAATACTACCGTGTTTATGCAATATTCTGTCAAACACAAAGCAATAATGAAGATGTGTTACTCGAAGATGAACAGTTATACTTGGAGCTGCAGCAGCAATAGATGCATACCAAGTAGTAGTGGTACATGTAGTAGTATTATAGTAGTAGTAGTATTATTATTAGTAGTAGTATTATAGTAGTAGAAGTAGTAGTAGTATTATAGTAGTAGTAGTAGTAGTAGTAGTAGTAGTAATAGTAGTAGTAGTAGTAGTAGTAGTAGTAGTAGTAGTAGTAGTAGTAGTAAATAGTAGTAGTAGTCCCCCCCCCCCTTTGAACGAAAACCCTTTTTATTTTTTATTTTTATTTTTTTGCTTGTAAGAAAATTATGGAGGGAAACTGGACTCCCATAATCCCCCCCACTGAGCGAATTTTGGAGGTCTGGCGAAAAAAAAATTATCGAACTATTCTTATGATCTCATATTTCTGTGCTTATGACACGAAAGTTGCGAAGTAAGTCAAATTCTTGCAAATTAGAGTTACATCTCCTTATAAGTTACACTGATATATGAAGTCATCAAATGATTATAATTTGGATAAGAGTAAATTTCATATGAAGACAGTTGGGGAAACCGTCTTCTCAAAAAAGAGCATGAATTTTGCAATTATTTTCTATAAAGTGAAGATCCATGAGGGATATTCATATCAGGTCGCTTTTCGCCTACTGCCAGTTCATGGTGTCTCCAAATCGAAGATCGGGGGAAATTCTTTTGGAAAGGAGGTTCGAAAGGGGATTCTTTGTTGGAGCCAGGGAAGGAAGGGGTATGAGGGAGCAAGATGAGAAGAGATAATGAGTTAAGCGGTGAAATTTGGCAAGCATTTCACTTTGAGGCCAACATTTTATAACTCTAACCATGCATTAGACATTCGATGGGTTGTTTAAAGTGAGTCATTGCTCTGTACACCACGTGTTTTAATTTAATTTTTTATTTTTTCTCTATAAAGAAATCGGTGGGTAGAAGTGACAACGAATTCCCAAACCTTGCTCTGCAAGATCTTTCTTGACAGTGTAAGTTGATGGTCACCTGTTCTGTCATTTTATTCCTTTACTTTGCTTATCCTTATATTATGAAGCCAAGTATAGTGACAGACTTCAGACATCAGTCGCTAGATAATTTTACTTTCTTCGATAAATCAGTAATTGCTATCGACACATGCGGTTGTCTTTTAATTCTTTATTGGTAAAATTAGACATAATTATGACCATTTTTTGGTTGCATATTTGATAATTTTCAACTAACGTGTTAGCAGTTTGGTCAGGCACCCATTCCCATGAGCGATGCCCACAGCATGTTGGAAATGTTATGAAATATGTGCTCTTTTTCTCCACTAGAACATGTCAATGACATGCAAATTTTTTTAGTACGTTCAGTTCGTTAGTGTCATTAACGCCTTTCTGTTAGGTAAGGATTACCCACATACTGAGAAATGTGAAGGAAGGGGGATTAGCGCTGATATTAGGGTATATAGGGGGTTTTAAGAGGGGGAAGGAAGGGATAAGATAGGGGAGGATAGAGGGATAATACTGTTAAGACGTGATGTTTTACATAACTCATCTTCGCTCTAAATATTTGATCTCGCGTGTCTCTTTTTAGAAAATCTCTTGTCACGTGATTCACAAGGTGGTTTCTTCAGGTATAACTTTGAAGGTCGTCGCATCATGTTTTGACACCAGTAGCAGATCCAGGGTTTGGGAATGCGAAGAGGGGGGGGGAGGAGGAGGAAAGACGTGTTCCATCCACGGTGAAAATGAATAACCTATTTTCCTTGCCTTTTTTCAAAACTGATCGTTGAACGCAGTATATCTCTTTCCCCCTCCTCATTTAATGATGATCAGATTTTCGACAAATGAAATCTGGTCGGGAATATTGATTGATACTTCAATTTAATGCTCCTCATTTTGATTATCATTATCATGTGAACTATTGTAGACTGTATCATTATTCAAAAATCGATTTCAAGTTAATATTTATTGAATTTACAAAGAAATTCCTATACTCCTGGAGAAGCTAGGTCTATTACAAATATATAAAATTGTATGCATTGGAAAAAAGATGCACTTTTGATACATGCCACAAAAGACCAGCTTTATATGTTTTTGTGATTTATCATTATGTTATGTATATAATTATGTTGTATATTGATTTGTATATCATTTTTACTGAGAAGAAAAATACAAGACTATTATCTGCCTAGTGTAAAAAATATATACCTTGTAAATATATAATGTGTAAGCATGGTTCTTGTTGATGTAACGATAAATGCAATTTTGATAATTGTATAGAATGTAAATATGAGTCTTCTTCGTTCGTGGCCTTAAATGAGAATGAAAGCAATATCATATATATTTCATAATTCATATTGTATACAAGTGGAAAAACCTGTGAATATTGTTATTTTAAACATCTATCTTATTTCTTGTACATTAAAAGGAATCATTATGTGAATGGAATAAATTCTAATGTTTATTTTGGAAGTAATAATGAGCCATTTTTGTAAAGGTGATTGTGAGAATTATATGCAAATGGTAGAATAAGGAAGGAGGCCCTAATTAATTGTACAGGCATGCAGTGATGTAGCTACGGGGACGAGAGAGAGAAAGAGAGAGAGAGAGAATAGAGAGAGAGAGAAATTAGAGTGAGAGAGAGAGAGAAATAGAGAAAATAGAGAGAGATAGAAGAGAGAGCGAGAGAATGCAGAGAAGAGAGAATCTAGGCCTTGTTAACACATTATGCGTAGGATGGTGATGATGATGACGACGACAACGACCACAACTATGGTGATGATAGTGAAAATACTTATAATGGCAATGTTGCTGAAGAGTTAATGATGATGATGACCTTGATGACGATGATAATGATGATAAAGACATAGCTGAACATGCCATAGCTACGGTTATGATTATGGCAAGAAAGAATGCGAATACCAAAAAGTTAAAGGTTAACAGTTGACACTGGAAAGCAAAAATAAGAAACTGGTCTTGAAGACTTAATTTTTTGATTATTATTCGGCGTCGCTGTAGAGAAGACGCGACAAGTGCTTTTATCAAACATGTAAACATGGTAAATGTATATTCAAATTAGATGTGTTACTTAATCAGCGGTAGATTACCCACAGGTCTGTGTGATATACCTCTGCTCTCAATATTTCTCCATAAGTAGAAATAAAATGACCGCAATCATTACTGCAATGACTAAATCATAAAGCTGTAAATCAATGTGAAAGACAGTTTAATTATGATTACGTGAGTGCGAGAGATAAGAATGGATAAGAAATATGCCAATTTCTTTTTCAAAATCTGATTGTGCCCAAAGAACATAGTTTATAAATTTCTGGTGAGCAAAATTCAAAGGGTACAGACGTACAGACACGTTGTTCGTATATGAAGGGCGGACCCAGGATTTTGGTTTTAAAAAAAAGGGGGGCGTACAATTTTGAAAAAAGCAAAAGAAAAAAAGCTTTGCACATTTTCAGTTCCCTTTTAGGTCAAAAGTAGGACGGGGGGGGGGGGCAATTTGTTTATTGGTTCTGTACATAGCGCATGCCAATTGGGTTTTAAAAAATGGAGAGCACGCCCGGTTATGCCCCCTGTAGTCCTGCAGAATTAGAGAATATTAATTCCCGTAAACATCCCAGCTATATCAAAACGGAAAACGAACAGGACGAAAGAGTTTAAAGCCCACCGCACACTATACGACCGACTGCGATCCGATTCAGGAAATAAATCGCAATAGCATTAATATGGGTATTCTGATAAATAAAATCTACATGGTACAGGTTCTGAACAATAATATGAATACTAAACAGAGGATTCTGGAGCGCTGTCGACTGTATACCCGGAATAAGGGTCAAATCAGTTTCAAATCGTAGACAATCGTAGGACTGCTCTGACGTCACTACGACTCGGAGACGATTTCGCCTTTCCTCAAACTAGAAAGCTCGCACTAGGCCGTATTTTCGATTTTACTATCTATATATGAATATTCAGAACCATTTTTTATATGTTTATACCTATACCTATTACATTTTCTTTCAAAATCGGATCACAGACCGATTGAATAGTGTGAAGTGGGTTTAAAGGGATACACCACCAGGCGGCCGTGGGGAAGGAAAGAATTGCGTAAGCCCCATTCACTCGTACACAAAATTTGTGCGTCGAACGCGTCCGTCGGACTACTGGGATTAAATTTCGGACCGCACGAAGCCGACCGAATCTCGCACGAGAGCTCGAGCTCAGGCGGAGCATGCATGTTGTGCGGCGACCAGTCTATCCGGAGTTTGCGCCCCTCCTGGCAACGGCATGATCAGGTAACGATCACTGTGCCCTCTCGCGGAATAAAAACGTCCACAATCTGCGGTTGAGTATCCCTTTAATCCACTGCACATTCATGTTATGGTACGATAATTTAAATTGATGGATTCAGGGATTTTCATATTTAGCCTGGATTACAAAATTCTCGTTGCCTCAGGCAAGATTAACCTACTTGTTCTGATTCATTAAGTTTCCATTAATATTTTCATAAAGATTAACCACTTTATTAATAATAACAATTATGGGAGCGTATGGTATAGACTGATGGAGAAAATGTTTCACTAAGTTCATTTGAATAATTTGAATTCCATTTTTTTGTAATCTTGCAATGGAACAATAAGATGATGACAAAAAATAGATGTCACAACGCCAGCGGCGTAACCATGATTTGTTTTTCTTTGGGGATCGGAAGGAGATAAATTAAGTAATGTTTTTTAAACTAGGGTGCAGAAAATCAAGATTTTAGAATCAATCATACGCCAACATAACATTAGGCAAGGGAGTATAGGGAGCGCAGCGACCTAGCTGGATAAATACATGTTGAACTTAAAATTGATGTTCAAGTAGGCCTACATGTATACTTTATAAAGAGCTTTTATAGCTTGTTTCTCCATTCTCCATCGGGGGACATCCGGAAAGGAACTGGAATTTATGGGAGAAGAGGTACTGAAAATCTGTGGGGCATGTGCCCAGAGCCCCCCCCCCCCCCTCCCTCCCCTCCTCATCGATGGCGCATCGAGTGCAGTTATGTCTGCGTCTTACAAAAGTTGTATGACCAATCTTGTGACTCAATTCTTCTTTTCCTTGTTATTTCCTGTCCGTTCATCCGACGTAGTCTGTTACGTAAAAGGGCACAGCATTGTTAACTCAAGTCAGTAGGCTTTCCCGATGTTCATGCTTGTGACTCACAAAACTGGAAATATATAGAATATCCCAGACATGATATTTGTTTGTCGTTTGGTTTTGAGATATGTACCGATTGGATGAGAGATTTCTGCGGTCTGCGCGCCCGAGATCGTTTTAAACTGCGTAGGTGTCTATCCAGGGCTGTCAGTTCAGCTGGTCTGTACCCTGGAATAAAGGAAAGAAAGAGGAAGAAATGGAAGAAGAAGAAGAACAAGAAGAAGAAGAAGAGAAGAAGAAGAAGAAGAAGAAGAAGAAGGGGGAGGAGGAGGAGGAGGAGAAAAGGAAGAAGATGAAGAAGATGAAGAAGAAGAAGAAGAAGAAGAAGAAGAAGAAAATAAAAAAGATAAAGAGGACAGAGATAAAGAGGACAGAGAAAGGGGGAGGATTGATAGATTGAGAGAGAGGGGGGGGGGGGTGGGGAGGGGGAGATGGGTCGGGAAGAGGAGGAAATGGGGGGGGGGGTGTAAAATACTATCGATAATTAGTAATACTGATTACAATATGTAGAAGACACAATGACAAGCCAAAAGACGGAGAGAAAGAAAAGGACAGAAAAAAACATGAAGGGATAGCTAAAACAAACGCATGGAGATAAAAAATGGATCCGCGATTTGGAGAAATGGAGACAAGACATTATACCTCATGCAGGCACATCGCCAAGATCGACATCAGACCAACAACAAACCAAACAAAAAGAATATATATTCATTACCATGATTACACAGAATGACTATTTTGTAGCACTCTCACGAAGGTATTAATATGCCAAATACAAAGAGCAATGTAAAAGTGCCTTGCTCAGGGCCTAAGAGCCGTTACGGGGATCGAACCCACGATCTTCGCATTTCCAGCCAAGTGTTTTAACCACTCGACTCCGACACCTCTACTATTAAATGTTTTTTTATCGATTGTCGGTAGGTTAGGAGTCGGTTAGGCAGAGTGACTGGGGCAAGATGAGATTCAGGATGGGGTGTGAACATAGATTATGATACAAGAATGGATATGATGAAGTTTGTCGTTTTCCATTTCACAAGAGATGAATTCTTGTATCTGTCGTTCAATTTACAGGTGGTCCTATTTAGGCAGAGGGAGTTGAGTCACACACATAACGTCATGGTCAAAAATAAGTTCATATTGTCCAATAGGAGGGGAACAGTTGCGAAATAATTAGCATACAGTGACAATAACCTGCAAACATAAGGCTTATGCCCCCCCCCCCCCCCCCCCCCTCTCCCTCTCCCTCTCTTCGCTACTTTTATTTACCCTCTCTTTCGTTTTCTTTCTATTCAGTTACACGGTGAAAGCATAGTTTCATAAAGACTTGAGAGAATTGAGAGAACGTAAGAGAGAGAGAGAGAGAGAGAGAGAGTGGGGGTGGGGGTGAATGGTGAAGAGAAGGAAAGGAGGAGAAAGACAGAGAGAGAAAGAGAGAGAGAGACAGACAGGGAAGGGGGGGGGGGAGTATTTACTCTCCCCTTTCCAGGAGCATACCAATGATGAAATATCTCAACAACTATAATGCTACTAAATGAAGAAGCTTGATGGGAGGAATTTTAACTTGTAATGAAAAACACAAGTCAGACAAAATTGGAACCAGCGGGATTCGAACCTGTCATCTACTGCTTGCCGGGCAGCGACTTAACCACCAGGCTATTCTGGTTCACGGCCAAGTCACGATGAACTGGAATCAAATACCCAAGACCCTCTTCTTTCTGACTCATTAATATTCAACGGTCCGCCGTAGACAATGGTTAGTAAATGAAGAAGCTTGATGGGAGGAATTTTAATTTGTAAACAAATTTTTTAGGCATTTTACTCCAATTTTTTCTGACTTGTTCTATGTTTTTATGTAAATGGACTTTGAATGAAGCGTCATTTCATTTTACTGAATACAATATCATGGTTTACTTACAGGGGGGGGGGCCCTAAAATCACCTAAGTAGCTAGAGGGGCGGCGGGGCGTAAATCCCTTCCACCTTTTCCTTTAGAGCTTTTTATATATATGTACATTAGAAAATAAAAATCAAGGCAAATTCAAGTCAAAGATTCTTCTCTCTCTTTCGTTTTACTCATTCTTTCCACTTCCTGCATCTCTTGCTTCTTTCTATCCCTCTCCAAGCAGACTCCCTTTATACATCCTCTTTCTCAATATCTCTCCTTCTTTTCTCTTCCTTATTAATCAAGTTTTGACTCACACATGATGTGAAATTATTTAAGTGGAATATCCTTATAGTTGTCATGCACGTTTTATTATTGTATTGTTGTGTTGTATGTGAGGGAGCTGAATGCCTGAGGACAACAGTGACTGGATTCATCTTTTCAGCTCCCGTCAAACATTTCACCATATAGGTTGATTTGTGTTGATTTGATAAATGAATATAAAAATTAATATTCCTTTTATTTTATTTCATGGGATATGTTAATCTCCTAGGTTCCTACTAAATCACTTGAGCAGCTTGAGAGTGTGGGCAAAACCCCTTCCATCTTTCCTATTTTAGGTTTAAACTAATATATACATTGGACAGTAAAATTTAATTTAAGCAATTTCATTCACATTGAATAAAAATTATGACATAGTAATATCATCGATGCAGGCAGAGGGTCGCGAGAAGGGGGGGGGGGGGGGGGGGGGTTAAATCCCTTCGAACTTTGCTTTTAAGGATCTATTTGTAAGTACATTCGACAGTACAATATGATGAAATTCCAAGGAAATACCGAAATCCATTTACAGCGGAACCTCGTTATAACAAACTCCTGGGGACCAATTAGGAAATTACTTTAATATTGCAACCTTGTTATATCAGGGTTTTAAAAAACATAATGCAAAGAGGTGGGACCGGCAAAATCACCTTGTAATAAGGGTATGTTATAACAGTGTCTGTAACGAGGTTTCACTGTATTGAAAAAAACCACCAAGACAGAGCTGCATTATCATCAAAGAAAATGCACAATCATCTTTTTGCGGTACCCGAGCTGACAGCCTCCTCTCCTAAAACCATAAAAATCTTGTAACGACTGTGCTCCAAAAGCCTTTTCTTGTCATCAATTTGATAACTTGCCACCTTTGTTTGGGCCCTACCATAAAATACCTGCCTTATAATTCCAGCAAGTTCATTCTGATTCATCGACCAAAAATAAAACCAAGTGTTGGTAAATGATGGGCTTATCTAATACCTATAATATTACAGTAGGAATTTTAACAAATGCTACCATTTCAGCGGAACAAATATTTAGATTTTTTAACCGTAGACCTAACAGTAATTATTAGTGTGTCACGACCAGTTATTTCTGAAAAATTCAAATATTTTGGAGCTTGCAATCAAATAGATGTATTCAAAATATTCTTTCGGCATGTTCTATCAGCCGATCACTCATTTAGTAAAATAGCCTCCTACGCCAATGAATCAATCAACCAAACCACCAACCCATGCAATCAATTATCCTAGTAAATATTAAATCAATCATTCAGTCAATCAATCAATCCACCAATCAATCACGTAATCAACCAATCAATCAATCATTCATTTAATCAATTAATCAATCAATTAATCAATCAATCAATCAATCAACTACACATCAAAGGGACCTGCAAACAAGCTAATAAATTGATCAACCAACAAATCAATCAAACAACCAACCTATCTGATTACTAATCAATCTACCAAATAATCGAACAATATATCTGCTATAACTTGTCAGTCAATGTAACTATTGAACAGTTAATCAGCTAATCAACTGATGTCTGGAGAAAATGCATACAAAATTAAATGTGCAATAAAGGCATACCGATTGAGAGCATTATTTCTTGTAACTGAATTTTTATTTGAACATTATGAGGGACACCACGGTAAACAGTATTTCACATATGACCAATAAATTATGGAGAAAAAATCTTGTTTCTTTTTACATGATTAAAGACTTACTTTTACAAGGAAAATAAAACCTTGGAAAATAAAGACAAAATTTAGAGGAAACATATAGTTTACTGAGCAATAAAGAATGTTAGAGAGTCAAAGAAGACGGTAAAAAAAGAAAAAATAATAGAGAACAAGAGTCAGAAATAGAGACGGAGAGAAAGATATCAAATTAAGTACATTTGATAAAAATGTTTAGAGATGAAGCAAGAATAAAACTGAATGACACGTGTGTGGCAGGTAAAAAAAAATAAGAAAAGAAAGTGCTTCAATATATCACGGATTACTTGAAATTCCTAGTAATTTTCTTTATAGACCTGAATTAAGGTAATGATATTTATCATATTTCAATACATGAAAGGCCCTTTATTCTAGCTTCATCTCCAAACTCAAACAAGAAAAAGGCATCTATTTTCAAATTTCAAAACAAGAAATAAAAATAAATTGAGGTTTTCATTCAAAAATGCGTAACCTCTCTGCATTTCAATTTTTCACATTCACAAAACATTTGATTTTTTTTTAATGTAGGTTGAAATATTCACAATTTTACCACTATCATCATAATAATAATCATACTTTCATTTTGAACTTCTTTTAATTTCTATGTACTGAGATACCTAAAATCTTAACACTCTATAGAAATGATAAAGAATACGTTGATATGAAGCAACACACCTCTTTATTTTTTGTAATTTTTCTTCCTTTTCAAACCTCAAAGCAAACATTTTGCCAATACAAGAGGCAAAAATCTGTTTATACATACACAAAACCTATTCACAGTGGAGATAAATTTGTACAGAATATTCATAGATATTTTTTCTTTCCAGTTTCCACACGGAAACATTGTATAGGAATTTCAATAGCTAAACTCAAGGGTATAATTATGAGCTTGTTCCCACTTCTCCTTAAAGAGGAGGTCTAGTTCTGATAAAGGTGAAACATAATTTGTGAGCTTTCTTGTTCCTTTTATGCCAGTTTGGAAGAACATCATATTAGAAATGTCCTCTGAAAAGGATTGCTCTTCGAATTCCCTCATATTCAAAATATGACGAGAAATAGCTGAAATGTTCGGGCCAAACATTCATGCCACATGTGTGTGCAGTCCCATATACCCATTTCTATGTGCATTGCATGTGCTTTTCAGCAAGACTGGGTCAATTTCTTATCATTTGGGGGGTTTGAAAACCTCAGTCTACACCAAGTGGTATTTAGACAGGATCAACCTTTCCTAAATGCTTTGCGAGTTTCTTTCTCAATGTAATTGCATGACCAGAACTCAACTTTATCTCTATTAACACAGAGCTAACAAACACGATTTCTTATACATGGTTATCCTCAGAGTCCAAGCATATAATTGGCATAAAGCAGAGCTTTGGTGAGAGCTAGAGGAAAACAGCAACATCTATTAAAGTCATATTGTGAATTGAGGGAATATTAGCATAGTCATATTTGATTTCAACTCGGAACAATATCATTTTGAGATCTTTCACTCTGCAGCATTTAGCTTAAAGGGATGCACTATGAATAACATAACCTCTATATAAATGAATGGCCTATTCACAACGTTTAATATGGCCTATAATATGAACTCATTCCTACAGGCTGTATGTACTCTGCACCATCTCTGTATTTCACATTTCTGCCTGGAGAGAAATTAGAGCTGTGTAATGTGAACGACCCCTATGAGAGAGAGAGATGGAGATAGATCAAGGCACCATACCGATAATCCCTATCTTGAAAGTCATGTGCAGATGTGCTGTTCACACACGGTTTAAGTGACTTGGATGTGGCAACTTTGTTTCTGGAATGCTATTGGCTGGGAAACTGTTTACAATGATACTTGGCAGCACAAAGCCAATGAGAAGTGGGAACAAGCCTTCTGACATCACACAGGACAAAGAGAAGACATTCACAAAAAACAGAGAGATATATATATATACAACCTAGACAAAAAATCTTAGTACAAACATATTTCCCCTTTGCCAGTTAACCACATGGTGTAAATGCATACCCTTGTCACAAGCAATAATGGAGAGTTTAAAATGCTTGGCGCTATTTCTACAAGCCTGTTGTAGCAGATTCCTTCATCAAGACTATTTCTTTAAACAATGTTCATGATGATGGGAACGTTAAATGGTTGTTGGATAACTTCATGTTTCTGCTCAGCATCTCAAAAGTGATCGATTTTCCCGATTCTAATGGTTAACAATCAACGCCAAAATATTCCATCTTCTTGATGTGAGATCAACCTGAAATCGACCCATTCACCATAACAAAATTCCTCCCAATTTGCAATGACTTCTAAAATTGACATTGTGCCATTTCACATACAATCAAATGCTGAATGCGTGTTCAATGCGCGACATAATAATTTACGTATGACCCAAGATAGACACACTGTAAACAGGGTGCAACCTGACATATTTCAACAAAGTACAGCATGATTTCTACAATCTTTTTTGTTTCGCTCTCCTTGACAACGTTAATGCATAACTTAAAATAAAAAAACAGACAGAACTCGTCACATTTACACACTTTGCAACAACAAGCCCCTTGGCAACTCTCCACCCGGCAGTTTAGCAGTTTAATTCACTATCGAAGACTTTACGCACACTGAGCTTCTCTTTCTTTTCTCTATCAACAATATGTACAAAGCTTTCTAGTCTGACTTTTATAGGATAATAATAGTTATTACTTCTCTTGTATACATACAACTTTAGAACAGCAATTCTTATAACCATTGAGAGATAACACATCTCTTATTTCTCTTTCGTTTGTCATTAGTACATGATATTGTAAACATAGATGCTACTTTGCAAAAGTAGCGAGGATTCCAAACGATTCTGTAGCATTGAAAATAAGAAAACAGAAAGTTGTTAAGGATATACTGGAGAACATGCTGTCGTACCTTAAATTGTCATACTTTGCCTAAGACCTTCTTCCACAAACCCCTCATGTTACTGTAATAAAGGCACCTCAGAAGGTATGCTTTCAGTGTTAAGAAACAAAATTCAGTCAAATTATATCTTTCATTCAAGACAGTCAAATATACATATCCCATTTTGAGATATCAGCCAGCACTATATCTTTAAAAAAAATTCAGCTAACATTAATTTTACATAACTAGTTACAGGTAGCATTTCATACTGCAAAGTTAATGTTAAAGCAGAATAAAAACAAAGGATGTGTTTCGATAATCACTGGGTGATTATAATGAGAGCAACTCGAGGAGGTCAACTTTAAAGAAAGTTGAAAAGTTTCCTCATCTTTCCAGAAGCAGCCCTCGTACCCTTTGTACCAATAAAATAGAAACTCTATTATAAACATTCCTACTCCAATGCTTGTAATGATGCATGACTTTTAATAACCTCTGAATGGAGACATTCTTCGCTTTTCTCGAAATATAATGATGGTAAAATGACCGGGTCCTACAGACTACTGTATGCACAAAAGCTGTACGGACTACTGTATGCACAAAAGCAAGAAGCAATCTTCGATATACACGTATTTGATAAACCCAACATTAGCTGGCATCATGATAGTGCATATCCACCCGAGCATTACACTACGGATGAGGGCAAGGCAGGAATATTTGAGAATAAAAATAAAATGGAAATGCTTATCCATCTTCACAAAACTCTCCCCATGGAGAGACAGATAGCGTGTTAACAGATTTTTTTGAGTGTAACATGGAGGGGTTGTGGCGATGGCTTCGGTCCTAGGTCAAAGGTCAAGGTCATCCCTGGCTACCTCTTTGAGGTGGCTCCTGCTGTAGCTGCTGCTGCTGCCATTGGGGCGGGGCCTGCTGCTGAGGTGGCTCCTTGTAGCTCCTCCCCCTGCTCGCAGTGGGCGTGGCCTTTGAGGTAGCCTCTACTACTTGAATTCCTGCCTTGTCTGTGATCTGGGATGAGCAAAAGAGATCAAATGGGAAAAAAGAAAAGGAAAGAGAACGAGAACGAGAGAGAGAGAGAGAGGGAGAGGGGTAGAAAAGAAAAAGGTGCGATGTCTTTAATAACATGTTATTTATAGATACCATGAATGTTCTATTTTCTAGTATCTGTCGGAGATGAATCACTTGGATACATATGAAATTATATCTTGTAAATATATTGTACTATCGTATGATTTTTTTATATGCTATACTATTAGATATATCACTTCAAGCATGTAGGATTTATCTTGTCTCCATCTCTAAAAAATATTGCTCTGAAGAACTGCATTTCTATGTCGTCTTGTAGTGTCATGCTAAAACAATTTTGTTGAAACACTACAAATATGGTCTACATGTATGTCAGGGCTGTAATATGAGAAGAAAATGATGATGAGGATGATGAAGACGACAATGATAATGATGACGATAATGATGATGATGATGACGGTGATGATGACGATGACGACGATGATGATGATGGTCATGATGATGATTGTGGTGGTGGTGGTGATGATGGTGACGTGGATGATGACGATGGTGATGATGATGATGATGATGATGATGATGATGATGATGATGAGATACATACCAGGATGGTGTTCATCATGTCCGTTCTCTTTTGACATCATATCAGTGACGGGATCCAACATGATAGAGTTTGATTGGTACATAGCATTCATCACCTCTTTGAACATTAACTCTGTAGATGAGAAAGAAAATAGAGACATCCCACATAATCATACATCAATCTATATCATTTTAAATCACCTTACTCCACAGTTGGTGCACTATTACAAGAGAATATGAAAAGTTTGTATACTTGAATGTTGCATAACACATTCTCTTGTGATAACTGCTTCGCAGTCAATATCTTTTATTTTTCCTAATTGTATACCCTAGATACTACGTAAAATTAAAGCTGTATGCTACAAGGCAAAAAAATATATCAAAGGAAATATGAAGATATTTTGAGCATGTAAGAGAAATTGAATTCAATACATAGTTCTGTCTAAGCATGCGAGGTAACTCTCCCTTTAAAAATCAAACCTCCCTTCAATTTTTTTGTGATTTTAAAGATGTTCAGGTGAGACTTTTAATTATGCAATATTGAAGTCTAGAAATAAATTACTACTTTTGATAAAAAGTTCCTAAAACATTCTTTTCAAATCATCAACAAAAATTTGATACAAAAGGGCTCTGACACTAGATTTTCCATCTCTGTGTAAAATACTTCAGCACAGTTTATTTCAAATCACCACAATCTTTAGCTAGACTTCAAGACAGAAAGTGATTTTACTCCAATTTCATATAAAATATTTAAGTCTAGGGTATAAAGACTATGCCATCTCACTGCCTTTGTTCTCAGACAATAGAGTACCGAAGTGTGACGTCATACCGGCCAAGTTGTCAAGGTTGCTGGTTCTAAACAATTTTGTGCTAAACAATGGCGTGGTGATCACACCAGCGCCAAACACTGAAATTGCCCACTCCAGCCCGCTGCTCCAATGACTTCACGGTGAACTTCATGCGCAGGCTCTGTTGTTTGGAACCAGTATCCTGGACGACGAGCGAATATGACGTCAGCACTTCGGTACTCTATACATGAGCTGGGTAGGGAAAGAAGACATAGCCTATCTCCTCCAGACTCAATTATTATTATTTTTTTTCTTTTCTATTTTCTCATTTGATACTAATCACGAGATACCTCAGGCGAGAATCTATGGAATATGAATTGAGTACAAAAATCAACTTGTATTCAATGGGTTAATAGATGCTCTATGCTAAAGTCATTTAGCATAGAAGAAAAGCCGCCAGTTGCTCCTAAAGTGCTGGTCACCTTTGTACGATAATGATGAAAATAACGATAAATCGTTGCCAAATCGCGCTCAAGCAGTGTTTATGTGGAAAATGGATAGGAATTCTTTGTTGTATGTCAGATTTCTCTGATATATGGTAATGAGCCTCCTTCACCGGTTTTATCGTCTCGGTGGAATCGCTCGGCCACCAATTTTTTTTTTTTCAGGACAGAGCTCACCGATATTTCTGAGAGCCAATCGTTTTTGCTCCCTCGAGGTGATGTTGGTTCAGATGAATCATGTGGGCAGTGTCTGTGGTGCTTGATGGACAGAACCCCACCGATTTTATTGGTAATGTGCGACCACTTTTATTGTCATCGTTATAGGTACATTTCATATGGACATGCATTATCGTTATCACTATTAGACGAATGTGACCAACCCTTTTAAATTCATTGCGGTAGTTAGCTTCACACCTATATCATGTAACCTTTGGCTTTTGAACTTTTAATAAATTCTAAAAGTTGTCACAATAAACCAACAGACAATGCAGGTATGTTGGGGGAAACCCTACAGCATCATACGTGTACCTCTCACAGTCAGAACCTAACTCAATAGTCGTGGAATTACACAAATAACAACAACATCAACAACTTTCCAAAAGATGTGATTATGGAATTTCGGTCTTTCTTCTCACTCATTAAAACATATTTTGATATACATGTATATATGACTAAAGGCACACAACATTCACAAAAACACATACAAAGTAAGTAAGCTAAATGTTCATTGCAAAATTATTTGAGGCAGAGTAAGGTTTTGGGAACTACTGGAGTATGCAAAGTAACACTCATTTAATATAAATTCAAATAATTTGTCATGAAGGTTGGAAACTTAAACTTGCTTGAAAAATTATTGATAAATTTGAATTAATGGAAATGACAAAATTTATGAGAGGGTTAAGAGTTTCACAGATTTTTCTGTTACATTCTTGAAAGGCTTTACTACTGCCTCTAAACAAGAGCCATAAATTTTTCATTTTACTTTAATGTATTTCCTTTTTCTTTTTCTTAACTCCCCCCCCCCGTTTTTCTTTCTTCTTTTTCCTCCTCCTTTTTTTGTTGTTGTTGTTTTTTTGTTTTTTTTTGGGGGGGGGTGTCTAATCCAATACTATACTCTGGCCACACATGACTGTCTAACTAATAATCTTATCATACATTACAGCAGTCAAACGGTTGAGGTATTGTATAAAGGACCACAACTTTCATCATATATCATTTTATGAATCATTAAACCGCACTCTTACAACTTCCATTGTAATGGTCAGTATATTTTTGCAATGCCATCTGTTAAAATAAAAAATAATAAGCCTAAAGAACTATCAGCACATTTAAATATCAATTTGTCACTCTCTAACAAAAACCCATGCACAATGAAAAACCCCTGACTATGCAATTTTGGTGTTGTGTATAACAAATAATTGATAAAAGATGCATTAGATATGTCAACATTGATGGTTATATGCTTACCCTTCCAATCTTCTAATGAGCGTTCTCTCTCGTCTATTGAGTGTATTAAATGATATTAAATGACATGGGATAATATGGAATATTGTTGTAGAAAATAAATGATTTGACTAATAATGATATTATTAAAACTCGATCACTATCATTGTTACACTATGATTATCAATTCTACCTCAACAACTACTACTAGATTAAATTACTAATACTAATTTAACTAATACTATTACTCTTACACAAATACTACTAAATTTTGAAAAAAATATATTACTGTTAATTTAATTTATATTTCCAATAACTTCTGTAGCTGGTGTTATAACTACTACTATTGCTCTTGCTGCTGTTTCTACCATTGCTTGTATTTCTATTTCTGAAAATAAGGTCTAAAACTACAATTATTTTCCTATGAATGACATTACTGACTAACAGAATGGAGAATTATGACCTGCTTGATTTCACTTCTTATTCTAAAATAAATTGCTACGTGATCCCAGGTTTGTTACGAGATTACATTGAATTGCAAAGTGATCTGGTAACTACATCCACAGGTCATACCAGTACAGAGGTCTTGTTGCCTTTTCACCAAATGATATGCTCAAAGAGTAGAGACTGCATATTTCATATGCTAATAGTAAAAAGAATGGCAACTACTAGAATATCTGTCAGACAGAAGATTAATGGAATGCGTTACAATATAAGAATCACAGAAGCAAGCCAGAGAAAGCGTAGGCTTAAAATATTTCACACATTTTGAGGGTAGAAAGAGTAGGCTTCAAATATTTCATATATTTTTGAGAGAAGATGGATACTTCATAGGAACCCATGATGGAAGACATAAGACAATGCTAAGGATGGGCAATAGAACTTTTAGTTTGCCCACCACGCATAGTTTATCTTGAAGGAATAATCCACATGAGTTGAAGATCATTTTCAAAATCACGTAATGAAGATTTATTTAACATCAATTAAAGGACTCAAGAACCTTTACGATTTATGAAATATTGCTAGCATATTTTAACAAAATATTAAATGAAGATACATTCCAAAGGGAATGCTTTATCAAATAGTGATAGCACTTTTGTCTCATTTGCTATACTACAAAGAGTTTTCAAAGAATTTCGAGAAGCAATTTCGGTCTTTAATCTGAAACATATTTTAGGCCAAATACTGACAAATGAAATGGGAGAAACCCCTCCATACATGTAGATGATTCCTTCATTTTACTGTGGCATCCCACTCACGACACCCATTAGATGCTTACACTTCCAAAGTGATGAATCATGAAGAAAGGTCACATGCTCAAATTCTGAATTGCTCTCAACAGAAAACACGAACTATCGCAGTAAGAATACAGGCTATGAACATTTGTGTATGAACATACCATCACAATTTGAATCAGGACTGCATATTAGGACAGCTGTCCATCTGAATGTGTACGCATGATATTTTGGGGGTGAAGGCTATTTCTATGTCAAATCATTATTATGAGAATATATGATATAATAAAAACTTGAGAGAAAACGATTTGAACAGTGGCTTTTCAAAGAGTTTCTGAGGCAAATCGCCTTTAGCCCCTGTCCGTTTATTATGCTCGGTCTCATGGCTGCTTATGTATGAGCACTTTCAATTCCTGAATATTTGCCTTGGAACTGCACTAATGTTATTAAACAGATACTATCATACTCGCATAGCGCAAAACAAATGAGCATGCGCCATTGTACAACGCCAGCTTCGGCGACATTTGCTGAGCTCAATTTCCTACACGAATTTCAACCCTTGACCAAACAATTTACCTAACCCTAACCCTAACCTAAAACCCAATGCAACCCTAATCCTAAACCTATATCTTTGAAAAAACGTAAATCCTGAAGCAATTGTCACCGAAGCAAATGTCAGATCAGCGCAGGAGCATGTAAAGCTTTCTTCATGATTCCTATCATTAATGATGAGGCTTACCTTTCCATTCTTCTAATGAGTGATCTCTCTCATCTATTGAGTGGTCATAGGGTATTGGAGGAGGCTACAAGATATAGAGAAAAACATCATGTCCATTGAGAGATGGAGAACATTCATGTGAAATAGCAATTATACTGAAGCACTCCCACATATGTATTGAATAAATAGAAGCCCTTGTACACTGTTATTGATAACAATACCTTCTTTATGTTTTGCAGCAGAAAAAAAAACTTATACACATGTAACATTAACAGTGAAAAATAATATTGCTTCAAACATTTTATTTCTACCAATCAAATTCTTTTTAGTTATTTGTCTCTGTTTTAACAACAGCAACAATGTAACAATAGGCTAGTCAAGGACTTAGACAAATATTAAAATCTATTGGAACTCCTAAAAAGATAAAGTTAAGTTCTGGTCAGGCGATTAATTATTTTTCACCTTTCCCAGCACTCAACCTTCTTTTTAAACAGCAACCATGTAGTCAAGCAATACATATGCTAATCAAGGACCTGAAAAATGTTCAAACTGAATGCATCTCCCCTAAAATATAATGGTATGATCCCCTCATACTTACTCCATACACTTCTCCTGGGTCAAACCATACATTGATGTAGGGGTGTTGGAGAGCTTCATCAACTGATATCCTCTCTTCAGGATCCACGATGAGCATTTTTGAGAGCAGATTTCTGGCTTGTGCAACTGGAAATATAAAGGATACAATGAATATTATTACATCATGTAAAATACATATACTATATTCAATAAAAATTGAATTGAATTAAATTTTTTCAATGCATCTATTTTAGTTTGCTTGTTTTTGAGCAGATATCAGCAAGTCACTACATCCCATTCTTATTGTGCATGCTGGCCCACAGGTATCATGAGGTAATGAAGTACAATTGCTCTCATTGGCATAATACATTTTGAACAAAATACAATTTTATAAACTTTAATAGATATAAAGACAGACATGACGACCACGCATTACCTGGAAAGAAAGGATATGCAGTAGTAGAGTTTAAAACCTGTAATGCTCTCTGGAGCAGGTAGACCGAGTTCGATAAAAAGTGTGTAATGGCTGACATGAAATGTAATAACAGTTGACAAATTATCTTGAGTACAGGCATGCATCCTATGTAAGTAAATTCCAACATGCCTACCAACAACAAGAACAGAGTATTGTCAAAGTCCTCATTTCCGAACTAATATCTCTTATTACAACATCGTGACAATGATGGGATGCAAACACATGCCATCAAAATGACTGGTTTACTTTGACAGTGCAATAATGAACATCTGCAACATGGCAACTCACTTATTACATTGTCAGTATCTCTTATTACAAGAAGGCATCCGAGGGAAGCCAACCGATATCATAACAAGATGAATGCGACTGCATCTCCTACATGCCTCCGCCTAAAATCAGTTGATGGCTCAAACTGTTCTTGAAATATTGTGATAACCAGAATAGAAAGCTTCTAATTACATGTTAATTGACCTCTTTGACATTTGACCTTACACCTTATAACCCAGAAGTCTGATCACTTTATCTCCTCCTAGTCATGAATACAAAATAGTTGAGATATGGTGATAACAAAGGTTAAAAAAACATTAATTCACATACACCTGTATAATGACCTGTCACCTTTGACCTACGTGAGCAAAAATCTAATCTGTTTGTCTCATTATGGTGATGCATACTAGTTCTAAGTTTAAAGTTCATGGATCAAATGGTTCTTGAGATATCATATTAAGGCTAAAACCTGCAATTTCAGAATTGACCTCTATGACCTTTGACCTACGTACCCCAAAATCTGAACAGATCGTCGGCGGAGGCATAAAAATGACTGGTGTACTTTTACAGTGCAATGAAGAACACTTAAACATGTCTACCCTACAAAAGAACACTATATTGACAAGAGTCCTCATTTCATCAATATCTCTTATTACAAAATGGTGGCAGCAATGGCATATAAACCCACGCTATCTAAATGACGGCATGTCAAAAGAGAACAAAGTAACTTGCAATTGTCTACCCACAACAAGACCACTGTACTGTAATACAGTGTGTATTTTATTGTCAATAGCTCTTATGGTGGTAGCCAAGAGATGCAAACACATGCAATCAAAATGATGACATGTTGCTAACATCAAAGCAATAAAGTCACTTGCAACATGGCTAGCCAACACTAGAACACTCTATTGTCGGAGTCCATATTCCATCGTCAGTAGCAGCATGGGATATGAACCCACGCCATCAAGATTACAACAATGGCTACTTGCGTCTTAAGTGGTGCCAGGATTACTCACCACATAGTTTGGTCTTCTCTGTACTGCTCTCTGCTTGGTAGAAGAGTTCATCCGGGAACAACATCTCAAAGGAGTAGCCAGGACACTTTGTCCTGTTCTCCACGTACTGCTTCACCATGGGTTGGAGTCTGCTCAGGAATATGTCTGTCGGGGTTCCAAGGAGATCAGCGATTTTGTTCCATTGGTCAATGTCTAATGGTCAGTCTCAGGGTCAAGGAAACATAATTTCAACCATTCCAGTCAATTTTTATTTCTCTACTGTAAAAATTAAACAATATAGAGTACATAATTTCTATTACTTTAGGAAGAGCGAGGGAAGTACCTCTAAAGCGGTTTGTCTTCGTGGTCTGTAACCACAGATTTGAGGTTTGGAATTCGGACTCAATTATGATCTAAATTGAAAGAAAAATAAGGACCACACTAAAAAAAATAATAGACACTGCAATATTTATATGTAGTTTGATTTCTTATCATCTACATAACATTGAACAGACACTTATCACATCTATGCTGATAATGCTTCTGCATAATTACTCATAACTGCTCTTACTGAAAGCTTCTTTTCAACAGGTTTTTTTAAATGTAATTATGAAAAAGTCTCTCAATTTATCCCACAATGAGTGACAGCAAAATAAATGTTGACACATTATTGCATTTAAAGACAAGAGCTCCCTGTTTCATCGTCATTGCTCTAACAATGCTACTTGATCCACACAAAGTTTTCAATTTTGATGAAAGGATACGGTCTGAGCCTGGGAACATGACTTGGCCTCTGATCATCTCACCGAATATACAGCCTATGGACCAGATGTCAACTACAGGTCACAGAGAGAGAGAGAAAGTTAAAACATCACATTTCACTAAAAGAAAAGGTTACTGGTGTACAACAAAACAAACATAATGATGTGATGATGATATGAAATTATTGAGAATTCTGTCAAAATAATTGACTCCTTGTATATTACTTCTCAATGAAAAAAATCTACTTTCCCTTTATGATAAAGAGTTTTATTTTGGGAATTCCAAATTATTCTTTCATTTGAGCATTGTCATTGAAAACCATATTTCTGAAATTTAAGCTATGAAACAATTATATCAGCATTATCATTAATATTCAAGTAGATGACAGGTTCGAATCCCGCTGGTTCCAATTTTTTCTGACTTGTGTTTTTCATTACAGATCGAGCATACAATCTTTAACACTGGGAGTAAAATGCCTAAAAATTTGTTTACAAATTAAAATTCCTCCCATCAAGCTTCTTTGTTTACTAATATTCAAGGACTTTTCAAATACAGCTAAAAACATGCTTCAGAGACAATCAGCATAGGAAGATTAGCTGTCTATAAAGACTGCATTGTTGTTTTTCCCCCTTAAACTGTTTTACATTGAAATGTGTTAAAGGAAATTTCTATATAAATACCATCTGCCTATAAAGACCACCTTTTGTATACATGGATGGTCTTTCTACACAGGTTTGACTATACTTTTCCAAGGTGCAACACCATTCAAGAACTTAAGAAGGCTTGACTCAGATTCATGAACTATCCTAGACTACTTGATACAACCTGCTTCAGCAAGGACCTATATGGAAAGACCACCTGTCTAAAAGGACATTCGTTTCTTACCACTGAAACTGTTTTTTTCAACGTACATGTAAGATGCGTCAAAGGACCACATGCTTATGAAGACTGATTTATGTGTCCACCTTGGATAGTCTTTCTACACAGCTTTGACTGTACTTTTCCAAGGTGCAACACCATTCAAGAACTTACCAAGGCTTGACTCATATAGTCTGGACTACTTGATAGCTTCTGGACTTACCATTTTCTTTGTAGCCCATGCCTAGGATAACCTCTGGTGCTCTGTAGTACCTGGTGACCACATACGGGGTCATCATGAAGCTAGTACTAGCTGTCCTGGCAAGACCAAAGTCCAGGATCTTCAGCGAACAGTCTGTCTTTACTACTATATTGCTGGGTTTTAAGTCCTGCAGGAAGGTGGGCAGTGAGGATTGAGGTGTTAAAGAGCAACACAGAACCAGCAAAGATACAATCAGACATGTATTATGATGTATTATGATGATGATGATGATGATGGTGAAAGACTTATGAAAGCACCTATTGAAATGTTGCAAATATTACATTTAGTTACTAATTGTGTTGTTGAGTCATATATAATGTTCTCTGATTTTAGTGTGACACACTGTTAAAACAAATTTTTGATGAACTATTAAAGCGTAACTTCATTGGCTTGTCCTTCAGTAGGTGACCTCATCAACAACAAGTCACAGGTAGCCCACCTTGACAGCTTGAGGGCTGAGGATAAAGGGAGCATTTTATTACCAACACCATTATGCACATGTGGGACCGGGATCTGGGACTGTTATACTTACTCTGTGGATGATCCCTGCACTGTGTAAGTGTTTGATGCCACATAGCATCTGATAGAGAAGGTAGGAGATCCTCTCATGGTCCAGGTCCATTTGAACGACTTGGACCAGACTAGCATCCATCAGCTCCATCACTAGGTATATATCTGCAAAGTCATCAAACGTCCGCTGCGGCGTGAACACGTTCAGGAGACCAATAATCTGAAAGAATGAAGGATATAAAACCAAACTTTGTATTATCAGTATTCCTGCAAGAATCGACATGGATTAATGGTTATAAACAGAGGAAACAATGTTTTAATACCAATAATATTGGCTTCTAGTATCGCAATATAACAAGGAAGATATTAAGCCAGTTCGTAATTAGTAGATGTGACAGGTACAAATTCCCCCAATTTCTGAAATCACATTGGAGTGTGCACCATGGTGCGCACTCTTTGACAGCATTATGGAGGTTACTTTGTCATCAAACGACCTTTATCTGTGCATGCACGAACTGGCTTATTAACCTATTGCGTACAGGAGCCGGGTACATGTACATGTAGCTCCAGTATTAATCCTATATGAATAAGAAAATTCAGTAGTCAACGGATAACAGCATTAAGGTCCCTGGTAAAGAAGACAGCTATTCTTTTATAAGGCTGCCATCCTGAGGTTTCATGACTAGATGCCATTATGATACACAATACAAGGGAGAGAGAAAATGACATTGTAAACTATAATGGCTTTGTGCTATAAACCTGTCTTGCTCAGAGACTTCAAAACTAAATGGTCTATTTATACAGCTTTCAACCATGTCTATCGGATGAAACACATTTGACATTTAGGACAAGATTACATGTACATCCACTACAGTGTAAATAAAAAGAATGTTTGGCTATTTCTTATATTTTTTAAATACAATCCACTGGTTCCCCTCCCCCCCCAAAGGAAAAAAAAAATATCAATATCTAGATTGACATTGATTTTACATGCAAACCATCATAAAAATCAAGAGTTTCATGATTGAAAAACAAATCACTTTTTTGTCTTGTACTCTCAAAGATGCATAGAGGACTTGAATTTCTGCAAGGTGCTTATTTCTCAAACTTGGGGGCTTCCCCAGCCAGGTACTGTACTTACATTTTTATGATTGCACAATTTCATGAGGATATACTCTCTGTACGCTCGCTTGGCATGCGTCACATTCTGGAACGGTCGACTTAGCTTCTTGATGGCAACACTCTGGTTTGTTAGGACATCGTACGCAGCTCTGAGGAAAAAATAGACAAAAATGTACGTGGTTTGTGATTCTTGTAAAAAAAAAAAAAATTAAATATCGGATACAAACTTGCCACAAGGCACAAGAGAGTAAGTCATTGTAATTTCAGTGGTGAACTGTAACGACAATCCTGTTTTGATGACAAGAGATCAGAAAAGGAATTAACACCTTCAAAATAGATGATCACGACCTGACTGGCACACTCAAATTTACTACAGCAGTTTATTCTTAGAATGCTTATGAAGTACTCTGTGCAAAAGAATATTACAGAAATGGCATTATTTGTTGTTCTGTTGCAAGGGTCATTGTGATTAAAAAGGATGTACAGGAGATAATCACCATAGCACAGTTGGTTATGGCAGTGTTATGGGCCGTCACAGTGGTATTGGTAGTGATATTGTTAGTGGTAGTTGTAGTGGAATTGGTAATAGTAATGGTAGTAATAGTGGTAGTAATAGTGGTAGTGGTAGTGATAGAGGTAGTGACAGTGGTAGTGGTAGTGATAGTGGTAGTGGTAATGGTAGTGATGGTGGTAGTGGTCATGATAGTGGTAGTTGTAGTGGTAGTGATAGTGGTAATGGTAGTGATGGTGGTAATGGTAATGGTAGTGATGGTGGTAGTGGTAGTGACAGTGGTAGTGGTAGTGATAGTGGTAGTGATAGTGGTAATGATAGTGGTAGTGGTAGTGGTAGTGGTAGTGGTAGTGGTAGTGATAGTGGTAGTGATAGTGGTAGTGGTAGTGATAGTGGTAGTGATAGTGGTAGTGATAGTGGTAGTGATAGTGGTAGTGATAGTGGTAGTGATAGTGGTAGTGATAGTGGTAGTGGTAGTGATAGTGGTAGTGGTAGTGGTAGTGATAGTGGTAGTGATAGTGGTAGTGGTAGTGATAGTGGTAGTGGTAATGGTAGTGATGGTGGTAGTGGTCGTGACAGTGGTAGTGGTAGTGGTAGTGGTAGTGGTAATGGTAGTGATAGTGGTAGTGGTAATGGTAGTGATGGTGGTAGTGGTAGTGGCAGTGGTAGTGGTAGTGGTAGTGGTAGTGATAGTGGTAATGATAGTGGTAGTGGTAGTGGTAGTGGTAGTGATAGTGGTAGTGGTAGTGGTAGTGATAGTGGTAGTGGTAGTGATAGTGGTAGTGATAGTGGTAGTGGTAGTGGTAGTGATAGTGGTAGTGATAGTGGTAGTGATAGTGGTAGTGATAGTGGTAGTGGTAGTGATAGTGGTAGTGGTAGTGGTAGTGGTAGTGGTAGTGATGGTGGTAGTGGCAGTGGTAGTGATAGTGGTAGTGATAGTGGTAGTGGTAGTGGTAGTGACAGTGGTAATGGTAGCGATGGTGGTAATGGTAATAGTCCTGGTTAAGGTAGTGGTAGTAAAAATGGTTATACAATGTTAAAATGGTTATACAATGTATCAGAAGTAACAACAGAAGTAGAAAGTGGTGGCCGGGACAGCAGCAGCAGCAGGACTGATAGAAAATCTCGTTTATTTAGCAAAAACTATGGCAATCCTAGAAGTCATAGCTGTTTGCGATAAAAATAGCAGGGTAAGAAAAGGAAGTTGTTGCTACTTGGCGACTAGCAGACATGTGAAGCACAAATATTACCGTCAATGGGGGAAAGGGAAACAGGTACTTATAAGTTATGACCTTGGGCTATTCTGCCCACCATCATGACTCTACAAATTCATATCTCGCATTTATGAGCATAGATGTGAACTGCAGTGGAAGTCTCAGTTGTCAAAGCAACGGCTCCATCAAACGTACAAAATATTTTTATACAAAACAAGTAGTAGGAGAAGTAGTAGTTCAATGTCGTAGAAGTAGCTGCAGTAGTAGTGATGGTAGTGATGGTGGGAGTGGTGGTGGTGGTGGTGGGAGGAGTGGTGGTGGTGGTGGTAGTTGTATTAGTAGCAGTAGCAGTAGTGTAGTAGTAGATTAGTAGTAGCAGCAGCAGCAGCAGCAGCAGCAAGAGAAGTGGCAGTAGCAGAAGTATACTACTGTATGTAGTATGGAAAAAATAACCAAAAAGTAGCAGCACCAGTAAAAGAAGTGCAGGGCAACAAAATTGGTAGTAGTTGATTTAGTAGGAGATAAATATTTCAGGTGGTAATTGTCCCACGTGATGCCTGTCCTAGAGTCCAATTTACTTACACAACAAGACCCTGGGCGCCACTGCCGACGCTCTTGAGGTTCTTGTATCTCTTGAGAATCTGGAAATGTGTGTCTCCGACGGTGACATGGTAGAACTGTGAATTGAGTTGATGATAGTTGAACTGATGATGGTTAGGCTGATGGTGGTTTAGCTTGGTGCCTGCCATCTGCCTGGAGCGTATAGGCCGCACCTGATGGGAGAAGAATCATATATGATAATTAATCTTATAATAATAAAAGCTGCTTTAACCCTTTCGAGACAACTGATCACATTTTGTGGTTTGGCTCAGTAGCTTTTGATTCAGAGCTCTAAAAGAATATACAAGATGCATGAGTAGAAAGAGCAAAAATTTCTACACACACTGTGTCCATTTTAGTTGCATGACCATATTGCATTTAATGCCAGGAATTTTAGAAAAGAGAATAAGCTTTAAAATCCCTTAAATTGGCAACACATTCAGAGGTTCAAAATCATTATTTTATATCAAAATTGGCAATTTTTGCAACTTTTCCACAAAATTCTGAACCATGTCTATTGTTTTCAAAGACATTACACCTTATTAGAACCATGTAGCACTAAAAGAAATATTATTGTTGCCGATTTGAAGAACAAAATATGATCATCTTAGCCCTTAAATAATTCCTGTCCTGAAAGGGTTAGTGTACTACCTATTATGAGTTACCACGGTCACTGGATTCAATGATGATTCTGTACTCAACAGTGCACAGTCTCCACTCCATTGAAGGGCATTGCTGCAAGTGGCCATTTCACAGGCACCTACATGTACATTTTGTTCAAACAATGTTTGCCATCCTACCAGGTATGCATTCAACACCTGGGTGGAGAGAAGCAATGTAGATAAAATGCCTTGAGTAGGGCCATAAGTTGCATGCCGAGCTCAAACCCACCTTTGCATCCTACGTCAAGTGATTAAACCACTCCACTAACTATGATACCTCTGTGTTCCAGTAATCAAAACTGTCTTTCGTAACAAATCATCGAAAAGTTATAAATAAAATCAAATAGTACCGGTAGTAAATGCAAATCTTCACACATGCAGTACAGCGTCAAAGATACTATTGAAAAATGACTTGTAGTTGTATCCTTGCAGAAACAGAAGTTTCTAGCTAAAATTACAACATACTTGTGACCAATTACAGAGAGATTCCATAAAATCTTCTGCAAACAGAGCATAATTAAAGACAAGGTTGTGTTCTCATAATGGTGGGGGAAAATATGTAACCTTTCTAGTTTCTTTTTTGTCAAATATGATATTTTTGAAAAATATCATAGAACCAATATCCCCTTAAAGGACTGCTCTTCGAATGCCGTCATATTAAAAATGACGAGAAACAGCAGAAATATTTGGACCAAAATTCATGTCTCATGTGTGTGTAGTCTGTATTCGGGCAATTCAAGTGAATTTCAAAAAGTTTGAGTAAATTCCTTCATTTTGCTGATTCAAAACCCTCACAGTATGCACCAATTACATACATGTATATGTACCACATCATCACAATTGCTTCCAGTTTCTTTAACAATCTAGTCACATGACCAGAACTCCACCTTATCATTAAATTCACACACATTAAACCTTGCCTGTAATAAATGAGGTAATGGCATCAGTTTTTTAAATCAAACCACTTGTAAACAGTGCAATAAAACACTCCTGATCAGCCTTATCCAAACACAGAATGAATGGTACAAGTTGAGAAAATAAACATTATATATGTTCATAAACAAGAAACATATTTGTAGAAATCAACTTTTTATCAGCTGCTTTACAATCAGAACGCAGATAAATGGAATCTACTGAATCCTGTAGACAGCTAGGGTGTGTAAATAGAGCCGGTGTTCTGCGAACAGGCACGCTCAGAAATTCAAAACGGTGACCAAGATTACCTTGGCGCCAAGAGGTTGACATGCGGTAGACGGAACTTCTATTAATGATTTCCCTTTTCTCCCGATCCGGAGTTTATAACATACAGAGTACATCTTTAGCATGCAACTGTATGCTAGTCTTCATGACCCAGACTTAAGGTTATAAATAGTGATTATCCATACATTATGAATGGTTCATATACATGGTTCACTGAAAAATTAAACAATTTAGCAGCTCATTGTATTCAACCTATTTGAGTTTGGGTTTTTGTCTACCATTTTGAATCATAGTGCAGAAACTTTCAAAATGTATTAAATTCAATACAATACTATAGTATCTTATAATTTGCCATGCACATCAAGTGAAATATCTCACTTTTTCTTGATTTGTTTAAAGAAAGCTCTTTCGAGTTTTCCAGAGCTACATAAAAAATGATATTAAATATGGTTCTATTTTGTTTTTGTTCAATACATTAAAAGTTTGTTACATATTCTTCAAAAAGTTCAATATCCAGTTTCATTTTTACAAAAATAAATCTAATTGAGACAGCTGTCATCATCTACTAGTTTTCATTAACCCAAGGTTTACATGTATGTAATGGACAGTTGCTAAAATTAATATACATGCAGCATTTCAAAAAAATTAAATCAGTAAAGTGGCTGAATTGTCAAACTATTATCTCGCATACATGTAGGCAGTGCCTTTGCCCTTTATAACATCAATGTTTCCATTTATTTTCCAAATGAGCTACAAACAAATTCAGAGTTACTAGTACATGTACATGTACTTGCTTTTAATAGGGTCATCTACAAGACTACAACACACACACATATACATACACATTAACTATTGATTAATTAATTAGCTAATGTCTTGTCTAATCACTGCATCTGTCTCAGTCATTCACAATAGCTTCCTAATTTTGCAAGCACCTTTCAAAAAGTGTATGCTACATGTACATGTTCATTATTTGGTAATGTAAATCTATGTGAATCTAAAGTAAATCTAATTGTTACATTCTTAATTTTCTTGAAAAATTCAAACTGTTCTTTTGTACGACATCATGCATTAAAAAAAAATATTGGAGAAGAAATTTTATCTCTCTTTGGAAGTGTGCAAACATTTAGTTACACACATTGTACATACATGTAATATGTGCAGTCATTAGTAATGCATATACAATGTACTTTACATCTACAAGTACATACATGACCGATGCTAATTAACGCATACTGAACAAGAGGGGATTTTTTTTTTCACTTCACACTTTAACAGGAAGCAAATATACATTCCTAGATATTATATCCAGTCTTGAACCCTTTCGAGACAAGTGACCACATTTTGCGGTTTGGTTCAGTAACTTTTGATCCAGAGCTCTAAAAAATATACCAGATGCAGGAGTAGAAAGAGCAAATATTTCTGCACATACGATGTCCATTTTTGTTGCATGACCATATTGCGTTTGATGCCAGGAATTTTCAACAGGAAAATAAGCCTTAAAATCCTTAAATTGGCAACACATTGAGTTTCAAAATCATTGTTTTTTGTCAAAATTGGCAATTTTTTCAACATTTTGACAAAGTTCCTAACCATGTTTATTGTTTTCAAAGACATTACTTTTTATTAGAACCATGTAGCTTTAAAAGAAAAATATTTCTGTTGCCAATTTGAAGAACAAAATGTGATTAGTTTGTCCTTAAATAATTCCTGTCATGAAAGGGTTACAGGCAAAGTTGAGTTCTGGTCATGCAATTACATTGTGAATGAAATTGTCTCAAAGTAATTGGAAAAGGTTGATCATGTCTACATGAGAACTGTTCTATACTGTGAGCTTTGACAATCATCAAAATTATAAGAAATTGACCCATTCTTGCTGAAAAGCATAAATATATGCACTGCATACAGAAATGGGTATATGGGAGTGCACACACATATGGCATGATGTTCAGTCCAAACACTTCAGCTTTTTCTTGTCATATTTTGAATATGAGGGCATTTGAAGAGCTATCCTTTTCAGAGAACATTTCTATGACATTCTTCCAAATTAACAAAGAAAGAATGAGAAAGCTCACAAATTTTTGTTCACCATAACCAGAACTCATACTTCCCCTTAAAATCAGATGTTTGAGCATGTAAATCTGCCTACATGTAGGCCTGGTGAACTTGCTATACATACCTGTACTGTATTCATAACCCCTATGATGTTGTATATGTAGTCACAAAGGTTCTAATTTTACAGAATTCAGCTACTTATTACTGTATTAATGACACATATTTTTTTCTACAATAATTTATTTCCTTCTTTGAGAAAATGTAAAGCTCTTTATTTATAGCTCATTTTCCGAAATGTTTACTGTAAATCCTTTACAAGTTATTGCTGATTTCAAAGAAGTATAGAGTATCTTGTTTTCTTATCTTTTTCATTGATTATTCTCCCCAGACATTCAAAGAGCAAATTGTCAGCAGTCAAAACAAACATGTTTGGCTATTTCTTTTACTTCCTTCCGTGAAGAAATATACATGTATATATATATGCCAAAAAAAATAAAATCCCCCAACTTTGATCTGTTTCACTTTGTATTCTCTCTTTCTCTCTCTCTCTTTTGCCTCCTCTTTACTTCCTCCATTTTTCTCTATTCTTCCATCCTTCTTCTAAGAGATATAGTACAGTGATCTTCTTGTATTATAGTTTTACCTTGATTTCTACTTATTAATTGCATGTACATGTACCATTCGTGTTCATGTTTTACATACTTCACTTTTGTAAAATCGTTTCGTTCCGTCATACCATGTTTGAAAAAAACCCCAACATTATTAGTGTTATTTAAGGAATAAGAAATAAATCAATACCAAATGATCTGCTTTCCCTTTTGTTTGACCACGTCATCTTGTTTACAGTTTGTGTCTCGGTCTCATCCTTTCTATTTTGTTCAATTCATTCTTTTTTTAAACATCAGTGTTTAAAAACATTGCTTTTCAAAAGAAGACAACAAAAACTGTCAAAAGAAATGTCATTAAGTTATGACTCTAGGCTAATCCCCCTGACCTGTGCTACCAGGTTTGATAATGATGTTTTTTCTTTCTCTAACTTCCTGAATTGATTTGATATTGAAATGAAAGTTTGACTAGCGCTGCGGCTTGTTTTAGAAGTGTTTTTATTTTCAGCGACTGGCTTGCCCTGCTGATCACTGCTTCATTATTGTGGTTAACCACACTCGTCAATACAGGGTGAAGTATTTGCCAATCTGGGTGAACTATCCATATGCAGGTGTGTTGGACTAACACAGATAAACAGTCAACATGTTGTTATTCTTTCTATACATATATTCATTTCTTTCCAAAGTGAATGGGTGACTTATATAAGACTTAACATTGTTCAGCTTATCAGTGAGAAAATATTTGGTTTAACTACAAAATAGAACTTTCAGAAGGGACAAAATGATTTAAAGGCCATACTGACAATTTGCATTTAAATATATGTAGGCATATGCGCTTGTGGTAACTGTTCCAGAAATAAATGAATACTAACTTATCATGTTAAATATGAATGCGCATGCAAATTATTGTAGAATCGACGACCAACAGTTAACTACATATGGGTACAGATTTACAAAAAAACAATTACAAAAACAAAGGATAAATATTTCTGGAGACAATCCATCTTGACTCAGTCTAATGATGTGAAATAATTGACCATGTTGGGAGGAATAAATTTCCTAACTCATGGTAGCCTTCATTTTACTAAATGTATAATGATGCATCAGTCATACTCAAAAAATAGTATTTCCTCATTATGGGACATTGAAATCAGGTCAAAAGGTCAATCATTATCTATATCATAACCTTACATTCAGCAACAGTACAACCAAAATTGCAAACGGCCTATTTCCTTGTTATTTTCCCATATTTAAATCCTTCTGTATCATGGGGAAATTTTATGATTGCGCAATAAATTCTGTAACACAAACGAAACCATGTGAAAATGAATCAAATGTCTAGAGTTCATACAAAATTAGCAAATTCTGTCTATTGGGGCTCAAATATATGGGGGTGGAGGGCAATTTCGCTCCCGAAAGCATTGAATGAAAAAGCCTGTGTGAATGAATTTACGACGGCTACTTTTAAAAAAACATCATGAGAATGTTGCCCATGTAAACTTGAGATCTAGCTCGAAAAACGTTTTCCAGGACAACAAATCTGCTTTAATACCCAATTACCCATCGTCCAGGGCAACCACATTCGCCCGTCAGGCATGTAAATTGAAAAAAAAACACATTGCCTACATGTACTGCTAAGATGACTGACGAAAATACTAAGTCATCAATAAAACAGGACATTGTTTGTAGTGGAGCCCTCAGAGAATTGCCAATGCCCCCCCCCCCCCTTAAAAAAAAAAGAAATATATATATATATATATATATAAATAAATAAATACATAAATAAAAATAAAAAATGTACGTATATGTATGGGCTCCTTTTTGTTTGAATTTTTTTTAGAAGATCCCTCAGAGAAAAAATAATTTAAGAGTTGCTGTCTTTATATTTGAATGCTCCTGTCACCTATATTTTCTAATATGTAAGTATGTAAGTATTACGGTTTTCTAGGGATTCCGAGTCATGGACAATAAGCATACATCAACACTGGATATAAATTTATACTAAAATTCCATTGAAATGATTTACAATTTGATTCCTCCATTTTCAGATTCTTTAAAATGTAATAATTTGATTTTGTATATGTTTCAGGTAATACCTTGGTTTAATTTTGAGCAAAAAGGAAATTTCAAACTACTTGTATCCAAAAATTTGCGACGTCCCACTGGCACATACATAATGCACTGCTCTGACAAAAAACACAGCCAAAATCATCTGAAGTTGCTTCAAATTACTTTTATCATAATTTTAGGAGTTTTAGATTGAACACATTCAAAAATTCAAAACATTAGATTTCCATGACATGAAACTTGGATAAATAATGTCATAATTTATGCGCATACCTGTACACTATTAAGCAAGTTCCTAAATTAATCCCTGGATCCAACACTATACATGTACCTGCATTTGTACATGTAACCCTAACCCTAAATCTAACCTTAAACTCATCACAATCGTGACCATTTTAACCCTAAATCTTTGTTTATAATAAACAACTTCATAATGTGTGAGACATGGTACACTTCTGTGTACTTCCTTCCCAAACAAAGTGTATTTTAACATT
This sequence comes from Heliocidaris erythrogramma, assembly GCA_025617745.1. Taxonomy (NCBI): domain Eukaryota; kingdom Metazoa; phylum Echinodermata; class Echinoidea; order Camarodonta; family Echinometridae; genus Heliocidaris; species Heliocidaris erythrogramma. Next base: position 28,636,270 of record CM046872.1, on the reverse strand, counting down.
TTGTTTCACATTATTTAGCCTGTTATCTACATGGATGCCCCTTTCTCTATACATTTGTCATATGCGTATCTGAATACAATTTCTTCTCTCGTATGAAGGGAAGGTCAATTACCATATGACATACGTGTTGAATACCGTCTGCAATGGCTCCATGGATCTACATGAAGAACTCTCATAGTACAGGGCGGATGTCGCCAAGCTTGGGGCACGACTGGATTCGGGAATTCAAGTACGATGCCTCAAAACTTTGTACTACAGATACGGATTGCATAATAAGCTGATGCCTCGTATGTGTTAGAATTCCAACATTGAAGTTCAGGAGTTCACATTCATTGTCAATACAACGTGCCAAGTGTGAGCAATGTATAATGCATGTAAGCATTGATGATAGCCAATGTGATTGTCTTTGCCATTGCTCTACATGTATACATGTGAACAGTTGAAATTGTGGTAGGAATACTCCCCAGGAAGGGGGGGGGGGGGTGGTGGTGGTGTCACAGTGCACATTTGTTTGCAGGCTTGAAATCAAGTAACCAGGGGTAGTAATGACATTGTAACGTCTAATGGAGTGTCCATGACGGTGCACTTTACAGACGTAAAATATCATGATTATCATTATGACTATGTTATTGTACAAGATGCTTTCCCAAGGCCACAACTTATCAGTTTGACATTTAAAGTAAGACCTTGCAAATCAATATTTTGTGTTCTACTTCATCTCAGATACATGTACTGCAATTGTATGTACATACATGTACATGTACTTGTGTGTACAAGTTTGTACATTTAAATGCAACCCTCGGATGTTGGGATTACGCCATATCCAGGAACTTGATAATCAAAGATTTATTCTTCTCCAAAATGAATATCCTACTGGGGGAAAAAGAGAAGTTCACTAGGTTTATAGCTTTGTTTGCCAAAGTGCCTGGATTTTAATACCTGTATTAAAGCATAAAATATAATCACTATATTGGATTCAACATAGCAATGTAATGAAAAAGAATTCACTGTGTAAACAAAAAATATTGTTGACTTGGAAATTAGATTTGGCACTATTGTGAAAAAGAAAACCACCTATTCACTTCACGCAGAAGGGCTTTAATTCATAAAACATATCTATGGTGTCTTTAATCCCCCCCCCCCCTCCATAGACGTTGGATTAAAGGCATGTGTGTGCACACTGAATGAGTAGCCCTCTATATAAATATATAGGTTCAGTTTTTACATCATGCAATGTTTGGGCACACTTCCTCTGGCAAAAATTGCTCTGGGTTTTACTCATTCAAAGATAAAGGGTTACGGTTAAAAGATATATAGGCCCTTATTCTGAACAAGGGCCCCTGTCTAACTTAAAGGGATACTCAACCGCAGATTGTGGACATTTTTATGCCGCGAGAGGGCACCGTGATCGTTACCTGAGGAAGGGTTCTGTACCTGATCATGCCGTTGCCCCGCGGGGCGCAAACTTCGGACAGACTGTTTGGCGCGCAACATGCACGCTTCGTCTGAGCTCGAGCTCTTGTGCGAGATTCGGTCGGCTTCGTGCAGTCGTCCAAAATGTAGGCCCTATAATCCCAGTAGTCGATGCACAAACTTTGTGTATGAGTGAATGGGGCTTACGCAATCCCAACCTTCCCCACGGCCGCCTGGTGGCGTATCCCTTTAAACCCCAGAGTTTTAAATAAGACTTAAACCGCAAGTCCGGTCTAATAAATTTCTGTTAAACAATGGTAAACCATGCCAGCCTTGAGTTTCAATTAAACCAGAGTTCAGAATGTGAAACTAAAAAAAACTCTGGTATAAAGGGTAGGTTTAGACTGGGTTTAAACCACAGGTACACTAAACCAGAGGTCAGAATATGGGCCATAGGGTTAGGATCAGTGCTGTGATTTTGATTTTACGTTAGATATAGGGTAAGGGTACAGTGTTGGGTCCAGGATTGAATTTAGGGACTTGGTAACTGACCACCGAGCAGTTGTTGCCGGTGCATGTGTCGTACAACCTTCAGGCATGGACAATTTATGATGCCAATACTTACACACAGAGAATGAGTTTAAGTTGTGAAGAGCAGCTCAAAGTGGCTGCCAATTTGCGTAGGTCTACAGCAGATCAGGTAGAAATTGGCTCGTCCTCTCTCAAACACAAGCTATCTGAAAGATACAATGAAGAAAATGTTGTCGGTTGTTAGAAATATATTACTCATTGGTTACAGGGTAAAGTGAAAGATAGAATAAGGAAAATACTGCTGCTTCAGCCTGGTTAAAAATAACAATAGCTACATTTACATGTATATTGCGCACCATCCCAGGGGATGCTCATCAATTGCTAGGTAAAATTAAGCTACATGTAGACCCGCTTTGCATTGAAAATACTGTGAAAAATCGCATTCAACTGCCTGAAGATTCCAATGAATCAGTTACTGTTTATCATCGTCAGTGGACTTACATTGCATGCATTACACTCACTGCATCACATGAAACATTATTGAACTCTTTAATACAATGGAATAACGTAAAGTTGTCATTCAAAAAAGCCTATTTCAAGAATGGACAGCTACATGTACATATAGCAATATCTTTCATACGGAAGTTACTATTTCATTACTTCTCTCATTGAGATGGAATATGCCTAATAATATTAATGATGCAAGGTCATGCTGCGTACAGCACATATGTCTGTATATCAAGTTTCAAGCTGTGGTTGATTTTGAATGATTTTAAGTCATTTTCAGGTACAGAATTTGTTACAAACTACATGCATTAAAAATAATATAATGATACATAAAGAGTGATTACATATCCAACATTGTGATACTATCATTCATTTGGGTTGGCTTGGGGGGGGGGGGGGGGGGGGTCCTTGGAATAAAGTCAAGAATTTTGCAAAGTTGGAATAAATTCAACTAAGTTTGAACTTAATCACTGTTCAGAAAGCTTCCTGGACTATCTTTAAACACTTAAACAGACTCCAGCAATCCTTTGTTGACATTTATCTGTTTTGGCTATTATTACCATACATGTATATATCCATGTAAGTTTTGTGCTTGCACTATTATAAACATGACAAAAGGTTGGCGTTAGTCCATTTCGCATTCCTGAAATTCTAAACCTTTTTGATAAGCATGTGGCATGTAAACAGTAATCACCTTTAAATATTTGCCTCACATGGACCATTATTGATCAGCTGATGTACATGTACGTAAACTTGCATGTATACATGTAGCACTCATTAAGCTCAAATTTTCCACCAATCAAGGAGTCTCAATTTAAGATGTGATTCTTTTTTTCAACGTCAATAATGATTACACTTTTGTTCTTCTTCTTTCACATATAGACCTACTTTAATCTATAAAAGCATTTATGAGCTTGAATGCTTTCTTTTTGATATATCATGAAAATTACCAAATCAAGAGAGGAATTGTCTCTAATAAATCAATTTAAAAATAAACTTACAGCATGCCGTATTTACTGACAGCTTGATTTTGGCAGATTATCCAAATTTTTTTAATATCATTGTAATATCACATAAATTTAACATTCCTGAAACACATCAGCTGAGAAATGTAGGTATCTTGGTTGTTTTTTTTTCTTTCTCATGCATGTTATGTACATGTACAATGTACATATTTATGAAAATAAAAAAAACTCAAATTTTTTAACCATTTGAATGCAAGCAACTCATGGTTCATGCATTATAAATTACATGTATTTATGTCCTACAAAGTGGCTAAGGACAAAGCAGGTCACAGCTTATAAACAAACTCCCTCATCTACCAGCATTAACCTTTCCCCCAGGCTACACTACTTAATAATTAAACATCCCCTGACGTTTCCGTCAAAGCAGCACACTGTCGCCGGCTACTAGCTGCAACAGCGTAGGACGCAAGCACACACTGTTTGCAGAGCCTGAGCTAACAGAGCAAATATAGACTGAGCTTTGGAGATGCACAGGCATGCACACACGCTTTGCCACATTTAAATAATTTGCTCTATGGTCGTCAACAAAATGAGGCCTATGCACAGTATAAGGAGGATGTTGTATAAGGAGGATGCATCCTCCTATCTCACTCCATCTACTACATAAGATGCAGTGATGGATACAAGCCTTGAATGTGTCCCTAGATTACATTGTTATAGTCTCATGTATATTCCTCTGTCACATTGTAATAGTCTGTTGTATTTTAATGTGGACTTTCCTTGAACCTTCCCATCTTCCTGACAAGTGTTCACTGTGATTGCTTGAAGTATACATGCACACACAACACACACATATACACATGCTTACTCTACAATGTCATGTACATGTATGTCCTACCCAAACCTTTCCATCTTTAAGAAACTAAACAATGAGCCTTTCTTCTCCTCTCCATCATTACCTTATAAAACATAACTCATATGAATCTCACTAACTTTCTCGATCAACCTAATTAAAAGAGAAAAAATGCATGAAGAGCCTCCCCCCTTTCAAATTAACTTCATCATTCTACCCATGAACAGTGTAGAAGACAACTTGCCCTGCCACGCCCCTCTCCCGCCCCTCTCCTATCTACAATTGACATCCCTTCATCTTGTCTCTTCATCCCTTCATTCCATACCCTCTCTCTTTACCATTTTCATTTTCCATGTCTATCATTCTCATGACAACACAATAATCAATCCCTCCCTTCCCCTCAAATTTTACGATTTATATAGGCAGAACACAAGTTCAGGGCCTTTCTCTCACTGCCCCCCCCCCCCCCCCCTCTAATCTTGTACCCATTCCCTAATGTTTTATCCATCTGTCATTCTCATCATGATTAAAAAAACACCAAGCAACAACAGTTCTTCCCCTCCTCTCCCACAGGCAGGACACATGTTACTTCCCTTTCATGCATTACCCCCCCCCCCCCCCTACTGTACATGTATCTCCTCATGCCTATTAACCCCATACCTGTCCCCTATCTTCAATCTCAATCTCACTTACAATTTCTAATGCCATTATTTTTGCAAAATGGGATACTCAATAACTACAAATATACAATGTTCTCCCCCTCTCTCACATTATTTATTGCATGCAGTACTCTATGTAGATTTAGGACACAAACCTTCCCCCTGCCCCTCATCCACCCCTTCTTCACATTCCTTAACCCCATACCCTCCCTCCCTCCCTATATCAATTTCATTAAATACATCATCCTCAAACTAAACCCTTAATATCTGATATAACAGTTATTCCTTCTCATAAGTACATGTACAGAAAGATGTATATAATGTAGGACTCACTTTCACTCATGCCCCTTCTCAAAGCCCCCCCCCCCCCCAGCATCCCTTAATCCCCTAACCCCATACCCTCTCCCTATCTCAATCTCATTTACTCTGTCCTTCCTTCCTTCCCCTCTAGGAAACGCACACAACTGCAGCTGAACGGTACGTGATAAGCCACTGGCAACGCCAACCCGTCATCAAATTGAATGATAATTAAAATCGTAATGCAGCACCAAGTAGTAAGCTCTTCGTATTCTCTACATACCCTATATGTTGGGGCCATACAAAGAGGGAAACCAGTAAAATATGCTATGTAATCCACTTGTCAATTCGTCTCCAACAACTACACATCCTACTGCCTTGTGTGTACGTACGGTGGACCGAGCTTTCAATTTATGGTCACTCTTGATGGAATTATGACATATGCCTGGCTCCATATTAATTGGATTATCAAAGCAAGCTTCATGTCATAATCTACACTTTCATGTGTGATGATTAAAGTCTGTAATATAATCATGTTTCAAAATGTATAATTAATGGATACATGTGCACATATTTTCATGAAGACATTGCTAATTTTACAGGCTGAAAGGACATCTTCCCATAAAATGCACATGTATCACCTATATCTAGAGCACATTTAGTACTCAATAGAATAGTATACATTTTCATTAATTTTTCTTCATGAAGTGTCAACGCTGATGAATTATTTTTTTCAAAACTTTTTCCAATTCCTTTACTCATTGTTTAGTTTGAGAATCTTTCATTTAGTTTAGTTAGAGTACTTTTACTTTTGCAGATATATTATCAATGTGAAAGTTCTGCATTTATTTGGAAAGCTGGTTTATGGTATTGCTATAATCACCAGCAGCACATTACCAGGTCCTTCCATCACTTGGGAAATCTTCCATGTTAATTTGCATTTTTGAAAGCTTCTCGTGTTACTCGATCATGAGAGGCCTCCTCACAATTTCTTCGAAGTTCTATACTTTCATGTACATGCGTACAGCTTAATTACACAAGCATGTGAATGATAATTGAATTATAAAAAAGGCATGTAAAATTAAGTGCATTTACAAGTATGCTGCTCTTTATGAAACAAGAGCAACAGGTCCATTCAATCCATAATGCATCAATAAGTATCAGAAAAACCCCCCAAAATAAACAGGAATGCTACTGTACTATCAAATTTTCACAGAAATATTCAGTTTTTGCATAATAATAATGTACATGTAAAAAAAAAAAACAGTTCAAGCCTCGTGTCTGAAGCTACATGCTACATGTAAGCCTGTATGCATGGGTGTCACTCAAAACATTTTGAAGGGGGGAGGGGGGCAAATTTGCCGACCAATTACATTTAAAAAAAAATTCAAACAAGAAGAAACAAAAAAAAAAGATCCCCAGATTTTCAATGTAAATGAGTTGTATTTTCAAATACCGTATACCAATTTTTGTCACCAACTCTAGGTTTTCTGATGGCCTACTGAAGATATCGAATGGGGATGTGTCAACCCCCCTCCCCCTCCCTGCAGCAACATCCCTTCTAATGATGCCTCTGCTTACATGCAATTCCCAGAATTATCATCAATGCAGGTTTAATCACTATACTGTCTGCAGTCACTCCACCCACTCATCAAACAAGGGCAATGACTGTCATCAAATATTCATTCTTGCCAATTCAAATATGATAATTTTGTGGTTTCCATTTTTCATGTGGGAGTCTAACTCTAGACAGAATTGATTGATTAAATCTTCATATAAAAACTAAACTTTTTATTTTAGATGTGGCTGAATGAGATGAAAAGTTTCATGTTCACCCCTGTACAGTGTATGTCGATTAAACAAAATTTTAAAAAATAAAAAATTTGAATCTACATGTACACGTATAGATTTTTGAATACATGTGCATTGAAACCTCGTTATTAAGAACACTGTTATAACAAACTCTCGTTAATAACAAGGTGATTTTGCCGGTTCCACTTCTTTGTATTCTGTTGTTTTTCAGCCCTGATATAACAAGGTTTCGATATAAAGAGGTAATGTCCTTGGTCCCAAGGAGTTTGTTATAACGAGGCTCCACTGTATTTCCCTCTCAATGTCTGCTGATGAGGGGAGGTGTCAGAAGAACTACAGAATCTATGAGAATAACCTGCTATTTTTTTGTCTGAATACTCTGACGATTTGAGTAGAACTTTGTGACAGATAATGCACCTAAAACAAACATTCTTGTAATCATATTTGTGATGTTGACATTATGAGCCAACAAAACTCCTTCACAAACATGTAGCAATGATATACTTTCCAAATGTTGAAATAGTGTTTTCCATTTTACAATGATGAGGCCAATATACTAATGAATTTCATATTCCTGTTGGACGGAAACAAAATGGGACAACTGCAGAAATTTCAAAATCCATCACAAGTGGAAATAAATGGCACTACATCTTAACTATCAAATCAATAAGGGCTGTCTTAACTACATGTATCTATTTACCAATTCAATGCAAAAAAATAAACAAATAAAGCTGATGCAAAACAAAACAAAAGAAAAATTCCAACAGCTTTGGCAGAGACTAGGCGAGGGATTCCCTCACACTAGCTACTATGGCTAGAGAAAAAAAAAGTATGAATGAAATGACATTCCATCAGGTATGAGTCATCGTTGGTTAGAAAGGGTATTCCCTGGTCTGCCCATGTTGATGTGTATTCTCTGCTTGTTCAAATGACTCATACAGGAGGAGGTAGAATTTTAAACAGCAGCAGTAGTACGGTAGTCTGGCCACCGCAGACCTCATTTTTGTTTTGAGCGACAACACTGATGATGATGATTAATGAGCTAAGAATTTAGAGAACTGCTCCTTAAGTGAAGATTACAGAAGTTTGAAGTCCAAAAATTAGTGTCAAAACAAGATATAGAAAGGGAATAAAAAAATTTTCCTAAAATATTTGGGTCTTGTTGATAAAGCAATCATAGACAAGAGGGATCAAAATACAGATTTACTCAAACACCCTACAGAGTATTTGTACTGTTGTCAACATCACAATTTGCATACAGAATATCACTACTCACGCTTGAAATCTGCAATGTGACAAATTGAACATTCATAGTTTTATACAGTACAACCAGAGAAATGAGAGTTCACTTCCATCTCCCTGTACATCATAATAAACCACACAACATATATGAAGGCTACATGTACTTGTATCTCAAAGAGTCTTCAAATACAGACTAGCGAAGGTGTAAAAATGGTGCCCAGTCGCTACATTATGATGAGCTTCTCATATGAACTTGCATTTTGAAGAGCGGCATCGATAGAGCATGGAAGCTTCTCATTGCATATTGAACGCCCCACTGTCCCTCGGGAATTTACTGCACCCAAAACCACTTGTCTGTTCATTCTTTGTTTCTCATCTCCAGTGTATTAGCTAGCATACACGGCAACACGTACATCAGCGGCGTTTTGAGCATCGTTTCTACCTCACTGGGAATGCATGTTATGTCTGGCTTTGATAAATAGAGAATGTTGATCCAAATTAGCTAGTTGATGAGACAATATAGTCCTGTTTTCTAGCACTGATCAATTAACATACCCTAATTTAGAAGGATTTTACAAAATACATTATGCACATATATATATGGTAATACACACATTAGCAGTGTCCATACATGTACATACATGATGTACAAGTGCTCAGTATTATTTTCACCTAACTATAAATATATGTCTGGGCTTTCATAAATAGAAGATATTGACCTGAACTGGCCATTGAAAGAGCCAAAAGAGAAATATGCAGCCTCATATCTCCTTTTTGTTGTATTGATCAATTAACACTAGCAATCTACAAGGACACATATTTTGACATAATGCCAAATATTCAAGTGATATTGGGTGTGTCTCCCTATACATTACAGGTGCATGCGTCTATGTACATGTAAGCTCATTTGCCAGACATGCAGGTTTCAGGTAGATGTATTAACTAGCATTTATCATTCTCTATCATTATTACATGTAGTTCCTACCTTTTTTCGCTATAACTTCCATTGCAGAAAAAAAAAGTATGCAAAATATGAAAGATGATCCTACATGTAACATCACTGACTGCTATTTTTAATCTGTATTTTCATTTTCAATTCTATCTCATGACCGTCTCTATTTTTCTACATGTATATCTTAGTACCTCTCTACATGCATATTCTTCTACGATTAGAAAAAATAGGATTAATACATGTAACATCATCTTCAGAGAGGTCAATACATACATGTATATTATAAAAATAAGGACAATGTAGAATAAAATACACATTTAAATGTGGGCAAGTACATGGTATGTCACATACGTAACCTGGTAATAAAGAATTTTTACTATGAAACAGTGAACATACATGTACATGTAAATTGACAGAAAAATATTATTTTACATATTTTAACTAATCCAAGGTCTAGGAGGGCTAAAAATCAGCGGTTATTACTGTATTGGACAAAATACCTTGATCTTGCCCATGGTCATCTATTGAAGCCAGAATGTAATGTTAACCCTTTCAACACATTCAACCACACTTTGTGGTTTGGCTCAATAACTGTTGATTCAGAGCTCTAAAAAATATACCAGATGCATGAGTGGAAGGAGCAAGAATTTCTGTACTATCTCCATTTTTGTTGCCAGACTATATTGCGTTTGATGCCAGGAAGTTTAAAAACAAGAATAAGCTTTAAAATCCTTAAATTGGCAACACATTGAGAGGTTCAAAATCGTTGCTTTTGAACAAAATTGGTAATTTTTTCAACTTGTCGACAAAATTTGTAGCCCTGTATATTGTTTTCAAAGACATTACACCTTATTAGAACCATGTAGCACTAAAAGAAAAATATTATTGTTGCCAATTTGAAGAACAGAATGTGATCAATTTAGCCCTTAAATTATTCCTGTCCTGAAAGGGTTAAGGGGTGTGAGAGACACTCTATAATATATTTCAATGAGAGATAAAGTTACATCTGTTGAGACCAAGAAGGGCGTTAACTCACATTATACGGTCACTTAACGCCCTTCTGACTCTAGACAGAAGATGTACAGTGTATGGACAAAGTTCTATATTCATTGTGATGAGTCACAGTGTTCTTCTGAACTTTGCACCTATGAATGTATGTATTGACAATATCAGCTACTGCAGGTGTATGAACCTGCATGTGTTTGCATACGTCGATGACACATCATACAATTATTAATAACCCCCCAAAATATATATCTTTCTTTTTTGTACCCATTCCACAATAACAGTGAAAGATATGTTTTTTCTAAGGGTCATGAATATACATGGATCTTTTGTGAAATTACTTGAACATAAATGTAAATGTGTTATCATTATGCAGTGCCTGGTATTGCCTGATATTCTTGAAATTTAATTATGATACGATGTACAAATACCTTTCAAAATGTGCAAACATATTCCCATAGTTTGTTATTTTGTCTGTAATTTGTATCGGTTTATATCGCCTTACTTTTTTTTATGGAGAATGTAAATAAAGTTGAATTGAATTGAATTGTGTATCAAATGTCTAGTCTTCTCTCAAGTCTGTAGCCATATGAAATCAATATACAGCAGGATAATTACATGTACTCAATGATCTTTTCCCAGATTATCTGTACATGAGTACCATCAATAAAAACAGCAGGGACTATGCCATCAAGAAAGGTTGCCAATTCAAGAATATAATATATTCAAACAGCTCTAAAAAGGTCACATACTGCTAGTTTGCAATGTATGTACATGTATGCATTACATTATACACATACATGTACATTGGATATCATAGTGCATACGATTAGAACTATGTAGCACTAAAAGAGAACTATTATTGTTGCCAATTTGAAGAACGAAATGTGATCAATTTAGCTCTTAAATAATTCCAGTCCTGAAAGGGTTAAAGACTGGAAAGAATTCATTAACATCTTTTAACCTGTTGACTACTGAGCCAAATATATCTTGGGATGGAGTTTTAATGCCAGTTGTACATCAATCACATTATCAGACAAAGTAAATTATATGGCAAAGTGATTTAATTCCTTTTATTTTTTTTACCAATCCTGTCATCATTGTTTGCAAATTAGCATCAGTACATACTCTACATGTAGCTTTTCTGTAAGAGATCACGCCTACGTGCATTTCACATATAGACGTCTATAAAGTCTACACCTGTAATGCTTGCTTTTAATTACTCCAATCTGCCATTGCGAGAAGAAAAATATCCTCCATCATATTAGCAAATGAAAAAGTCCCACGTCATCACATCACACCCAGGAAGTGTATCTTCAAATTCGTTTAATTTTAATTAAGACCACTCAGTATCTTAAAACTTATAAAGAACAAAAGCATTGTATTTTCTTAACACCCACTGTATAGAGGAAGTGCTATCACAAGTGTGAGGGAAATGACGCTTCCACAACTAAAGTAATATCATGAATGAATCAAAAGGATAACAGTGGATCTTGTGGAATGATGTAATATTCTTAACAAATCAATTAATATGCATACAATTGCCTCTTATCACGCCTACATACATACAATTGTATCTGATATAAAGATGCAACTGTATGAAAAATAAATCAGCCATAATACTCAGACATGTAATTTATAAAATACATAAATTTGTAGGGATATTTTTTTTTTGTACAATAATGGGGTAATGTCTTCCAAGAATTTCGGCGCGAAACAATGTGCTCAGACTAGAGGGTCTACATTTTTCATCCATGAAACAAAGCATTATGAGTTAAAATTCTAGTATAGAAAGTTCATGTTTTCTACACTAGATTCTAGAAAGTTAATGTATGACAATCACAAGTGTCAAAAACCTGTGGTGGCCCACAACGGGATGTTTGCTTTGGAAGGGAAAGGCATGATTTGAATACTGTACTTTTGGAAAGACTGGCCAGCATGCATGTACTACACCTATAAATCCTCAACTGCACTGTATGCAGTGCATGTTCTTGCTACTCTACATGTAATTGGCCTTGCAAAGATTGCCATAAATTATTTTCATATCACAATGTAGAGAGAGCGGCAGGCACGGTCACAAATTTGTTATGGTGGCCATGCACAAGACATGCAATATGGATTTTTGCGCCCGCCTGACAGGAGACCGATTCACATCGTCACATTGCGTGGAAGTTTTATAAATTCATCAACATTGTAGGTGGAGAAGAGGTGCACTTGTGTGCATGTACACATACACATGTCTGCATTCAATTCTTAGATTTACAGACTGTAATAATTGTAGACAATTTCTTAATCTAACAGTCAAACCTGCTTCAGTGACCAGTTTACCACCTGTAAAGAAAGACCACCTATCGATGAAAACCACAATTTTATTTACCTTGATACGTGTTTCTTATTGAAAGTGTATTAATGGAACCTGTACATAAAAGACACCTGTTCATACAGACCACTTTTCTTGTCTCCCTTGAGCGGTCTTTATATACAGGTTTCACTCTTTTTTTGACAATTCTAACTCCAAGCCAAAAATGGCAGGTTAGTGCCAAGAAATCAGAATTCCTATTGGGCATATTGCACTACATATATAAAGGAAGACTACATGTATATATGTACACATGAAGTTAAACTAGTTTCAATAAAAAAATGACATTGACAATATCCCACAATAATCAGATAAAGATCATTTACCTACAGTGCAGTACAGTATTATAGCCTTGGTTTTCTGTTCCAAATGTTAGTATTTGATTTCTGTCCATGACTGCAACACAGGAAATAACCATAGTGTGGTGATTTCAAGTCAGAGTTGTGTCCACAAAAATGGATCCGCAACTTCTAAAAATGAAACCATTGTGCATGTTCATCAATGTAGGCCTACATGTACCATGTAAATCTGTATCTCAAGCCCACTGCAGGATGCAATGCTCTACTCTGTATGCTTGGAGACAAACTATGTACATACACATGTATATACATGTGGGCCTACATGATGTGTTTTCTCACACAACAATCCATGATTCCAGGATAGTTAGTGATGAGTGCTCACTGCTAATTAATTAGGGCCCAATAGATTGAAGCCAAGCCAATTCCTGTTAACACTGCCACCTCCTCTTATCAATATCACTGCAACTCTACTCAGCTGTCTGAAGAACGAAGAGTATTCAAAACAACACTGACTACAACACAGACACCAGTACTTACATACTACAAATCTATATTCAGAATTCAAGATATATAGCCTCCAACTATGTCTCCTGAAAAACAGAATTCACCATGGAACTCTATCCTTCAAGAAGGTTAAAAATACAAACTACTTGAAATGTGGGATCAGATTTGTCAAGTGTTGGCCAACATGCACATCCCAACAAAAGCTACAATTTCCACTCATCAAACAGAGCATAATAAAAATAAAGGGGGAAAAAGAACTTTTGCTCCAGCATGCCAAGAAAACATTCTATTCCTGTGATTGCAACAAGTAACATATTGCATGTAAAACAGGAACAACACACGTCGTATATAACAACTATAAAATTTTATGTGTATCTAAATGCAAAAATAATGTCAATCTTTATGATTTTACAGCCTTATAAATTTACAAGAATACCTGACTTAATACTGACTTACTCCATGTGAACACGGCTTGTATTGGGGCTCAGTTCAAAGGAGTACTAAGGTTCAATCAAAACGGGCTAGTATAGGAGCTCAAGTCAAACCAAGGGTTCAACTTGCTCCATGTGAACAAGGCTTGTATTGGGGCTCAATTCAAAGGAGTCAAGGTTCAATCAAAACGGGCTAGTATAGGAGCTCAAGTCAAACCAAGGGTTCAACTTACTCCATGTGAACAAGGCTTGTATTGGGGCACAGTTCAAAGGAGTACTAAGGTTCAATCAAAACGGGCTAGTATAGGAGCTCAAGTCAAACGAAGGGTTCAACTTACTCCATGTGAACAAGGCTTGTATTGGGGCACAGTTCAAAGGAGTACTAAGGTTCAATCAAAACGGGCTAGTATAGGAGCTCAAGTCAAACCAAGGGTTCAACTTGCTCCATGTGAACAAGGCTTGTAGTGGGGCTCAATTCAAAGGAGTCAAGGTTCAATCAAAACGAGCTAGTATAGGAGCTCAAGTCAAACCAAGGGTTCAACTTGCTCCATGTGAACAAGGCTTGTACTGGGGCTCAGTTCAAAGGAGTACTAAGGTTCAATCAAAACGGGCTAGTATAGGAGCTCAAGTCAAACCAAGGGTTCAACTTACTCCATGTGAACAAGGCTTGTATTGGGGCACAGTTCAAAGGAGTACTAAGGTTCAATCAAAACGGGCTAGTATAGGAGCTCAAGTCAAACCAAGGGTTCAACTTACTCCATGTGAACAAGGCTTGTATTGGGGCACAGTTCAAAGGAGTACTAAGGTTCAATCAAAACGGGCTAGTATAGGAGCTCAAGTCAAACCAAGGGTTCAACTTGCTCCATGTGAACAAGGCTTGTATTGGGGCTCAATTCAAAGGAGTACTAAGGTTCAATCAAAACGGGCTAGTATAGGAGCTCAAGTCAAACCAAGGGTTCAACTTGCTCCATGTGAACAAGGCTTGTATTGGGGCTCAATTCAAAGGAGTACCAAGGCTCAATTTGCTCCGAGCAAACAGGGCTTGTAACAAGGTTCAACTTGCTCAGTTTTTGAGGTTAAACTTGCTCAGTGTGAACAGTGCTAGTGTCCGAGCTCAACTCAAATAAGTACCAAGGTTCAACTTGCTCCATGTGAACAGGGCTTGTATCCTGCCTCTACATGTATTCACGAGAAATAGGAGCTCGTCTACTGCTAAATTCTGCATGCAATTTTGAGCCCAGCAAGGCACAAGTAATTTGAGGACACTGCGATAAGTGGACTTCCATCCAGAGCCAAATCCTGCGGCGTCTCCTGATTAAGCATGGAACCCAGGCAGAAAAAAAGGGTCCCCACCATTTCTCAAGAAGATCTTTCCCGACCCCTTTTCTATGATTCCTTTTCTATGATTCCTCTTCTCTTATTCCTCGTGATCAGGGTTACTGTTTGGGTAGTTAATGAAGCTGGATAACGACAAGATGAAATCAATCTTTTCTCACTGCCTACATGTACATTTAATTATTCACACATTGATGAATAGACACATGTTGTAATTAAATTATGAATTAAATAAACATTTTATTTTCTTAGTTAATATTAGGTACGTTCACACGTAAAGCGATAGCATCGATGCTATCTAGGTTTCGATACTATTTTGGTGAAGACCAGATAGTTTTAAGACCAAACGCTGTCTGAACGCAGATAGTCACGAGATAGAAGCGAGTTTCCCAACTATTCTTACAGCGAGTTTAGCAGGAGTAAATCTCAGGATCCAGCGACAAAGTATCGACGCTTTGCGGTAGACCACCCACCGCGCTTGTGACTATTTGTAATGTGAGCGCAATCGCTGCTATCTTCACTCGCTGCTATTATAATTCTGTCTGTTTCATGTGGTGCTATAATATAATGCAATGTATGTATTCATGTGATGTACCCTCTTCCCTACTTTTTTTCTATTATCATTCTGTCTGTTTCATCTGGTACTGTAATGTAATGTATGTATTCATGTGATGTATATAGGGGTAAGTAGGCTAATGTGTATACTGTGTGGTAAGGAAGGGGGTTGTTTTTGTTTTTGGGGGGTCCTTCTTTTTATCTTTTTCTTTTTTATATATGTGACCAGGCACCACAAAACCACCCAAAAGTCGCACTGTGTGATTTTCAGGTAGAGCTCAATCAATGTGTTTTGGTTGGCATGCATGGTCAAATTTTAGTTTTGGGTATTTCCTGAAAGAGTATACTTTTTTCTAAGTAATCTAAAAATGTGGAGGCACCAAACAATCTAGAAGTGGTATTTTTGACAGTTTTTTATCAGACTTATGTGTGTCTTCTCTGGATTTTGTTGTATTACTTTTCTTTTTCATGACCCTGAATACTTGTCTCATTTTAATCTCCCATAAATCTCCCGGAGTAAGTTCTTGCATTGATACTTGTGCACTATGATAAACAGGATATGTCTAAGTAGTATGCCAAGTTTTAGGACAATCTGATAATCCCTTCATAGAAATTTTCATTGAGTTCTAATCCTCCTTTTGTCACCTTAGCACAACACTTTGCAAGTCAAAGTGCTTCAATAGACTGCAAACTTTAAACCCTTATTAAGAAGTAACATTATGAGGGACTGTACATTCTTCTCTTTGTACATTGAGTTATGAACATCCAATGAGTTATATATCATTTTAAAGCTGAGAATCTGCTCTTTCAGAATCAGACCTTAACTAAAATATGATGTGGTCTTTAGATATTGATTTACATGTGCTTACCAGAGAATATAGTGTGCATGCATGTGTTTTATTTTGGCATAAGATTGGAGTTCACGTCAATTTTGACATGTACAAGGTTTATTTAAAATTAAGTATTATAACACATGTATTTGCTAGTTGATTGTATTATCGATATTACAAATGAATTGTTATTGTGTTATTATGTTGATTTATGAAGACAAATAAAATATTATTCAAAACAAAAGCTTCGCATGATATGACCCCTGTGCACAAACTTCCGCGCGTTTGACCATGCATACCAATTATACTCGGGGTCACTCTGTGTGGCGCAGTAATTATTGTTTTGGCAGCGAGTGAGCGATGAATAGTCACGAGTGGGTGATAGAAGCAAGTCGATCATGGCCTGTCTGAACGTACTGGAAATATTTTTGAAACTTACATAGTATCGATGCTATGTACTACGTGTGAACATAACTAATGTTATTGTACAATTTGTTATTCTCATTCAGTATTTACATGTATATTAAGAATTTCTTTTCTTTTTATTGTAATGTTTCTTTTTAATATAATTGTGTTCCCTCTGTTTATGACTTAACAATGGAATTTGAGTTGATTCACATGTATGTTTATTCTGTTTTAATCCTTGTATATTATGTTCTGGTTTTTTCATCATGTAAGATATGTAAATGCAGTGCTGGAAGAGCAGGTCCAGAAATGGACTTGAAATGAGACTACGCTGTTGAAATAAAACTGAAATTATTAAATAAATAATTGATGTTCATATTATGAGGCCCACAAAATATGACTTTAAAAGGTATTCAGTTTACAGGTACTTTTTAAATTACATGTACCTTGAATTAGGTTTACTTTTAATTCTTTTGAATTCAAGTAGCAAAAGAAATTAGGTATACATGTAGATCAGAGAGCAATGCAGCTCTGGCCCTGGGTGGCCCCTTCAGGTTATTTTTCAAGAGCATGATATATTTGGCTCTGATCCCCCCCCCCCCCCCCCCCAATCCCTGACCAATTTCTTTCATGTTTTTGAAGAAAAAAAACAATGTATTTTTAAGATCAACAGGCAAGCTCACCTTCTCCTGGGCAGTATTCCGCGATGAAGTTCTAGTTAGATTTTATCAGCACCCCAGACAAGGTGTATAGACAGAGAATATCAACTTCACTGGAGAGAATCCACAAGTTTGTGATAAGGATTCAGCTTAGATTGTATCACTAAGCCAGACGAGGTGTCAGGGCAAAGAATAAATCAAACTTCGACTACAGTCCTTACAGATATTCCAAAAGTTAGAGGCCAAGTTCAGCCAAGATCTTATCACAAGTCCAGACAAGGAGTAAGAATGCTGAAAATCAACTTTGACTAAAGATATTCCACAAGTTTTAGGCCAAGTTCAGCTAAGATTTTATCATCAATCCAGACAAGGTGTTAGAATTCAGAAAATCAACTTTTGCTACATATATTCCACAAATTTATGACCACGTTCAGCTATTAAAGATTTTATCACCATTGCAGACAAGGTATTAGAACAGGGACAATCAACTCTGACTGTAGAGATTCCACAAGTCTATCACCTTTACTTGCGACACTGAAACATGAAACAACACATAACCGTCCTTCACTCGCTGAGAATGTCACGATTCGTGAACTTCCCAATCCCGGTCACAAGCGAATCTCTAGTCTGCAGCACGACGATTCCTGGCGGTGTCTGCTTCAGATTTGGCAGTTTTACAGGACCTTGCAACAGTCTAATTGCTTCTATTGACATAGGAAGCTTTGGGCTGCAGAGAATAGGAAGGTGGATATTTTCTCTCTTCTCCTGCGGAAGTTTTGAAAGAAGAAAAAAAAGAAAATGCTCGCTTTGCATGATTAGAAACAAACAAGGTCATCCACAGTTTGGACTGTTTAGGTAACAGTTTTTAACTTTACATCAAAATCATTGGGATCTGTAATTAAATTACACAGGTGGAAATCATGTGAGGAACTGGTGGGCGATTATGTAAATTGATCAGAGGTACTAGCCAAATATGCATCAAATATGATTTTCCACAATTCTGCTTGGAGAAGCTGACAATGGATTCCATTAACAACTAAAATCTGACTTAACAACACCTGGTATTTTGGTAGATACAATGTAGACTGCCAAGTTTAATGAAAAGCATTAGCAATAAGAATCAAATACATCCTTTCATGTAGGCCTAGATAAGATAATAGAAACCTGATAGAACACTTCCACAACTCAAATGACAGGAAACTGGCATGCATCCCTATAAAGGTGAACTGCTGTCAAAGTGTCTAATCCACCAAACTAAGGGCACCTCCAAATTCATAATGTTTGGATAAATCTACACAATATCAATCAGAGAGAATCTGAATGCACTCGGCAGTAGACGAATAGGCCCTTATATACAGTATACCCACAAACGGAATTAACTTTTGCAAGCTCTGTTATGTACGGAACATGTACATGTATGTCAGTCAAGCACTATTTAACCTTGTGCAGGGGCTGTTGCAAGTAGTGAGGAAATAAGCATTTCCCAAATCGGAGAGATAAATGTACAGACCTAGATAGATCAGCGGAGGATAGATGTAAATCTTCATACAGCGTGGGCTGACTGTGTGGCTTATTTCTTTCATTTCAACTACATGTAGAAGATAAATGGCAAAGAATTCTCAAGAATTTGGGCATGGAGTCTGTCGCGTCTTGTTGGGCCCTTGTCCTGGCGGACCTGTCTGCCTTTCGATCGGCAGATCTACATGTATGTATGTCACCCTCGCTGATGCGTCTTGGGCTGGTTGTCCTTTGTCTCCTTGGTGCCTTCATAGGGCCGAATTTGTGGTTGAATTTTTTTTTCATCCATAATCGCCTTGTAATCATATGATCGTTTTATTCAATAAATCACATTTTGAAAAAAATGTAAATAAAAGAATTTGTGCACCCTCAAATCTACATCATCTTCTGAATATCAATTTCAGTCTTCTATTAATCTTCCATGGTCAATGAATTGTGGAAAACAAATATATACAACCATTCAGGCATTCATACCTTCCTACAGCACATGTCTCAAATAACATAGCATTCCAAGATTATGAATATGACATACTGTATAAATCAAAAAGGATATATGCAATGCTGACAAATCATTTGCAAGCTGATTATCCCTAATGATTTTGAGGCATGCATACATGAAATGAAATGTATTTATATCATGTTTGGAATACAAACTACATGTAGTCTCCCTCCCTTGATTCTCCCTTCCTTCTTCCTTCATCCTCTCCCTCTTATCACCCCCTTCCCCACCTCTTATCATCCAACATCAACTATCCCTCACACTATTCTCTTCCTCTTGACATCTTGCTTCCACTGAAAGAGCCTGATACAGCTAAGCAGGAGAGCTCTTCATTCATCACATAAATGGATGCACACACCCGTTTCCATTAGAGACCTGT
The DNA here is from genome assembly GCA_025617745.1 of Heliocidaris erythrogramma. Lineage (NCBI taxonomy): Eukaryota > Metazoa > Echinodermata > Echinoidea > Camarodonta > Echinometridae > Heliocidaris > Heliocidaris erythrogramma. The sequence goes on along the minus strand of CM046872.1, from coordinate 28,616,261 downwards.
GGACACTTTTTTTTTCTCTGGTCCATGCCGGTAAATCACTGCGAATTATACAACTTGCAGTGAAAGGGGCATGTACACAAAAGATGCATTATTGTATAAATATTGCACAATGAATATGTACATGTAGTAAGTAGTGAAGGAGAAGACATACATTTCCAATACAAAGATGAAAGGTTGGTTCCATCACTTCCACTAGATGTATTAAAACATTTCGTTTGAACTGAACAGAAGCAAATAAATAAAAACAAAACCAGAAATTGAGTGAAATATATGTATGGTACCAAAATAGGAAGATACAAAAGGAAAATTAAGAAATATCTACATGTAATAAACCAAACAATTATCCCATTTTCTTGAAGAAATACTTCTCTTCTGCAAACACAATGTATATGGAATGAATTACATTTTAATTGCAATCCCTTTCCATAAAATGAAAGACATCTAGCAAAATAAAGCAAATGAAATTGAACTGTAATCTCTGAAAGCAGCCTGCCTGATCGGAGCAAAGAGGGAAAAAATGGCTTGAAATTCACCTCACCATAATCCTTTCAGCCTTTATGAGTACGCTCCTAAAGTATGAATTTCTTACTGTCCACCTCTCTATTTTGTTCCAGCCCAGTAGCAATCCATCCCTAATAAATTCAGAGGCCAATAGAGACACAATTGAGCATTGAAGCCCACGCCATCCATGGCTAAGCAATCCGTCCTCGCGAGTTGCATAAATCAGGATTTATTGATAGATTTGTACAGCGCCATACTTGCAGTACAGTATTTGACTAGTAAAACAAAAACTGGGGCAATCTCCAGCACTGATCTCTAGATTTACAGAAAGCAGTTTTCATCTCTGTGATATTACCAGGTGGAATCACAAAATTTTAATTGATACGTGCTATTGACATGATTTTTATCACAAATAAGAATGGGAAGATGAGTCATGCAACTGAAATCATCATTTGTTTTTGTTATAAAGTCAACAAAAAAAGCTAAATGCATGTGTTAATAAACTGCGTTAAAATACATTTTGTACAGCATACATGTACCTACATGTACCAACATACTGCAATGAGATTGGGGGGGGGGGGGGGGAGGAGGACTCAATGGAAACAGAAAGGGGGAAGGGAGAGTGAAGAGGAAAGAGGGAAAGAGGAAAGAGGGAAAGAGGAAAGAGGGAAAGAAGAAAGAGGGAAAGAGGAAAGAGGGAAAGAGGAAAGAGGAAAGAGGAAAGAGGAAAGAGGAAAGAGGAAAGAGGAAAGAGGAAAGAGGGAAAGGGGAAAGAGGGGAAAGAGGAGATAGAAAGAGAAGTGTACAGGGGAAAAGAGAGAGTGTGAGATGTCAAAGTGTCAAATGTGATACAGCCTACACTTTTGCTCATAAATGGGGATAAGGAGAATTAAACATTTTTAATTGCTGCTCACCAACCCATCAATGCATCTCTAATAGGCTTTTTACACTTGCAAAATTTTGCTTAGCCCTGTACTATCGTGGGGATCCAGCCCCACGGATAGTACGGGACTACATGTACATGTAAGCTTAAAGTAGAACACTGATGATTTTAAATATTGGCTTAATACTTATTATTCAGGCATGTGAGCGAGGTAAAAAAAAAAAGAGGAAAGTAAAAATTGCGTGCGAGCGAAGCGACGGGGCAAAGCGACCGAGCAGGGGTAGGGTATAGGGCCCCTCACCCCTCCCACGGTAGGGAGCTCTTGCATTTTAAAATTGCTAATTATGCAATCTGGTGCAAGAGTCTAGAGGAAATTCAGGCATAGGAATTAGGATAAACTGTTTCTGGGTAGGTGTGTTATGATAGACCACAAATTTCTATAGTAATTGAGACACTAACAAATATGCACCCTAGAACGCAAACATACACAGATATTACTTATTTACATGTGTTATTTACGCTAACAATTCTAGATTACATGTAATTCATTGTTTATTTTGATACTCACAGACTACACACTTTTCTCTTTCCTAGTCTCTTTAACACCTTCTTCTTGTGGCTCTGTTTCATTTTTTGTGAAGTTAACATCAGTAAAAAAAAGTTACAAACAAGTTCCGAAATGGGGCACAACTGTGTTTGAAAAGCGGAAAAAATATATCCAAACGAAGTCCCACTTGCACTCGAAAATGAAGACACATCCAGCAGCGGATCCATGCAACGCAATACACGCACGAATCCCCACATGCGTAACCAACTCGGCGATCTGCCCGGCCGGCCAGAGTTTCCCCGCGCGAAGCGATCACTCGCCCGGTGCAGTCATAGAATGCATGCACGAAGCCACCACCCGCGCGATGCATGCTGGGTGATTTTGATAGTCTCTATTACCAGGCGTTTTATACAAATTGCTCACGTAGCATGATACGAGAATCTATGGTTTTTCATTGCTTCCGAAAGTTACAAAAGCGCGGAAAGAGAATAAAAACGCGAGAAAATGATTTTAAAAACGCGGAAATTCGCGTAAACGCGGAGATTTCACATGCCTGATTATTGCATAGATGGCATAAATTAAACAAGGTTATCCAAATTTTGGATAACCTTGCTTGGAAAGCTTGGAAACATTTGAATTAATGATTATTATCAATTATAAAACGGTAAAATACAGCCCCCGATATAGCAGCTGAAAAGCTCCTTGAACGCTGCTGAGATGTGTGACGACACAAGAGGGGCGAGTCCTGTCTAAGCAGACGATGTCCCATAACATTATACACATTTTTCAGTGCCTGTTTTGTCATCTCCTCTTCACTTATTTCTCTTACTTGACTAGCGTCAGTCTTAATGTTAGTCTGTTGCCTCACTCTTAACTTCGTGTATGGTATTATTTTGATGAAAAATGCAGCGTTAAAAAAATAAAGGAATCAGTCACTTGTAAACAAAATAAGACGCCATTGTATTTTCAGCTGCTTGCACCGCGGCATGTTCGGCGTTTCAAGAGGGAACGAATACCATCCAGCTATTATTCGCAGGGCTTTTCAATTTGAAAATGGGGTTTATTTCATTGATCATTGACCCTTCTCCTGTGTATTTACAATCAAACGGTTTTAGTTATCAGAATCAGTTCACTTTCCCTTTTAGAATGGTGTGAAATAAGGTCATGCTTAAATGTACCAAACTCTTTATAATTTGATAAATAATTGCATTGCAATTACGTTCATTCATTATAGGACGTCGTCTGCTTAAGCAGGATCGATCCCTCGTATGACGACATCAAAACATCGCTATATTTCTGGCGATTCCTCGGATATTCCACATGCTGAGAAGAGCTTTTATTTATGTTGTTTTTATAATCATCATATACGCAGTTGACATAAAACTTATACGATTGCCATCTGTAAGCTTCCCAATTTCTAGTGATACATTAATTGCCATATTTGTGATTTTCTTGAGTGTTCTACTTTAATAGCCCAATTTCTGTTCACATTGCATTTTACCAAAGTGGGCTAACCCCACAATAGTACAGGATCATTTTAGCCCTGGAAAAAAGCAGGGTTAGCCCAACAAAAGGTGGTGCTAAATGTAAAAAGGTGAGGCGAAGTGCTCTGGCTACGGAGATAGTACAAAACTAAAACTGCAAATGAGAACAGCAAAAAAAAAAAAAAAACTAGTCCAGGTTAAGAATAGTCTGGGGTAAAAGATAGTATTGGGTTTCAAGGGAAATCCAACCTTAATAGCAAGTTGCTTTGAAAGAAAGAGGAAAAATCAGAGAAGCAGATTGGTGAAAGTTTGAACGAAATCGGACCAGCAATAAGAAAGTTATGAATTTTTGAAAGTTGTAAGCACTATACATACATGTATGGGAATTTCAAATTGGCCGAATAGGAAATGTCACTGTGATGTAGCTGTGGACAACTCCTCCATTCGCTCTAACACACAAAATGACTAAAATGTCACTTTATTCAAAATGTTTTACTAACTTTCAACATCCTGTTTTTCTTATTTTCCTGCTTTCACACAAATCATCTCATTAGCAAGGTTGGATTGCCCTTTAAAAAAAGTCAAGTCCTATCTGGAGAGGACCACACTGCGCCATACAAATGCATCATAGCAAATAAACAAATAACTCATGTTACACATTAGGATTGATGGACATGTACAGTACCAAACGCAAAGTGTGCAAAGGATACATGCAAGATTAGGGAAAACACAAAATGCACACACACACACACCCCCACTCACACAGTGAAACTGAGTACATTAGGCCATCTTTTCCTGTAGGCTGGAAAAGATGAGAGATAACCAAGGAAAAAAAGAACACAAAAAGAGAAATGGAAAGAAATAGCGAAGAGCAGGGGAAAGGGAAATGGAAATGGAGATTGATAACATTGCAGCCTATACTAAATGTATAGCATACAAAAGTGAAAGTGTGCAAAATAACATAAAATGCACACACACACACACACACACAGAGTGAAGCTGAATACATGTATATTGACGCCTTCCACAACGTACACGAAGTTACATCCAGGAGTAAGCGAGGAAGAGAATAGAAAATTTTATCAAAAAACAAAAATAGAGATGGAAAGAAATAGGAGAGCGGAGAGGGAGAGAGAGGAATAGAGACAAAGAGACAAAGAGTAAAAGAGAAATCAAAAACAGAAAATTTGATAAAACAAAAAGACAAAGAAGAGAGATAGAAAGAAAGCAGGAGAGAGTGAGATGATGAAGACAGAGAATAAGAGGGGAAGTGAATTAAAAAAAAGTGATAAGAAAATAAAAAAGAGAGATGGAAAGAAACAGAAGAGAGTGCTCAGGAGAGAGAGCGAGATGGAAACAGAGAGAACATGATGTTAGATCATGACCGTTGAATCACTCGATGGTCCAACTGATGCGTAAGCCTGAGTCATTATTCCACCAATACAAGAATAAGAAAAAAGGTGATTCACTGACACTGCACCTCGTTTTGTGCATTGTTTGGTTCTCCGACAATATTTGTGATTAATTAAAAAACAAGCAATCAATTCTATTCTTGGAATACTTGTAATGATAGAGTCCCATCTACATGTATTTTATGTAAACAAACCATATACCATCTTCTCTACATGCACAAGCACATCATCATTGGAATCATTTATGTAGGCCTACCAGTACTTCAAATTTGTTGAAGAGAGTGAGCATGCACGCTTGAAGTCTAACAAAGGATTAACCATTGATTATGTATTATGTATTCCAATAATAAAATCTCTTACATTACAAATTCATGTGCATGTATGTCCATGTTTCATGGCCTACAATTTCAAATATGAATCTAGACATTGTCCCAAGACTCCCAAGTTATTTTATCATTAATTTTATGATCACAAATTATGTTGAACGTCCACGAAAAAAAATTCTGAACTGTACTCAAATTCATGGACACATTTTTACAGTTTTATTTATGAAATCCAAGTTTCATGTAAAGTACTAACTGCAAGCACATGCAGCTGACATGATATGTATAATAGTTGCATCAACAAGTTCACATACATGTAGCCTATATATTTAGAAATGCAGTATGGCTCAATCCATTATCTTTTTATGTACAAAGTACAATTAAATCTTTGACAGATTACGTATTCAACTTTCAATTGTCCCTTTAAATCGTTAATCAACTAAAATCAACTCATAAATACATAGACACACAAAAACATAAAAGGTGTGTTTTATCGTCCATACATGCACACATATCGCAGGATGGGGAGGAAGAAAGAAAGGGTGGTGGCAACATACACACACAAAGACACACAATCATGTCCCCACACAGCTCTGAATGTGTACATGGCTGGAAGGATTCCGAAATCCCCCCTTTCACCAATGACAACTGCATATCTCTACAGGCGCAAATGCATAATTTATGCCAAGTGCGAGGCAGCAGGACTGGGGCAATTATGATAATCGCAGAGCAGTGGCCCTAGCAGGGCATGAAGAGGTGTGTGAAATAAGATAACGAGAGCTACTTACAATTTGGGGGTAATTTAGATTGGCTAAGACGGCTTACAGATCTGCTTGTGTTATCAGAGTAAAATCTAATTAATAACAGTAATTATTGTTAAGGGCATATTCAAGCAAATTAAACATGTACATGTAGGAGCCTTTTTGAAGATCTAAATGGATTTGCAACTATTCGAAAATTCATGATTTATACAAAACAAATTCATCTTGTAAATCATCCTGTAAAACGTACAAAAATAATTTTCAGCTACAGGTATACAATAGACCGCTTCGGTAATGTATTCAAATTTTATAAATACCTTTCAAACAAAGGTTGTTCTTGACAACCTGAAAGCTTGCCAGAGGCTTGCCAGACATAGCAACAAATATGCAAACTGGATTCCAAGCATTGAGGCTCATTTATAAAAAGCAGGTTAACGGAATTGCTCGTTACTAGGCGCTCAGAGAATATATGTGCATAAGCGGTGTACTGCGATGTTACTCTCATATTATCTGAGGTTAAATTGTCAACACATGTACAAACTGCTACAAAGCATGTCAAAGAGTGCTTTCTATGCTTTCCAGATCATGTACATGTAGAATTGTATGCAACACATACATGTACACAGCCAATGCCTACATTGTACATGTATCCTGTTGTTATAAGCTAAGCACTCACTTCGCATTTCATATACATGTACATGTAGGAATACAGGTCATGTACACTGATGAAGATAATCAATTATGATTGCATTGCACACACAAGAAATGATCTATGGAAAGTTTGGTCTTTGGAAACAAAAATCTACATACGTGTATAAAAACTATACACTATAGGCCTTTCTAATATCTGAACAGAACTAAAATAATTAAAAAAAATCTTCCACTCTTATTTAAACAAGGTTTTACAGAGCTCAGAGCACTTAGACATATTCAAAGCCCATCCATCCATACACCATCACCCCCACAAAAAAAGGGAAACAAGAGGAAGGTCTGTCACAATAATCTATGTCCTCTTAAAAAAAATACTGTATGTCCTGTAACAAAATATTTATACATGTTTTATGCAACTTTCATTTTTAAATAGTTTTAATCTGCAATATCGATTCCTTTTCCTAGCTAAATCTACATGTAATATTCTGATAAGATGAAAGCTTTCTTTAAAGATTGCATTTACATGTATCATATAGATGTAGGGGTAACCTCTGGACTCTGTCAACAAAACCCCCCCCCCGCTACAAAAAAAAAAAAAAAAAAAAAATCCAAATCTCCCTTCCAAGATAAAATGTGAAAGTACATTTGTGTGTATTATTGATTTACACCCTGCGTAACACATTTACCTGTTTTGGAAGCATGTCAAATCTGGGATCAAAACGGATGTAACTTTTCCTGCTTACATATCCCTGACTCCATGGAAAAGCAACAGCAAAAAGTGTAGCTTAGCTTCTTGCCCTTTAGGGATGATTTTCCCATGACTTTTACAGTATCTTGGTAGACAGCACTTTCAAATAAACATATTGGTGGTGCCATATAGTTCCTGTTACTTTGTTAAAACTACATGTACAGTCAAACCTGTCTATAGCGGCCACCGAAGGGAAACGGAAAAAGTGGCCGCTATAGACAGGTGGCCGCTATAGACAGGTCGGCGGCCATTTTTATTTTTTTGCACATACACAGTTAATTACACGCAACAAAGTTAGTGTACATGCATCCATATATATCACTTAGGAAAACAAGCTATACATCAACAGATTTGACGTATAACATGTCATATTATATATAAATGCTAAAATAATATGCTTTGTTGTCAATAAATGAGAAAAACAATGGATATATGAGCAATCTGTGTAAAATGAATTTTCCCTCAAATTACCACGTACATGTACGTACCACCCGCGGTAGACTGCTTTTCTTGATTTTTATAGTCTAAAAACGATGTCTAATCATGCTTTTGCTTCCTGTCAAAAAATTACAATAATAAGTTTATCTTTTGAATAAAATCGTGCAATCAATTTTCATTCAATAAATATTTGCCTTTTGAATGGTTTAAAAGAAGTTTTAACTGTTTTTGAGAACAGGCGATAGAAGGTGCTCGCTTGCATTCGTCGAAAGTGCGAACGTCGACAATGGCCTGGATCGCCGGTGGACGATCCGAGTCGAGTTTTCACGCCGTTTTTCAACAGGACAATCTCTCGTACATGAAATCGTTATTATTGATCTTTAAAAAAAATAATACTTGGGTAGTATTTTATTATTTTCACTTTCTAAAAAAAATCACTCCTTTATTATTTTTTTCAAAAGTTTTAACGCTTTAAATTATTTTTTTTATAAATCTTTTAAAAAGAAAAATTATATTGAAGTGTACGAGCCTGCGCTATTGCGCAATGGCGATCAATATCAATGCAATGCCGACCGCTATAGCTTAGGAGAACAATACAACTAAAGTGCAGGGGATTGCAGCTGGATGGTGCGAAGATTACGTAAACGAACAATACTAGTGCTTAATTCTTACTAAATAGACTTTTAATCTCTATTTAGTCGGCAATGTGGTGAAACTATTAGATCTTCATGGCCATTGTAGAATTATGTGACTGAGCTAGGACTCGGTAAACACATCGCGCCTATGGCAAAAACTACTTTTTTGTGCATGAAGCTACGGCTCGACTCGATAATAGTGGCCGCTATACGCGGTCAGATATTGTCCGAGGGATACATAATGGGTGGCCGCTGGCCGCGTTAGGCAGGTGACCGCTATATGCAGGGTCTACAACACAGTAATTTCCTGCGGGGGATTTTTTGGTGGCCGCTATAAGCAGGTGGCCGCTATAGACAGGTGGCCGCTAAGACAGGTTTGACTGTATTACATTTCTATGAGGGAGGGGGGGGGGGCACATACAAACAGGTAGGGTATCCCAAATACAGGGAGGAAATATTTAGTGTAAAGCAATCAGACTTTCCCTTTGATAACAACGGTTTCGAACAATTTTGTCAATCTATCAACATAAATACTGGTACATGATGTATTGTAAACTATCGCAAATGTGAAGTGTTTTGAGATATCTAATTACCACACAAGTGGTGAAAAAAACTTTTAGATGTACACACCTGGATGACCTGGTATCGTATTCCCATAACAGGAGTTGAGGGAAAGAAAAACCTTCCAAATACTGGGGGAGGAGTGGAGGAAGGAGACTGCTCATGAAATTGATTCCCCAAAAGTAGTATATTTTGAATCTAGAGTCCACTATTACGGCACATTGCGTCATTCACAGGCCGTGAAATGGTGACCGTAGTACCATGTCTCATAATTTCCCCAAATTGTAAAATTTAGGTAAATGATCTGCTATCTACATGTATCGTCATATTTGTTATAACTTGAAACTCTTCATCAATGGCATATTTTCAAAGTGGCATGATTCTCAACAGCGTTTATTTTTTATGCACGATGATGCACATGTACATGTATGCGTGTGAAATCATTCATTGCTAATGCTTACGAATGCACGTGGGCACTTGCACCGAGTCAAGCACTCACATTGCTGTACGGCAATTTGCCATAGAAAGAGTGAGACTATTAAAATTCTTTTATCAGAATGTTCTTATATTAGTTGAGTAAAATCAAAGTATACTCTAATTCTAACCACATTTTGTTTTTGAGAGAAATATTCCCCTCAGATATTGCCTTCATGTTATCCTTGCTTTCTATATGTATGCTCTTTTGGACTAGTTCTGATTAATTTCCAATATTCATGTTTTGTAAATATCTAACACTATCTTCAATGCAGTATTTAATCTGTTTTTGTTTCAGAATGCTGGCGTTTGATTCAAGTTCAAATGTAGTCCAGTCTATCGAACCCCATGCTCAACACAAGGTCAGAGACGGGTATGTACATGTACTGAACTTTGCTGTACATGCAAAGTTGATAAAAATCTGAACTGAAGACATCTGGAAGTAACCATGTGAATCTTTCCATTTCATAATCATAACAATGCTACTGCACTGTCCAGTTGAGTATAAGTTACATGGATAATTGAAAGCTTGCCATTACCAGTGTATGATTTCGAGGGCATTGGTAGTGCAGACGTAAATATTTATGAATGTAACCCATTTCACCAGGTTTGTTCCAGATAGAGTTCATATTATTATGAACTTTCCAAGCCCAGCAAAATGGAGCCAGAACTCAGCACTAGCCACTAGGTAAAGCCCCCGTTCCACTATGCCGTTCTCGTTACGATTTGTCAATTTCTTCAGGTCGGGCAGGATCGGGCAAAAATTGAGCAGATCTGGAGCAAATACGCTGTATTTACAACTAGCACGTGCTCGATACGCTCTGAATACGATTATCGGGATCATGAGTATCACGTCTGGCGCTCAAGTTACGCTCCAGAATGATATAACTACGCAGTTTGCGCGATGTTTCCAATGTGATCCGATCTATGTGCGCTCTAATTAAATCTATAAATGCAGACCGTTTCCATTTCCTTTTATACCCGTGAGAGGGGTATCCGATCGCGAACAGCGCAAGAATAGCGTAGCTAAAGCGGGAACAGCGTTGTTAAAGCGGGAGAGCAACGTGCCGAGAGCGTATTGGGAACTGGATAAAGAAGCCGGGCGCGTAGGGATAGCGGCATTACAGCGGGAATGTCGTGATTTGATCTGCGTGGAGAGGGGCGGCAGCGTGACCATGTCGGTGTTTATTTAAACTGTCGTTCTGGTGCCACTGTTGCTACGCTTAGAAAGACCTTACTAAGCTCATCCCACTTTCTTTACGCTGTCATGACGATCTTCCCGCTTGCCTTACGATGAATTTCTGATCGGGAAGATCGGCAAGAAATTTTAAACATGTTCAAACTTTCTCGCCGATCTGAAGAAATGCCCGCTCCTACCCCGTTCTCACAATGGTTTTACGATGCCGCTGATTGCAAACGTCCCTTGTACATGTACGCTATCCCCGATCTAGCAGATCGGGATAGATCGGGGCCTATATCGGCATAGTGGAATGGGGGCTTAAAGCTGTATCGATCATCAATACTTGCATTTATTTTTGCATTAAATAATTCTTCTGGAATACATGTACCTGCATTAAAGATTAATGGATGCGAACATGTATAGCAGTAACTAAAAAGGCAATGTCGACAATTTTAAGAGGTGAAATTCTATTAATATGAAATTAATGGCAATTTAGTGATCCAGTGTGTAGTTTGCACATAAACTGCGCTATGTGAGTTTGCCCTAGTAACGACTGCCAAGTTAGCCCGACCCCCGACCCCCATAGTACATACATGTACATGTACAGTACCAATGTCAGCTGAACCTGTGCTGTCCTGAGGGGTCTGACTGGTCGGACAGCTCAAATATTGAGGCCATTGGTTTCTGTACATTAAATCTTCTATCCTTTCTGCTTAATAACTATCTCAAGTGGTGGATATCTTGCCATAACGTCACTTCCGGTGACGGAGGGATAATGGGAGCTCGTATGTGTGTGTATATATATATATATATATATATAGATGTTATGAACATTAAACAGCTACAACATAGCTACAGCACACCGAACACCTGGCATGGAATAGTTACATGTAGCTCATTCAACTAGCAATGCCTGGCACCTGTGAGTGCCTAGATGCACATTATCCCATGTTTAGTTTTTTACTATATCATTTTAACATTTTTAAAAGTTTGTGTGTCCTGTACCAATAAAGGTCCTTCCACATGTGAAGTTTTGCATCACAACTTCCATTTGTGCAAGCAAGCAACAGAAGTAAAAATGCAAAAATCATGTCATAAGGGAAAACATCATCAGACAAGTCATGAAAGTTTGCAACGTACTGAAAGCCTTCACCATGTTCATTCGATTTCTAATTCACGCTCATAATTAGACCGAAAATTCAGTCTCTCGTTCATTAACCTCTTCAATTAGAGACAGAAGCGGGCCGTTCGATCTGCTGTGCAAAGCTACAAACACCGTCTACGCACTATAACGGCTGCAAGATTTTCAAACGGAGAATACCTTGGACCCTGAATTACCTGAAAAAGGAGCATTAAACCACACCACGAATAGTGGTCATATTGACCACTACGATATATGCATGCAAAAATAGTTGGTATTTTCTGTCGCATGTACTAAAGGTATGGGGGAAAATAACATACCGTATAGTCGCGTGTATACGGCGCACTTTTTTTCATGGCAGAGAATGTCAAAAGTCGGGGTGCGCCATATAAACGAGTACAAGGAAATGACGGACGAAATGCAGCTGTTACTGGGTCTTGCCCGCCAGCGCTACCCGCCGCCCCAGGCCCCCGGCGCGGCCGGACATATCACATGTAACACTATGTCATTGCACTGTATCGGGGTAGTGTGCAGTTGATCGACAATTGTCCGATTTTTATGTTAAAAACTCCGCTTTATAAAACAATTATCGAAATTCTACATACATGGCCAGTATAATCCTAGTCTAAGCTTCACTTTCATAACTGTAATGACGAAAACCAGATTGAATTCGCGGCTATAATGATGAAAATAGATCGTCTTTTTCATTTGTTCGCAAGATGGCTGTAGATGACTGTACGTGGTATGACCAAGAGGTGGCGCGCGCGCGCTAAACGGCATATGTTCCTGAGCTAGCTACAGAGAGTATCTACACTGATCCGCCATGTTTTACGCAAAGACAGCGTACGTGCAGGATTATTATGCGCGTGTTACAGCTCTCTTTATAAACGGCCTCTGGCATCTTCCTTTTTCTATTTTACATATGACCTACAAGCGCCATTTTTTTTTCTTCAATTATTTTCTAACGAACAATAATTTTTCTTCCGATTGGTAGCCTAGTTTGAATTATTATTTTGTACCGTCACTGTGGTATGAATAATATTTGTTTCCTCAAATTTTGGAGGGGGTTTTCCTTTATAGTTCTTCAATGTCTTATATTTTTAAGTGAGGGGCAGGCTTAATTGTTGACCATTGCTTTTGATATTTGATCTAGGTTTTTTCTTCGTAAGTTCCCTCTTACGGTAGGCCTACTTTTAAAGAAAATTATTAATATTCCTTATCTTAATATTTCTTAATTCTGATGTACTCTAACAATGAATAAATTTGTGCCTCAAATTTTTCTAAAGACCTGAAAGCTATCTTTTCATTTTATATTTTCTTCTCATACTTTTTCTTTTTCTGTGATTTATTTATTTATTAATTTTTTTGTGTGTTTGTGTGTGTGGTGTTGTTAGTTCTTCGAACGCCGAGTTTCCATTCCGGAGTAAATTTCGTTGATTTGTTTCATTAATTTTTATATCATTACACCGGATTTAGATATGCAAACCAGCAATGATATATTATGTTCTGTCCCTAGCCCTGCCCCCTAAATATTCATCTCGCTCCCTCGCTCACGCTCTCCTGTCTTGCTCATACAATGAAGTGTGCGCTATTAACGGCGTTGTACACACACATACCCCTACGTATACACACACTGTATACATGTACTGCACTGATAGATTTTTGCGGAGCTAAGTAGCGGCGCTGATATGACTGGAAGTTCAAACTTTCACTCATTCTGGGGCCGATTCCGAGCCTCGTATGTATTATCACGCGATAGAATCGCGCCATGTGCAATGACGGCAATATTTTTTTTTTTTTAATAGCAGAGGGTCGAAAGTATGGGTGCGCCTTATATACGTGTGCACCGTGTACACGCGACTATACGGTAAATATTTTAAATACTTAATACCCTTAAAAATCTCACTCCTACCTCAAATGGCCGTTATGAAGAACTTTTGATTTTCCCAGCAAAATCCAAAGTCAAAATCATGTTCAAAACCAAAGAAATCCCTGCCGATTTGTTTCGCGATCGCGTGTTGTTTAGATACCGCCGATGTCTTACACTAAAATCGGCCAATAAAATTTTTGTCCACGAAGAAACAAGCAAGCGCACATCGATCTCTACTATCGTGCACACAGAAAATCAGGACTTTTCCATGTACGCAATAGGGACCAAATTTTTAACGCCAAATTCTTTTTGGGAGATGTCAGCACCGGGGGGGGGGGGGGGGGGGGGGGATAGCTTGTTTCGCCAGAATCGACAGTAAATTACGGATTTCATTTTTGGAATTATTTTTTCCAACATTGGCGGGTTGAATTTATTGTATTTTTTAGATATGTTGGGGTCGGTTTTTGTAAATTAAATGCCGATTTTGAGTGAATGTTGGTAACTTTTGTGCAGTGGTGTTTGAAAAAGTTGAGGTGTTTGACTGCCTAGATTCTACAAACAAAGTATAGTCATGTAGCTATGAGTGCATTAAACGGATTATACAGTCAATTTGGCAAGTTAAACAGATTCTTGAAGGAGTAGAGCCAAGGCCTAATCAATTTAATCATATATGCACGAGGAAAAATAAAATTATAGTGATTTTTCCAACTAAGCATCAGCGTGTAGTCGGTTTGCACAGGAGATCGAATGGCCCGCTTCTGTCTCTAGACATGCTAGAGTCAAAGTGAAGAGGCTAACGAGCGAGAGACAGAATTTTCAGTCTAGCTCATAATCAACTCAGTCTCAGCAGGCAGCAGCTTTGTGAATTTAATCTACACTTTATACTTAGGGCCTACATCATATATATATGTAACAAGAGTTGAGCAAAAATATCAACATAAGTCATTAGCATCATTAGAATTAGAACATGACTGTTTCAGACCATTTCTTCATGTTCTTTGACTTTGATTTTGAATGGACAAATGATGATTGATGGACATGATGAAAGAATTTAAAAAAAAAAAAAAATTATTGAAACAAAATTCAGGCCATCTTAATACAAGCAAAATCTGGGATTCATTCTTCTGAAACACAACAAGCACCAATCACTATGATCACATGTAAATTCAAGCAAACATAAAAAATTAGTCAAGACTCAAGTTAATCTAAATCGATGAAATGATAATCAGCTGAGCTGGGCGGCAGGCCGGAGACATCGGGAACGTAACGGGGCGCGCTACACTAATGCGTTTGTGGGATGGACAGTCTGTGTGTGCATTTTGCAAATTGCAGCTGTCTTCTTTTGCGCTTACAAATGATCAAATCGTGAAAATTTGATATCCCCTGTAACTACGGATACATTACAACGTTTCATAATTCCACAAAATGCACATAACTCACTTATAATATTCTGCTCATCAATCTAGCATCGTTGACCATGGCTTGAACACTTTTCTCCAGAAAATCTTCGGTGTTTTGGCTAACCTTTTTCTATCGGATGATCGTATCCATAAAATTATGTTGTTCTAAATGGGCAATTGACGTCATTGCCATTTCGCACAGTCCGCTATTTTGGGACGCTTTCTGTCATTGATCTGTACACAAGGGGCGGCGTAGAGAGGAGAGATCAGCGAATTTCAATCAGTCTCGTCAAAAGAGAACGGTATACCAAAACAACAGTTTTACACATCGTTGATGGTTCTGCCAAGGAGTTATCACAGAGGATTTATCACAGAACTCCTTGGATCTTCCAAGACTCAGAGGGTTGCGCTTTTTAAAAGCAGAACTCGTTTTCCTTTTTTCCCGCTCACGCTCTGTCTAATTTTCTTTGTCACAAAATCTTCCTCTCTGTATGTATTTCTTGCTTTATTCTCTCTCTCTCTCCCTTTGCCACTTTTTTTTTCAACGCCCCTCTGAATTCCACTGGCCTTTGGGCTCTGGCCGACATCAGCAAAGGAAATATAGAGATTCAGTTTTGTATTTGGTTAATATTAAGTAGTTTTGAAAATAATCAAACTATATAGTCAAGAGAAAAGAAAACAAAACAAAACAAAAAGGAAAAGAAAAGAAGGTGGAAAAGGGGTAATCTCCCGGTACCGGTAATTATTTTCCCAATGGCGGGAAACCCGCCAACTTTTCACTGTCGAGAATTCTAGAAATGGCGTAGTATTTTTTTTTTCTCCGGATAGGGCATTTTCTCAAGTTTCTTTTGATCCAATAAACCTAGGGTGTAAGGGTGGGGCGCATGTTTTGCCCCAGGATACGCTTATGCAGAAATATTATTATCCCGAGTTCAGTTATCAGCTTCTCAATTGATAAAATACAGCACTTGAATTGAATTGAATTGAATTGAATTGAATTTATTGGTTTCTATATCACATTACATTCCATTCAGATGAATCAATACAACATATAATAACATCATACATGAGTAAACAAAAAAACAACAACATGAGACTAACATAATACAAAATGAGATATAGAAGGGCTACTGCTTAAGCAATAGAGCTTGAAATGCTTGCAGCCCTCGGTTGTAAAATACATGTAATACAAATAAATTAAAAGGGAAGAATTAAAACCCCCAAATATGGGGAGTGACTTGCAAAGAAAGAGAAAGGGAGAAGAGAGAAAAAGAAAGACGGGGAGGGGCTGGTAGCCTATACGCTATGATAATACACCTTGTTTACAAGTTTATTAACACAAAAGATTAGAGTGCTAGGTCATGGACCATAATAATTGAATGAACAAATAGATGAAGGAAGGAGTCTCAGTTGCAGTATTTACATAACAACATGGATCTGACAGCTGTTTTAAATGCATTTAATGACTTCAGATTTCTGATTTCACTTGCTATCGCTATTTTCATTAGTTGATTGATGCCATTGACATTGGCCCGAATTCACGAAATAAGTTGTTTAGACTTTAGACCCATGGTTTAAAATAAAACCCTTTCTTTAATTCGGGCCATGATTATGCTCGAAGAGGATCAAATAATACTAATAGGCGTACTACTTCTACTGACAATGACAATGACACTTATTCTCATCTCACAGTGGCGTATCCAGGGGGCGCAACAGGCGCGCGCCCCCTATTGGCCGTCGTAAAAAAATATATATAGCACTATATACATATAGCACTATTTTGCATCTCAGCCCTTCTTCAGAAGTAAAAATTTCTCCCCCATGACGGCGATCAATAATTCCTGGCACCCCCCCCCCCCCTATTGGGAAATCCTGGATACGCCGCTGTCTCATCCAATGACAGAGTACCGGAGAATACAATCATACAATGTACATACATGTAACTATAATATAAGAATTATTGTATTCAATCAAATAATTTACATAGCTTTTGAAGTATATCGTTTGTGCCGTACAAAAATATAAAAGAAGGACAAAAAAACCCACTAACAAACAGGCAATCATAAAATAATATTCAATTGATCAAGTAATTGAATACATGGAAATTAATACATGTTCCATGAATATCATAAATAATTCTACAATATTTAAAAAAAAAGAGAATAATGGCATCATCATATTATTTGCTGTTATATGCCACAAATAAACTTTATTGATTAGATTCGAAATTCGAATGCGAAATAAAGAAGTTTAAAAACGAAGAATAATTTTCCTGCCGAATTCGAAGCTGCAACAGGTTGATTTTGAAGGTATTTGATTTTTTTGTTTTTGACAAAAAGTCATCTGCATGACCTAAATCTACATGTCCAACGACCTTTACGAAAGTCTGCTGTTTTATTTTTGTCACGTGACGTCACAATACCGTCTAGACTGGTGCGCGGACGTCCAGTGCCTAAAAATAGACGATAGTCGCGTACGTACGCGTCGAACTACTGGTGTCAACGAACTTTACGTTAGCCTTCTGTTTACATTTGCTACGTGACGTCATAATACCTGTCTAGACAAATGCGCGCACTTGTCTTGATTTTCTTCAATGCCCGAATAAGGTTTTTTAAGAAAATAAAAAAATCCGTTGTCATTGTCATTGTCTTAAAGTACATGTAGACAACGCGGACCTACCACAGAACTCCTAAAGACGTCTTTAGGAGTTCTGTGGGACCTACCTCGCGGTATGGTATCTTTGATCGATCTTTTTTTAGTTCAATAAGCCCTTAATTTACGTTACGTAGTTAACCCATCAATCTATACCTGGTAGTGATCGATGAGTTTATTTGTTTGTAAAATTTGTATTTCAATTTTGTACATATTTTGTATTATACTCCTATACCCCATGTGGGTCGTTGAGTCATAATCAACTTCTAAACTTCTAAACTTCTAAGTTAACCACTTTTCACAGCCCCTGTTTCCCAATGACTTTGCCGTTGAACGACTTTCCGTGAACAAGGTGTCCTGCGTGGACATCAGTTAAGGCTGGTTGTGCGCGCGCGGGGAAGGATCGAGGAGTAAATGCCTGCTGCAAAAGCGAGGACGTTTTGTTTGCCAATAAGGCTGAAATGGGCCGGACTTGCGGCTTTTTCCCCCTTCTTCATTTTCTCCTATTCTCTCTCTCTCTCTCTCTTTCTCTCTCTCTCTCTCCCTCCCTCCCTTCTCTTTAACGGGGGGGGGGGGGGGGTAGATGTGAAAGAGAAATGAATTGGTGGCATGAAAAGAGGGACGGAGGAAAGGAAGAGGTAGAGAAGGGGGAGGGTAAGGTAAGAAATTTTGCCTATTACGAGTAGTCTGTTTTGTGTGGTATTTGTTGGGAATACAAACAGGAGATAAGACACAAAACTGATCTTTAAAATGATATCATTTGTCTCTTTTTTATGCGAGCAAAGACCAGGCACCTGGGAACGATTTTGTTACTGGGGGTGCTGTGAGCAAAAAAAAAAGGTCCTCAGCTTTTTGTGGTCTCTTTTTAAGTCCAAAATTCTCTGATACGCAAAAAAAAAAAAGAAGGTCCTCAGCGTTTTGGGGTCTCTCTTTAACTAATTTTAAGCTACAGTACCCCCTACATCACCCCCAGCATTCTCAGCCTCCGAGGGCCTGGCAAACACGTACCATTAAACAATATATACACCGCTTATTCAGGCCTCTAGGTCAATATAAAAACATACAGGTAACACAAAAATGATAGAAAAGTAAAGGAAAAGGGACCTCGGATCTGTAACGGTGTTTTTCTTCACACACATGGAGATCAGTGAAAGGGACAGCAGAAAAGAGGAAATCCGCCCTCTTGTGAACCTGATGAAATAACTTTTTTTTCTGAATTGTTTTATACATGTACGACACGAAACTTTGGTTTCTGGTTATCAAGTTTGACACTTACCGTAAACATTCATAGTTTTATTCGGCATAGACAAACCATGAAAACAGCATTTGGAAGATGGGCGTAGAAATTAAAAAGAGTCACATGGATGCAGTGGCGTATCTAGACCTTGGGTTCAGGAGGGGGGGGGGGGGGGGGGGAGGGGGCAAAATATCCGAGGCAATGGTGATCGAGAAAAAGTCCTTTTCAGGCCCTAATTTGCGTCGGAAGGACGTTCTTTTCACCCCTATCTATGCATAACTTTAAATTATGCTTTAGATTCAATTCTTATTTTTGTTCTAGTGAAGTGCCACATTAGCAACATCACAATGAGTCGTAGTAAAATGTTTTGCCTCATTGCGTTTTGATTGAAATAGTTTTGACAAATTTATTCATTATAATTCATGCATAAACTATTGATTTGTATGTTTGAAGATATTAGACTGGTGTTCAAATTTGCTCTGCTTAAAACTTTGGCTTTACCTCCGTTCCCCAATAGCTCTGCTTACGACGGTTGGCTTTAAAGCTTCTACTAACAATATTGTTTTTGAAAAAGTCTTTGAAAATTCACCATGATTTATTAGCTTTTAAAAGCAATTTGGTTACAATTTCTTTTGAAATAAATGCTTCACAATTATTAAAAATGGGTCCGTTATTTTTTGTTTTCATGGATGAAAATCTGTCTGGGCAGGAGGGGGGGGGGGGGCAAATTCTCCCCTGTCCCCTTTAAATACGCTAGTGCATGGAAAGGGGCGGATGCAGGATTGAGTAAAAGAGGGGGCCCAAAAATGAAAGTTTGTCAAAACGTAGAACCGTATTTTTTGGGTCTCGCCAGCTTCTCGAAAAGTCGCTCAATTCTCTTCCCATTTTTTACCAACTTTGACCCGTGATGAATGATCTTTGATTCGAAATACAGAATAGGAGTACTTAGGTACTTTCAATTTTCCAAGCAACTGAGAGACAATTTTATCAAATACATAAAAGTTAGGCACAACCAGTGGCGGACATGTGTTGGGGCGGCCTATTGTTATGCCCCTCCCCCCTGATGAAAAGAATTTCCTGCATGGGATATTTTTGCCCATGGGCACAACGCAATATCAGCGGATCCCGGAGCTTTCTCTTCCAACTCCCTGCTATCAAAGCAACATGCGCCAATACCTACTGGGTTGAGAGTTAGCCAAACTCGTTGTATCTATGTCACTGGATCAACTACACACTCCACCAGACCCCGACACCCATCCCCTAAAAGATATACATGAATTAATAAATAAAAATAAAATTAAAAAAATAAAATAAACAAATTTTTAAAAATAGGAAAAAATGAAAAAATGGAGAAAAAAAACTTGCGCTGACTGATATGGATTGATTCAATGATTTGGTTTGATGCTTCAATAATATAAGTGTTGGTGTGTGGTGTGTATATAAAAAACCCAGATATCATTATTATATTACATTTATTATGTTATTTCAGTATAGGTCCAAGGTTCGAGTCCTTGCTTTGCTTTGCGATGTTTTCATCCCGCCCGCGTGTTATTCCCCGGATCCAATAGTACATACGTACGTGCGCGCATTGTAATGCGCTACAACTCGTTATATATGCAGTTATCATGCAGAGAGAAAATACGCTCGCTTGCGGCATCATACTTCATATAGAGAGGAAAAACATCGATAATATTACGACCGAGAGACCTTATAGAACAGTAAGTTTCAACCTATTTCTTTTTCCTCCTTATACGATGTGCCATACCAAACGAATAAGTTCAATTCTTTCATTGAGAAACGGGAATTAATACAATTTACGAGGCAATTCATAGACCCCTGTTTTGTATTACCCTAGTATAATTGCTCGCATCAGTACGGGAAACTTACGGCCTACCTCACTCAGCTCTGTTCGTGCGTGGTGATTGAGTACACATGTACGTGTCTGGTCAGGAAAATTAATGTATGATTTGTAGTATAGAAATTAAACTAAGCCAGCTTAGCTGCCTTGGATCAAACTCTTTGGCTACATCATGTTTGAGGAAACCACTCGTTCGTTAGCACGCAAAAATAAAGTGCAGAGTCTATGGACGGGGAATGAGGAAACCAATAATAATATTTAGGCCTACATGATTTACATGATTTAAGACTTAGTTAAGTCAAGACAAAGTGTAACACTAACAGAGACGCCAAGCATACCAAGGTCAAAGACCAGCAATGCGTGAGATTTTCCGTGCATCATCGCCAGGTAGGCGAGGAACCGTTCGCTCGCCGCGTGGTATGTTTTCCATACCGCAAATATTTAAACCTAAATCATGTAAATGCCGCTCTATTTTTATTCCCTCAATTTCCCATGTTTTGCAGACATATAGAGCTCACTTCCGGGTCCGAGTCTTGGACATGCGCTTTCTCCTTGCTTGCGTTTATACACATGATAGTGCAATATCAATGTAGATCTAAATCTACCAAACACAGATTTATTTTGCCTTCGTTATATTGTTAATTTTATAAAGGAGCATTACATATATAGGAGCAGTAAAGAGGGACAAATAAGCTTAGCTTCCAGTCTCTATACCCAACTACATGTAAGTAAGTACAATCAGATAGTTGCATTGAATAAAGGCAGTGGCTATTCTTACGACGAGTCGTAAGAATAATTTTCCGCTATTCTTACGACATGCGCATACGCTCCATTTTCGTACTCTGCGCACACTTCACTGGTTGAGTAAAAATCTCTCTGTCTCTGTTTTCTCTGTCTCCTCAGCCTTTTCCATATTATATCTGTAATTCTGTAGAGAGAAAACATCGGTTAGTAACAAATGAAAAAAACGACAAATGACAAAACTGGGAATCGAACCTGGGTCCTCGATATTGCCAGTCCTCTGACTTAACGATGTACCTGTGAGAACGAGTTGACATCGAAGGTGTTCAAAACATATAAATACCCTAACCCTACCCCTATTCATACGACGGCGTAGAGTACGAAAATGGAGCGTGTGCGCGTGTCGTAAGAATAGCCGGAAAATTATTCTTACGACTCGTCGTAAGAATAGCTACTGCGTTGAATAAATGAACTAACATGGTGATAAAATTATCTAATAACAGCAAGGAAGCAGCATATCGCACGGTGAATAGCTGCGAGTCACATGCATTTATATTTACCGGGTAACAAACTTAAACAAAACAGGCTACATGTACGTGCCTCCGAGATGCAAGACCGAGGCTCGCAAAGCTTCTCTATCTTTGCATACATACTAGATATAGCTAAAATTTGCTTATAATACTGTAATATGAAAATGAAGAAGTCATATTTGCATGTGTATATTGGTCATCAAGCGGACGCTAACTCGAGGCATACACTGTATCACTCCACTGACTTTCAGCCTACAGCTACATGTACAAGTAACCGCACACACACGGCCGTCAGTGTCACAATTTTGTCGCATGAAACAAACTTCCAACATAAATCACTTATCTTTCAATAGTCATACGTCACGATTCCGCAAATATTAATTTATAAATGCATAATCTTGTATTTTTGTGCCAAGAAATAATATCAATCACTATTATTTGATGATACATTGCCTCTTTTCTGAAGGAGAAATAAAATCCCATGAAGGAACTCATTCATATTATTCATAGTGGGGTGTGGTAAAGATCTACAGGTTGAATGAAGTGAACTTTCAGGATAATAACATATTGACACAGTTCAAAAATATTTGGATAAGAGTTAATATTTTGAAATTATTGTGGATGGATACAAATTTTGAGTACGGGGTTGGGGAACTATGTCTCCTATCAACCATAACAATGGGTGTTAAAATTGAGTTCAGCTTAAAAAGCATAGCTCTACTTATGTTGAAAAGTACTCTAGCTTCATGGTGAATCATTATCGCAGGCCAAAATCATACACTGTATGTAATGTTATATAAATATGATGTCCATTAAAGGTGGTAAAAAAAGAAAAGGATTTCAAGCAAAGCTTTGAAAGCACACCAACTGAAACGGGAATGATTCTGGCTGGGCACTATTGCATAAAATTCCTCGACAGATAATTTTATTTTCCTTGTGAAACAAAAGATCTCATACCACCGTTACATGGACATCATCATAATTTTTGCCCCAAACCCCATGGAATGACACTAATCTTAAGCAGAAATAGAAAAAAGGTCTGACGGCATTTACGGACGAGTAATGTGAAACACCTCTGCATAAAAATTGATTGCTCAAAATCCATGTAAAAACTGGACGTACATGTACATGTAATGTAAAACTATTTTGGACATCACTCTGTTCATTCATATATTGTTAGTCAATATTTTTGAAATTTGTTCTCATGTATTTTCCTCTACCAGAACTCAGGCATGAAACAAACCTTTTTTGCATGTTTTGCATTTTTTGATTCGGCAAAAGCACAGCCTTTAAAATTTATGTTGTTGGTGGTTCCATAATCAAAAGTCTCAAAACAGTTTCTACTGATGATGATGATGTTGAGAAAAAGAAATATTGTCCCACAAAATGTTGTCGTCTTCTCTGTGTTCCTTTTTTATACTTCAAGCTCTCAACGAAGCAATTTTAACAATTTATGCTTTACTGCTCCTTGATTGTTCACTTTATTGTTCATTTCAGGTCATGATCTGGACTGATTCTTGAAGATACTGGATTATCAAGAAATATGTGAAGCACAGCTGAGCTACCTGAAGAAAATGGAAAGCAGAAGAACATGGAGACCTTATTGGAAAAGTACTTCAGAGATAAAATAATTGTAAAAGGAGACTCGTGACCTGGTAATGGTTCAAACTAAGGCATTGTATGGTTTTTCAGTTGATGCATAACACTCCAAACTGTCACTGATGACCAGGTATGATGGACTTATTCTAAATGTGAGCTGAGGCAAAGCATCATCTCCATTGATGACCAAATGAATGCTCTTTTCTGAAAAAAGGGCAATTAAACATTTGCCTGGAGCAATCGACTGAGTGCAGCAGCCATGATTTGCAGCAGTATCAAGTTGGCAATGCGCCGCTGTTTCATTCCAGGGCGGGCACGACGTTGCTTCATGGTTATCCTAGTGGTCAGTTTGACCTCTCTGTGGATGCTTACCATGCAGGTCATCCAGGTACGGCCTCAGACCAATCTGCCGGATGTCCAGTCCAAAGGCTTTCCAGATCCTTCCATATCAAGGACGAAGTCACCCCGAGTAAGGGGCGTCCGTTTAGCCAATGAAGCGCACGGTGGATCGCCCATGGACAGTCCTCCAGAATTTCAAGAGGAAGGAACAAAATTACACCAGCGCCTTTTGAAAGGAGAACCGGTTTACCAAATGGCTGAAAGACATATTAAGGACACAGAAGGAATGGTGCTGGTGTTTTTAGAAACTTCTGACTCTGGGCGAAACCTACTAAGTATTTTGCTGTTGCATCGGTTCAACGTGAAAGTTGCTCTAGTGCATGATAATGTATGGCCTTCATTAACTCGTGATGAGAAGGGCTTATTCAGTGTTATTATTTTTGAGAGCCTAAGGTCCTATGGGCATCTGAGCAGCGTCAAGACAAAGGTTCTTCAGGACTACTGCAGAGCATTTAACGTTGGCATTATTATATTTACACAACCAGAGGTAACTAGTGATTTTAGCCAAGTCAGAAACTTTCCATTGTATATCGAACAGCATGCGAGATTAAAAGACCCTATCGTGAACCAAAGCAGTAACGTTCCCCGTATAACAAGATCCAACCTAAGATTCTTTGGTAATCTGCCGGGGGACCGATGGACCACCTTTAGAACCAATCATTCTACCTACGTTCCTATTATGGAAGCTAACTTAGCAGTACCACTCCAAGTAGTAACACATCCCGATGAGAGAGCCAAACTGAACAGCAGGATATGTGTGGTGTATGACAGAGGATGGATGGACGGTATTAAGAGGATATTCTTTGGGTACTCTTCAAACCATTTCTTGCACATGCTTCTCGTGTTGGACAGTATAGCCCACTTTACTGCCGGGAAACTGCAGACTGATCTGGACAGATACGTTCTCATCGATATCGATGACATGTTTGTTGGGAAGATTGGCATACGTCTCAAAGTTGCAGATGTTGAGGTAAGTGATTATAAGTCTCTGTAAATCGGGCAAGAAAAAATTAAAGTCAGGCTTTTATTTTCACGACACCAAGCCTCTTGCTTTACACGTGTCAAGGAAATGTGGCAAAATATTGCAATCCAAAAAATTGGAATCAGTCATGATTAGGGCTGTATCAAAATGGTTAAACGTTCAGAAAACGACCGTGAGGTCCCAAAACAGAATGGATTTCATGGTTTTCGGTTAGCCTTGAAAAGATGCTATTAAACTTGTTACATGATTTTGAATACATGGGAATGTCCAAAAGCAAAACATAAAAACTTGCCATAAAAGCCTAAATTTCCTCCTTTTTATTCATAACAGTGCTAAAAAGTATCAATTTCCCTACCATGATTTGATTTTAGAATGTCTTATTTCTTGTTATTTTGTGGTTTTAAAGTCAGTTCTAGCTTCAAATGCCGATAATCGTTCAGCAATGGGGCTGCCATCTTGATACTCATGAATATGCAAAGCTTTATGTAAATATGTGTGAAACCAGCTCTGTGTAAAGTTCTCGGGCGCCCTATCCTGATCAGATCTTACATGCAGGGATTTGATAGACAATATGGCTGCTCTCATACAACAGAATCAGCATTTTGAAGCTTAAACTCACTTGGAAAACTACAAAATATCAATCAATAAGACATTTTAAGCTCAAGTATTGGTAGGTAAATGTGTGCTTTTTATCACTATTATAAGAAGAAAACATTGGCTTTTGTAGCAAGTCTCTTTTTTGTTATGCCTGTGTCCTGTATTTAGATCACCTAATTGTTATATAACCTCGCATATGTGTGAGTGTGTTTAACCGAAGCCGTTCGGTTTTTAGCCCTCGTTAAACGGAAAATGAAATAACCAAGATATTACAGCACTAGTCATGATTATGTCCACATTGGAACCCCAAACACTGTGTTTACTTTTTTTGCTGCTTGATTGCGAACTGCAATGTTGTTAAGCTTCGTGGTGACATGTCAAATTCAATTAATGGACCCCATTTGTTTTAGTATTCAAATTCTAACTTCAAAGTAACTATAGTATCTACCCGTACTTCCACTGATTATAATTCCTTTTTACACCTATATGTCTCTCTGTATTTATCCTCAAATCTCTTGTTCAGTTGCCAAAACTTAGTAATGTCAAATCTGAAGGATAAAGCAGGTAATATGAATCATGTGTGATGAGTGAAATGGGGATTAGACAGAGTGAAAGGAAATCGTCCCATTGTGAGAGACAGAGTTAGGGAAAAGGAAGGGGGAGATGAAACTATCTCTACCAAACAATCTCACAGGAAGAAAACTTGTAATGTGAAGGACGAAAAGAAAAAAAGAGGGGCGGGGTGGGAAAAGGAGATGACATGGGGCATTCAAAAAGGAGGAAGATAAAAAAAGTAGGCAGGGAATTGCAACAGCAGTTTGAAGTTGCTGAAGGCCTCTTTGTTTTATTAGACGTACATGTAATATTTCACAAAAATATAATTAAATGCTTACTTTTAATAGTTTCATTAAACAAAAATTTGTCTGGAAATGGATCCATCTTCCAGAAAAGGATAAAGTACAATATTTAATATAAATTGGAGGAAGAAAAAATAAATGAAGAAATGATGATGAGGCAGAAATGAATAAAGGAAAGGGGGGGGGGGGGGGTTGTAATAAAGGGTAGACATTATTCTTTTATAGGTATTGGACAAACATTACAAAAACAATGTACATGTACATGATGTTCTTTACTGAAAATGTTTATTAGCTTTTAATATACAGTCTGATTTGGGTGTAATAAACACAAACATTTTCCATCGTGTGCTTTGTCACTGATGGGTCAAATATGAGATTTGGGAAAGGTGAAAAATAATTTGTGAGCTTTCTCATTCCTATTATGTCAGTTTGGAAGAACATCGTAGATCCCCTGAAAAGATTGCTCTTCAAAGGCTCTCATATTGGAAATATGACGAGAAATAGCTGTGTGTGCAGTCCCATATAGACCCATTTCTGTATGCAGTGCATCTGCTTTTCAACGAGATTGGGTCAATTTCTTATCATTTTGATGATTCCAGAACCTCACAGTATACACCAATCCTTACGTAGACTAGACATCAGTCTTTCCCAATTGCTTTGAGACAGTTCCTTTCACAATGTAAGGGCATGACAGGAACTCAAATTCTTTATCTTTGATGAAAAGATAGGGTGGGAGCAAGCAGAATGAAGACCATATTTTGCAGGATGTGGGGGTAAGGAAATGAGAATTTTCATCATGCATCCTGGACTTCAGTCAGTCGTGAGACCTAGTTTTCAGTCAACACTGATTGAGCTTCAGACCATAAGGGGAAAGGATATTACAACACGGCTTCCCTGAAAAGGAGAAGAAAAGGGAAGAAAGAATAGGTATCGTCTAATTAAGAGAGTCCTTATCTATTATTAAAGGAGCAATGCCATAAAAAATATGATTTAATTTATAATCATAGACAATAGACATCCAAGCAAGCTCAACAATATTTCAGTAGAAATCCATGAAAGATTTTATGTTGAAGCTGCTTTTACTTGTATCATTAAGAATTGGAAATTATTCTATAATGAAATGAATAAAACAGCTTTTATTGTTTTGAAGAAGTTAGGTGTTGGTATTAAAAAGTTTAAAGCTATTTTTTCAGTAAAAGTCATTTTGAAATATAATGAAAAATAAGAATATAAATGAATTGAATTGAATCAAACATTATTTTGAGATAAGTTTAAATGCAGTTTGGTAGTCTGAGATGAAATTAAAATTACCATTCATTACAAGGAGTACTGATTTGTTGCTAAATAGTTTGGGCCGCATTAGTTCGTTACCGTTCATCACTTTATTGTATGAAGATTTGTTTTTATATTGTTAATATGCGTGACACCTCCACTGCAATCATAAATATTTCATATTTTTAGTTTGACGGTTTAATTTGACATTGGTGTTTCTGAAGAAAAAAAATTATTTCATGTCCATCTCCATCTGAGCCCATCATTACTGTTGGTTTCTGTCAGTGAAATAAAATGTACTTAATAATACAAAATATTTGGGGAGAGCTACATGTATGGAGAGGGGTGAATGTAAAGGGGGAGGAGTGATGATATAGTAAAGTTGGCAAGGCTACCCTGCAGCATGACAGTGTTTCCCATATATGTGATTTTGTCCCCCTGCTGTGTATGAGTAATTATTTCAAGGCATCGGAAGGCCTTTAATCATTACTGTCAAATTTTCCTTGTATGTGAATGTCCCAGTTTGGAACATGACCAGTTTATGAGGTCTTTGATGGATATGGAGAGATATGGTGTTTATCAAGTTATAGTAGGTTTCCTCCTTGGGAGAAAATTCTGTTTAAAATGATACCATAGGGGGAGTGGATGTAACGCATCGAAAGCTTGATTTACGTTTCTTGCCCCAGAGTCCAACAGTTTCATTGAGAAGAAAAAGTGAAAAGGTATTATGTTTCTTCAGAAATATGATAAGCCTATACTTGTTTTGTTTATCTGTGTGTGTGTGGATCTCAGATTAATGAATGACTGATCAGTTATGAATCATTATAGGTTTGTATGTAATATAATGTAGTTTTGTTTCATCTAGTTCATATTTATTTTCTCTTCATGCTCTTGAATTCCAACAGAACATGATCAGGGTCCAGGGAGAGCTCCAGGACCTTGTGAAAGGTTTCCGCTTCAACCTGGGATACTCCGGCAAGTACTTTCAGCATGGAGACGAAGAGGAGAATGCAGGAGACAGGAAGCTCCTGGAGGAGGCCAAACACTTCTGGTGGTTCCCTCATATGTGGGATCATATGCAGCCGCACAACATTAAGACCAGAGCCAAGCTGAAGGAACTTATGCTGCAGAACAAGCAATTTGCTGTGGTAAGTTATTACTTATGTATGTTGCGTACAATGGGATAAATTAAAAATGATGTGATTAATAATTTGATTTGGGACTACACTGTAAATCACAAAAGAGTGATAGGTAAAACAGTGCAAATATAATAATAAATGGATTGTATGTATACAGTCACACAAAGCAGTATTAACACAATCTCAATCGAGCCAAACTGAATTGCTGCTGAATGGGTAAGTTACCTTTAGCAGAACTTCTTAGTCGGTAGAACTACACACATACTTCATGAAATCTTACAATGTAGGATAAAGTGTGACACCATTTTGATACATTTCGGACTATTTTATACAAATGGAAATCAGAAAGGAGGGATTCTAAAACGGTACAATTTTTAAAAGGATCTTGCTGTATGCAGCCAAACATTATCAAGACCCGAGTGAATCTAAAGGAACTTTAAGAAAAAATTTTGGTCAAAGTTAGTTACACGCTTGCGCATGTATGGTATTCAAAACACATTATTACCATACATGTATGGGATTACACTTGAAAATCTCTAAATTGAAGAGTGAAACAGTGAAAATTCAAAATATACTTAATGGACTGGGTAAAAGCGAAAACCAGGCCATATCTTCACAAATTTAATAGAAAACTTTGACAACTGTTGCATAAAATAATTCCAAACAATCTTTTGACATTGATTCTTAGCATTTGGTCAAGAGAAAATCACTTGATATTTCATTGATATCTTTAGAAAACAGATATTTTTAAGAGCTGCAATTTAAGGTTATGTTATGTTATTGACTTCTCTTCATGAAATTCAGAAAAGTAGTCATAGAACTTGCATGACACCAGTCATGTATCTTTAAAGATGAGTTTTCGTCATGTGACTACATTGTGAAAGAAAGTGTCTCTAAGCAATTGGGAAAGGCTGATCATGTCTACATACATTTTTGTGTGTAAAAATTAGTGTACATGTAAACTGTATGGTTTTGGAATCATCGAAATATAAAGAAATTGTTCCGATCTTGCTGAAACGCACATGCACTGCATATGAAAATTGCTATATGGGACTGCACACATATGTGGCATGATCCACAATTTTCAGCTATTTCTCAGTAATATTTCAAATGCGAGGGTATTTGAATAGGAACCCATTTCAGGGGATATTTCTACTATGATGTTCTTCCAAATTGACATAAAAATAAAGTGAACGCTCACAAATTATTTGCACCTTTTCCAGGACTCAATCATCTCTTTAATGCCTGTAAGAAATTGTTTACATGTGGTAAATGTTTGGAGTTATCCCCCTTGCTCAGAAAGTTGATCTTAACTAGGGACCTGTCTGTGGTTAACGGTCTGACTAAGACAAGATAAATGGCATTATTCATTTCCCATCAACTGGGAATCCAGTCTGTAATTTATGACTCATTTCTCCTTCACTTGTACATCGAAAGACACCATACCCCTGCATCCACCACTCTTCGCACACACACACAGTCGTCATTTCCCAGTGGCAGGGAAAGTAGATTCAATATAAATCTTTTTGCTTGTGAATGCGGTGTATTATTGAGTTATTATGCATTCTGGCAACAGGCAGGCAGGAACGATTTAGTTTCCCCCAGGGCTTGCATGGTTTATCACGAATATCCTAATATTCATTCCGTCTTTTTTTTTCTCCCTGGATATTGGCCCTGCTTCCTTGCTTGCTGCGAGTTTGACGTCTAGCTTATATATATACAAAACAACAAGAAAGAGAGAGAGAGAGAGAGAGAGAAAGAAGAGGCCCTCATTTATCCACTTGTCAGTTTGTGGCATTCAAATGTGATTCTTACATATACATGTACATGTATATGCAGACTTGTAGTGCTGTGAATATGAACTTGTTTTTAAAAACCTTTGTACATTGTAATATGTATTTTTCACATATGCTCAACATGTGTAATTGCAACGAGGCCTATCTTTTAGCCGTGTAAATCATTCAATTTCAATGTCAGAATTTATACTGGTCTGGTGTCTGTGAAATCTCAAAAAGGCAATCTGTACATGTATATCTCCCATTAGGCATCACCAAGGGATGCCACTAGTTTTTTAATAATTTGCCTTTTAAAGTTGTAAGAGATAAATACCAAACAATACATTTCAAATGAAAAGCATTTGGAACGATGTCAGTATTTACAACAATGTCAACCTTCCCTTTTGCACTATTTAGTAATTCACATTTCTCAGTAGATGCACAATGATTTTGAATACAATTGATGTAAAATCCACAAACTACACAATGTATTTTTGTACATGTCACTTTTGCTTCTGTACCTGTCAGTTAAGATTTGAAGCTCTGATAATTTCTTGCGAAGGGAAGAAAGAATGGATAACAAGTACATGTACATGTAGCTCTCTGGCAGGCTGCATGTTGATGTTATTGCCGCCTCATAAGTCAGGGAAAGTTTAATTTTGTATTTTTATTTAACAGGTTGATGTATTTTATAGATTCAGATACTGTTGACTATGTGTAGATTTTATTGTGTTGACTTTGCTGGGATTATTCTTTTGTTCATATCAGATCTCTTTTTTAGTTTTTTAAAAGAAAAAAGTGAAATTTCTCGGCTTCAGTTTTTCATATTGCTCTTCGTTTTCACCAGTGCTTGTTTTTCCCAGAGGTCGTTGTGAGATTTCAAATGCTGATTATTCCCCACTCTTGTGTATTATATTCTGTGCTTGAGATTGCCTTATTTAGTGTTCATGTGAAGGAGTGTGTGTGATGTGGCAGTTAAAAAAAGATATACATGTACATGTATATATGAGATACATGTATGGGCGTTTTGCTTCTGAAACTCTAGGAAGAGCTACATGTACAGCCTGTAAATAAGAAAGAGGCTCTGTGAAAATTAATGGGTTTTAGTGTGCAAATCGCTAACACAAATGCCAAGTCCATTCGTTATAAAGCAGCCCTTGTATTTAATTGTTTACCCTGATTTGTTGTTTGGAAAAACCTGTCTATCTAGGCCTACTTGTACCTTCTCTAGATGCATGTATGATCACATGCGTGCCTCATTCCTCTATTTTCTGAAATATACCAGCTATTTTCAGCAAATCCAGCAATATGCAATTATGGTGTGATTACAAGATATAAGACCTTGGGACACATATGAATACTGCCACTGCTGGGTGCCTTGTAGGATGTAAGTGTTTTCCTTTTAATTCCTCAATGTTTGTGGTAAGTCTGAAAGTGATCTATGAAATATTACACCATTTCCTATTGTGATCACTGTAATGGAAATGTAGGGGACAGCAGGCCGGATGTGAATGTGTGGAGAGAGTGAGGCAGATTATACTAACTTAATGGGGAAGTCCACCCTAATTACAAGTTGGTTTTTAAAAAGAAGCAGAAAAATTAAAGAAACAGATCATTAAAGGTTTAAGTAAAATGTTATCAGAAATAAAAAAGTTATGAATTTTTGAAGGTGTAATCAATCAAACACAAACTCTGCGACGTATCTTGCGAGCTCCTCTCCCATTTGCTTTGCACCCCAAAAATCATTAATTTCCATTTTTTCTCAAGAAAATATGCAAACATATGTACATATATGCACCTTAGATATAATCATTGCCTATATGTTTTATCACAAAACCTGTATGAAAAAAATCTATACCTTCATCAGAAACTAAGAAAATGAACTTATGAAACTTTCTGCACTGAGCAAAATGGGAGAAGAGCTTGCAAGATACGTCATGGAGTTACCAGTTTGTGTCTGATTGATTACAACGTCAAAATCCCGTAACTTTCTTATTTCATATCAGATTTTGCTCAAACTAATACTAATCTGTTTCTGTCATTTTTCTGCTTTTATTCAAACCAACTCAACACCAGGTTGGACTTTCCCTTTAAATGGAGAACGAGTGAATGATATTCTACATGTACAATGATAAAGTACAAAAATATTGTTTCCATTGTTACCTACTAAAAAACACACAGTGTTTCTTTATCATGTATGGGATGGATCACATAATCAGCAGTAAAAATGGGTTCAACACCATGTTCCTTAATATACCTCAATTAAGCATACACAAATTAATTCAATGCCCATACTGTCAAAATCCTCTTTTGAATATTAAATTCACCAACTTTTCCTAAAGGAACAAAACATTTCCTACAGAAAAAATTCAAGGGCTTTTCCATAATGCTGGGGTATCAAGTTGTAGGCCTATTGAGTGAACAAAGTTTTATGGGAAGCTGATGGGAAGATGAGAGTGGTTTTCCCTTGAAAATAAAAAGAGCCATCGGAAAGTAAGAAAACAAGATCAATAATGACAATTCAACAAAATATCACTGAACACAAAGTTTGGTTTGAAAGAAGAATGAAAAGTCATTTCTAAAAAATGTATCCATATACAATACATGTACATGCACAGTATACAGTGTAGTTTATATTTCAATCACTTGAGCCTCTTGTCATGTCTTACTAGAAAATGTCAGCCATGACTTGATGTATGTATACAGCAGTCATCAATGTGGAACGAATCCAACCCCTCAGTGCGCTGCTGTCAAAAGTAGGATTTTGTCCAAAATTTGTTGACAGCTGGAATTCTGTAGACAAGTGACTTGCAGTTTCTCCTGTGATGCTTGCAGAAGACAGTAAAATTGTACATAGGGATTACTTTCGAGGTGCATAGGAATGAATGTGATTTAAGGCCCGGTCACACCGCCAGAACTTTGCTGGAGCGTTCCTGGAGCGGTGAAAAAAATTCATCACCGCTCGTAACCGTTCACCACCGTTTAACAGAAGTTGGCCTCCGTTAAGGCAATCCTCCTACCGCTCTGAAAGTTTTGAGCTGCACAAAATATTGCGAGCGGTGAGGAGCGGGCAATTTTCCGCTCCGGCAAAGTTCACCACCGCTCCAACAACGCCCAGTCAAAGTTTGGCACCGCTAGACGCAAGTTCGTGGACGCTTGGGTCCGCTAGGCCAACGCAGAAATCTTGAACGCTGGACCACCGCTGCTTCGCCAGCTTTGCCCGGGCGGTGATTAAACGTTGCACAAACTTTGGTGGAGCGGTTGTAAGCGTTTTACGAGCAGACACGGGATTGCTGGAACGGTGTCGGGCGTTGAAGCAGCGATCCATTGCGGTGATGAACTTTGGTTTGGCGTTGGTATGGAGGTGTCGGAGCGGGACCAACGCTCGCTACCGTTAAACCAACGCTAAAGCAACGCCGGCTTCAGCGGTGCACCGCTAAGGCAACGCCCGTGTTTTCGATTTTTTCCCCATTTTGTGCGCGGTGACGAGCGTTGTCGAAATTCGGCCCCCTCTCCCTACCGTTCAAAGAACGCTCCAACAAAGTTCTGGCGGTGTGACCGGGCCTTTAGGGATATGCAGTGCCTACAGTATGTAAATGGAAGGAGATACTGATCCTGATTCCTTGTAAAGAGCATGCTGAGTTATTTACTGGATGTTAATGGATAATACTGATGAGAAAAGCTTCATGCAATGGATGTTGTAGCTCTCTTGGGTAATGGTGGGTGGAAACATGACATATCTCTTATTTTGAAGCCTGGTAGTTTTTCGTCCAGAATTTTTTTTCAATGGGGAGGAGAGGGTTCCATGTTTTTTGATACATGTGCACATGTACAAATGTAATGGGGTTAATTAACATCACCATTCATGCACTACAAAGGCTCCAACAAGTTGAAATTGTATTGTTGATTTTTGGTACTTCATTGTGTACCCAGCCTAGATTTGATCAGTTTCTTCTCTCATTCATTTTAAAACAAACATGTTAACAAATTAAACAAAAAAATCAGAAGGGAAGAGAAACTAAGAATAAGTTTTATCTGGTCTAAGATGGATGGCTAGCATTAGATATGTAGCAGATGAAATATTAATTTGTATTTTTTTTACCCCGTTGTCCTGTTTCCATGACATTTATTATTATTGATGCGATCATGGGAGCCTAGTTTTATACCCATACCTGGGACTGTCATTGTATTCTTATTAGAGCATAACATCAATAATATATGTAATACAGTATAGTTTGTAGTTTGATTTTTTAACATTGATTATTGGATTGTGGAGGCAACTAGGCATTAATATTATCTTCTTCCATGTACTGAGAGGCCTACAATATATGGTCTGATGGAGTGACAGTGCTTGTGAAGCTCCAGCAGTGACCATCATACTGTATTTCTATATTGCATGGAACTACTTTAAAGGGATACTCAACCGCAGATTGTGGACGTTTTTATTCCGTGAGAGGGCACCGAGATCGTTACCTGATCGTTACCTGATCATGCCGTTGCCCCGCGGGGCTCTAACTCCGGACAGACTGGTCGCCGCACAACATGCACGCTCCGCCTGAGCTCGAGCTCTCGTGCGAGATTCGGGCGGCTTCGTGCAGTCCGAAATATAATCCCAGCAGTCCGACGGACGCGTTTGACGCACAAACTTCGTGTACAAGTGAATGGGGCTTACGCAATCCTGACTTTCCCCACGGCCGCCTGGTGGCGTATCCCTTTAATATAATGGATGATTTAAATCTGATACTAATAGATTAACTATTTTCTTTTCTTTTTTAAAACATAGTTTTGTTCAAATTTGCAATGCCTCCCAGTACAGGCCACTCCTGTATTCATAATGTCATTATTGATTAGAGTTTATAATGTGTAACTACGACATTGAACCTGTGGATTGTATGCAACACCTAATGGGTAGTTCTAGCCAAACACATGATAAAGATTGAAAAAGAGAAAGAGAAAGAAAAAAGGCAAAAGATAAAGAGCTTCAGTATGGTAAAGCTATTCGATTTAGTAGTAATGATCTCTTTATCATAATTGTACTTTGGATTCAGCAGCGTTTCGCCGCCGCCGCGTCACATTCTTGTGTGCGCTCTAGCGGTCACATTTCTCGACGAATTTTTTTCAGACTTCCTGTGGACGTGTATCTTGGTAAAATCTGGACCCCTATAGTTTCTGGTGATGCTGCCCCCAGTGTTCCGTCTTTTATAGGGTAAAAGGCCATATTTTTGGGGATAGTTTGTGTGCGCTCTAGCGGTCACATTTCTCAACGGATTTTGTTCAAATTTTGTATGAAGGTGTCTCTTAGTAAAATCTGGAACCCTATAGATTTTGGTGATGCTGCCCCCAGTGTTCCGTCTTTTATAGGGTCAAAGGTCATATTTTGATAGATGTCTTGTGTGTACTCTTGTGTGCGCTCTGGCGGTCACGTTTCTCAACGGATTTCGTTCAAATTTTGCATGAAGGTGTCTCTTGGTGTAATTTAAAAACCTATAGTGTTTGGTGATGCTGCCACCAGTGTTTCGTCTTTTATAGGGTCAAAGGTCATACTTCAGGGCATGGCGTTAGTGCACTCTGCAGGCCACATTTCTCAACGGATTTTGTTCAAATTTTGTATGGAGATGTATCTTGGTATAATCTACACATGTTTAATTTTTGGTGATACTGCCCTCATTGTTCCGTCCTTTATAGGGTCAAAGGTCATTTTTCCATTTCTTGCACTCTTACTTCTGCATTTCTCTACGGATTTCGTTCAAATTTTGCATGAAGGTGTCCCTTGGTGTAATCTAAAAATCCGTAATTTTTGGTGATGCTGCCACCAGTGTCCCGTCTTTTATAGGGTCAAAGGTCATACTTCAAGGGATGGCGTGAGTTCACTCTGCAGGCCACATTTCTTGATGGATTTCTTTCAAATTTTGTATGGAGATGTATCTTGGTATAATCTACACATCTTTACTGTTTGGTGATGCTGCCCTCATTGTTCCGTCCTTTATAGGGTCAAAGGTCATTTTTCCATTTCTTGCACTCTTACTTCTGCATTTCTTGACGGATTTCGTTCAAATTTTGCATGAAGGTGTTTCTTGGTGTAATCTAAAAACCTATAGTTTTTGGTGATGCTGCCACCAGTGTTCCGTCTTTTATAGGGTCAAAGGTCATACTTCAGGGCATGGCGTGAGTGCACTCTGCAGGCCACATTTCTTGATGGATTTCTTTCAAATTTTGTATGGAGATGTATCTTGGTATATCTCTCAACACATTTCTTTCAAATTTTATATGAAGATGTGTCTTAGTGAAACCTACACATCTAATTTCTACACCATCCTTTTGTATGAGGGAGGGGATGGGGGAGGGTCTTTGTCCCTCCTTCAAATCGCTGCCAGTGCCGGGGGATACATTTAGCATTGCGCGGCCCCAGCAATGCACATTTCTAGTTTGATATAATTTCTGATATATTAACCTGTGGATTGTATGTAAGACCTAACGGGGTGTTTGAGCCAAACACATATAAAGATTGAAAAGAGAAAGAGAAAAGAAAAAATTGTAAAGCTATTTAATGTAGTAGTAATCATCCCCTTTTTGTAATTTGAATCTACATGTACATACATGTATGTAGAACTTTATATACATTTAGTAATTAAACTGTGGATTGTAGGGAACACACAATGGGTGGTTTGAGTCAAACGTACAATGTACAGTTATGGTACAGGAAAGTCGATCCTCACCATAACAATGAGACATTGACCTAACTGGGAAAGAGAACAAATCAATACTGACTGTATTTGAGCTGAAATGTGGAATGCATATGGGCAGGATTCCAATTAAAAAAAAAGTGCTTCCTTCAGTTGTGTACATTCTATATATTTTTATTGGGCTTACGTGTACATAGTGTAGTTTTCAGAGTGAATGGTTATTTTATATT
The DNA here is from genome assembly GCA_025617745.1 of Heliocidaris erythrogramma. Classification (NCBI taxonomy): domain Eukaryota; kingdom Metazoa; phylum Echinodermata; class Echinoidea; order Camarodonta; family Echinometridae; genus Heliocidaris; species Heliocidaris erythrogramma. The sequence goes on along the minus strand of CM046872.1, from coordinate 28,578,701 downwards.
CTCATAATATGCTTTTCACACTTACTTTTCTTAACCCCGGACTATCCTTAACCCCGGACTATCGTTTTTGCTTTTCACACTTGTTTTTTTAATCCCATACTAAGTGCTTAGCCGGGGTTGAGAAATTTTCCGCTTTTCACACTTGCGCTTGCTTAACCCCGGACTATCCGATAGCTCATGAATATTGATATCTTCACTGACAGGATGACTGACTTATCAAGCCCAAAGGATGCACAAATCAACTGGCTTACTAAGCATCAACAAATAGCCTGATGTATAACACTACTACCTCATACGAAAGAAGAAGAGATATCTTCACTATCGCGCATGCCTCGTAAAATACTAGTCGTCAAGATCAAGCATGTACTACAATATTGTTAATTAGGGCATCTTCCCACCACCCCCTCCTCTCTCTCTCTCTCTCTCTCCCCCTCTCTCTTGCTTGTCTTACATGTACGTTTTCTTCTCTCTCTCTTTTCTCTCTGTTTCTCCTTCAGTATGGATGGACTGCATCTTTTATCATGTCTGCTACATTTTTCCTGCAATTTTTCCGGGCAACCCTGCTTTTTTGCAGGACCATATAGTCCCGTACTAATTACGGGGTTAGCCCACTTTGGTAAAAGTAAGTGTGAAAAGCAAGTGGGCTAAGCTTAACCCCGGGAAATAGGTGGGGCTAAGACCCCCCCTTAGCCCCACCAATTTCCCGGGGTTAAGCGAAATTTTGCAAGTGTGAAAAGCATATAACTGAAGTTAGTCATACATGTAACAACATAGTCATACATTGATGATCATAATTATGATCAGGAATATGGTGATAGATTAATACTAATTATTTTATTTACTGTTATAATATCGTTGATCATTGAATGGTTTTTAATGAAATGTCATTAAATTATGATTAATCACAATTAAATAACATACTGTACTTGTTAAAGTACATGTTATGTGTTTAATTATTAGCAAAATATGTTATTTAATTGTAGTAATTATTGATATCACATGTACATGTACATGTATATCAATCAGTTTTGTTGTTTTATGTCTAACAAAGGGATTTTATATCTTTCTTTGTTTTTGTCTACCAACTCTGCATTAGAGATTAGCAGATATCTTTTGGAGCTTCCAAGTGCTTAATTGCTCTCTCTTCCTGTATATTTTCTGTGTATTTTTTCTCTTTTATTTTGAATTATATATGGAGAAGGAAGGAGATGAGAGAGTAAAAAAAAGAGTGAGCCGGGGGGGGGGGGGGGGGGGGGGGGGGGATTGCATATTTAGTAATACATGTAGGTCCAAGTTACTGCATGATACATGTAGTCAGATGTTATCATCTGTCATCAGTTGGCAAGATATCAGCAAAAAAATATATTGTCCTGATTGCAAGGTCAAAAGCTGGCAATCCTAGGTTTTAGCGGTCTAAATTATTTTAGGTTGCTAACTAGGGTTAGGGTTAGGGTTAGGGCATAGACGAGCTGAAGTTAGCAACCTAAAATAAGTTTAGACCGCTAAAACCCAGGATCGCCCAAAAGCTTTGCAGATTCATCAGTAAATCGATTATAGACTTGTTTTTACCAAAAAAAAGAAAAAAGAATGAATAGAACCAAATAAACCCAACAGACACTGATACTTTGGGCTTTACCATAAAGTGTCTATTTCATGTAATTTGCCAGCGTTATATGACAGATTATGGAATCCTTAGTATGTGGATCATATAGACAAACATGACATTACCAATTTCCTGGCATAATATCCTATTTAATAAAGTCATTATCTATTCGAGTATTATATTCTGAAATAGATCCGAGACAAAACAAAAAATATGGGAAAATTTTAGTGTGCATAAGTTTCATGTTTGTTCCCTATTATCGAGTATAATGATTATTTCGAAAATCAGTGAGATCCAGGAGTTTGTCATACATGTCATTTGAATCCAGACTTCCTTGTGGTAAACATTCACCACGTACCATATTTTTATCTGGTGGATATCCTTTCTTGGTTTCCTTCACATTGAAATTTGAGGTGTTATCTAAGCATACGCAGGAAACACTATGGGACAAAGTAAATTTATGTCTTGACCAGGTGACCTGGCTTTGACATGTACTGTAGGACACGGGGTTGTGTGTCCCGACACTTAACAAAAATTTAAGCTGCCATGTTTGCCATTAGATGTCATGTAAAATATCCAAATTTAGCACTAACCACCATAAATACCTGTCATTTATGATATTGTCCAAAATAAGTTCTCAGCAATTTGTTAAATATTGCATGCAGACTTGTTAAATTTCCTGTTAAAAATCATCTGTCTGGATAAGCAACCTGTCTAGACACCTAACTTGTGCGTATACAAAAATGGAGGTGTTGGAGAAAAGAATACAGTGAAGCGGCGAGTGACTTTGACAACCTGAAAGCTTGTCAGAGGCTTGTCAGACATAGTAACAAGTAATGTATGCAAACTGCATTCCAAGTATTGTAGTTCATTCATTAATAACAGGTTAATGGATACCTAGTTTATACTAGGTCCCCAGGAAAGAAACATCCATAAATTTGAATAACTTTGTGAACAGGTCTATTCCTTTCGATACACTTTATAAAAAAAATCCCAACCAGGGATGTGATTCTAGACACCTGTAGCGTGTGAATACATAATTGCGTGTCTAGACTCATTACCAGGTGTAATCTTATATGGATCAAACATCCTGCCTTGTATTTGTACTACTAATCTCCATTCCCATGCAAGTTTCAGGCTGGCTTTAATGTAGGTGAGCCTACCCTTTGACACTGATAAAGTCAGACTTGACTTTGCTTCCCAAATGTGCATGGATGTGGAGTCTATACTAAGACAATTACCAAATGTTGAAAACTATGCAGAGCACCAAGAACTATGTCTATAACTACGGTAATTTATTTTAAATATGTGTGTGTGTCAATAGACCTGTTTACTAATTTTATGCATACTTTTTGAACAAAAGTCTCGCTTGACGACTCAAAAGCTTGTCAGAGGCTTGCCCGACATAGCAACAACTAATGTATGCAAAATGGATTCCATCTATAGAGATGCCATTATGCATAGCAGGTGCACCAAATAGTTGCTAAGGATTCTGGAGAGAAACATCCATAAATTTGACTAACTTAGTAAACGTGTCAATTGTGTTAGCCACTGGTCATACATGTATTTGTGTAACTGTTTTAATAAATAATCTTTTAATTGGTTTAGATATGTAGGTCATTTCATCATTGCCATTTTCATTTCACATGACTTTTCCTGATAGCGTGGTGTGGGACATCAGGAAATAATTTACCTGGTATGTATAGTATAGCAATAGACCTGTTCACAGATATATTCAAACTTTATGCATACTTTAAAAAAAAAAGTTCTTGACAACCTGAAAGCTGTCAGATGCTTGTCAGACATAGCAACAAGTAATGTATGCAAACTAGATTCCAAGTACTGTAGTTCATTCATTAATAACCGGTTAATTATTAGTCCCCACGAAAGAAACATCCATAAATTTGAATAACTTTGTGAACGGTCTATTTGCTCCGCATATTTGGGTATGATTGCTACACAAATTTACAAATGTGTAGCAGTTTGCTACATTGAACTGTGAAGAATTATAAACAAAATATTTTCTGCTGACTGAAATTGCTATTCATATTTTAGTAAGTACATGTACATGTAAATTATTCCCTGGACATTGTTTTCGTTTTAATAGATCGGTTCTGTAATGTTACAAATTTATGCACATTTCTTCTCTGAGCACCTAGTGACGAGCTATTCCATTAACCTGCTTTTTATAAATGAGCCTCAATGCTTGGAATCCAGTTTGCATACATTACTTGTTGCTAGGTCTGGCAAGCTTTCAGGTTGTCAATAACAACCTTTGTTTGAAAGGTAAATTTATAAAATTTGCATACTTTACTGAAGCGGTCTTTTAAATCCTGTGTAGTCTGATTTCTAACAGCCACTTTTATAAGGCCTTTAGAGGCCATCTGCTTGTGTTTTTGTCTTGGTCTTGATGTTGTATTTGAGTGGTTTGAGCACTGGAGGAGGGGGGGGGGGGGGGAGCGTAAAGGTTGTAGGTTCAAAACCAGATCCAAGACTCGTATCCTTGAAGAAGGCATTTCATCTTGACTACTTCTCTCCACACAGGTGTATAAGTAGCTACCACCATGCATGTACATGTAGGATGTAGATATCATTGTGGTTAGATTAGCATGTGCTTGCCTGTAAAAGGGCAACTGGCTGGATACTCCCCATGGAACGTGCTCTGTATTAAATGCTGATTGAATCCCATGACTGGGGTAATAGTATACTGTAAAACACTCTACCCATTTACTGGTACCAGAAAACCTCTACACAGTTGAATCTCATTATGAAGATCACTGTTATAACAAATGCTTGTTATAGTGCATGGCTCTCATGGGTACCTAAATGTTGCAGAAGTGCTCAAAATTCAAGCTTCCTGTATGATTTTTTTGTTCCTTTTCATATCGTACCTGACACATCCAAGGATACATTCACCAATTTTCAGACCTCAACCATCACCAGTAGATCTTTAGTAGATCAAATGTATTTTTCCTATTGCTTTTACTACATCGCTGTATTTGCGTTCATGTAACTTGTTAGACACCAAAAGTAATAAGTGAAATTATTTTGAGAGAAAAAGAGTGAGAAAAAAGTACTTTCATGGATCATTTAATTGCTAAATTCAAGTGACAAAACTTGGTCACACATCGCATGATATGATTGTTGTATTGCATTTAGGGCTGCAATTTCAGTCACTGTATGGTAAGATACTATGCACGCAAACACATTTTTGTTTGGCGGGTCACAAAATCATGGCACAAAATTATTTCATCAAAGTAACTTCGCAAACACTAACTGCTGACATTTTAATGTCATTTACAGCACACATATTCCAGCTACAAAGAAAACATTTGAAAATATTAAAAATTTGAAAAGCACCAAAATATTTTATTTCAGTTGGTTTCAGGTTCTCTTATGTTTCCTTTTTGAGATACAAAGCAGTTTGATTATGCAAGTAGCATTTTATTTGTTCGAGAAGGGTACATACATATTGATGCCTTAGGGTATCCACTGCTGAAGCCATGCACTGTAACAAGGTAATTTTGTTGGTCCCACTCCTCTGTATTGTATGGTTTTTTAGGCCTGATATAACAACATTTTATATAAAAAGTTAAGTTATAACAAGCACCAAAGTTATTGCTATTTTATTATGTAATATTCTGTCCCATCTCTCTCCCTCTCTCTTTCCCTCTCTCTTTCCCTCTCTCTTTCTCTCTCCGTCTCTCTCCGTCTTCAAATTTCAATTTCAGGACAATGACATCCCCATCATGAAGGGGTACTCTGTTGCCCCCCATCACTCTGGTGTGTACCCAGTCCATGAGGACCTCTATGACCTGTGGAAGGAGATTTGGGGCGTCGATGCAACTAGCACCGAGGAGTATCCACACCTTCGACCAGCTCACCGAAGAAGGGGTTTCATCTATAAAGATATCATGGTAAGCAGCTTAAATGCTGATTATGCAACCACAGAAGATAAAATATAAAGCAAGAGTAGCTATGGATCCATGATGTATAGATCTCCAGCTCCATAAACTTTTTAGTATGCTTGTATGACAAAGACTTTCTAGGTAAGAAATTATAAAAAAATCTTTGAACCATTCACAGAATCTGAAGGCATATGTGTTTGGTTACAATTATTGATCGTTCTTTCTTTATTGTCCACATGTTATGGTATAAATGGATGGATGACCTGCTTAATCCATACCATCAATTCATTATCACATACATGTACATCACTAAGATGGTAGAGGTACAACCAACTGGTATACTCCTGTCTCTCGTAGAGGTGTTGTGGTCTAGTGGATAAGTGGATAAGAAACTTGAGGTACGGGGTTCAAATCCCTGCCACAGCTCTAACGTCCTTTGGCAAGACATTAGTCTACATTTACCACACTCCACCCAGGTGTAGTCAGTCATGGCTCTACACTGCAATTAACTGCCCAAAAGCTTTTGCTCCTTCCTGCCTAATTTGCATAAAATAAACAATTTGTTTACGTAAAACCGCTACCGAAGAGTCTCAGCTAAATTGTGAAATCTCGCCCTAGAAACAACCAAATGAAATGAACTAAACGTCAAATTCCAGAATAAGAGTTGCTCTAACCCATAATTAGTATCACTCGTAGTCAAATCATTTTTTAATTTGTGAAAACTTGGAGAAATGAGGAGCCATATATTTTTTTTTTTAAGTCTGAAAATGTAGCATTATTTTTCACATTTGCTGTCATTGCGCAAGATCAAAACTTTCACATATGAAAAATCAAAGTATATTGAGGGGATCCTCGAAATATCTTTTCATAATCATCCGTCGAACGGTTATGTCGGGGAAAAAATCGAAGGCCATGCCTTCATGAACCCTCTACCGTTCTTCACGTGTAGTCCCACGTATAGCGGTGCATGCAGGATGGTTTCAACTTGAGTGTACGCTAAACAGCGGGTTTGTCTTGTCAGTGATTGTTACCGACAAATTTGCTCCCAGCCAATCAGATTGCAAGGATTTCAGTATTTTTCACGTTAAGTCTTCGATTTTTGATGGCAGTTTTACACAAAACTACTAACTGCGCAAACTTGAAACTGCCCAGGGAGTGAGACTGGAGTTTAAAGTTTAGCAATATGTTATTTGTTTGCATATTCATTTCGTCCCAGACTTGTTTCGGAAAAAAAAAAACCCCTCTTTTCTCAGCCCTCTGAAACAGAAAAATACTCGTATCTCAAAAAATACCGTTTTCAGTGAAAATTAATATGAAGCATAATACCATCATTTCCTATCTACTCTGGAATTTTCATGATATTTAAGGCCCGAATGAGGGAGATACGAGAATGTGAATTTTCGAGGATTTCTGCTCCCAGCGGAGGGATTCGATAGCCGTTAGGAATTGAAAAGCTTTGACGACTTTACAAAGAAGTTAATTGGGGTGTAGATCCGCGCCTGTAGTAAGTAGGTACCTGGTAGGATTTATTCCTTGAATGCACTGAGCACTATGGTTGTCGAAGCTAAAGCGAGGTTAATAATGTTCAAAAGTCCTTACGAAGCACATAGGGACGTTTTATCGTAATGTGACGTGCGCTATACAAGAAAATAATAATATTGTTTTATAGAAATATGGTGACCTAGAATTTGCAGTCTGTGTTTTTTTTCTGCTCCCAAAGTATTTTGCAAAAAGGGAGAACACTGTAATGTACAATGGAAGGCACCATTGACAAGTAATGGACAAATCTAAGAATAGGAAAAGCCCGGGGGGGGGGGGGGGATACTCAGATTTGGTTTGGACAGGGATGTGTGGCTGAAGCCTCCAAACCCATAATCAATTTGACAGAAACGAGTACCTGTTATTAGGGTATTAGGCAAGTAACCTCCACCCCCTCCCCAACCCTGTATATTTCCCTAACATAAAAACTCTTTTCCAGATACTTCCATCTTTATTTTATTAGGTGTTACCAAGGCAATTTTTGACTGTTATTTGAAACCATACAATTTACAAGCCTGTATGAGGTTTCCCTAATGTAGAAAATCCTTTCCAAAATACTTCTATTTTGGGTTTATTAGGTGTTGCCCAGACAGACATGCTCTCTCTTCACCAAGACAAACTTCTTCAGTGAATACAATGGAGGCAAGCCGGCATTAGATGCCAACATCCAGGGTGGAGAGCTCTTTACAACGCTGGTTAGCAATCCTGTAAGTAGTAGATAATTTAGTGGAACTGTTAAATGGCATGATGCAAAATATAATATACAGCAACGTGCTAAAGTAATGAATATTGAGGGGATTTTATATCAATGACAAAATTTTGTGTAGTTTCAAGAATCATGATTAGTGAAAGGAATGTACAGACTATAACATTAGATAAAGAAGTCAGCTGACACCATACATGTATGTTTTGTATCAGGTTACGTCAAGGACAGTGATGGAGCATACAATATTGAATCTGATTGGTCACATGATAAGCCCCGCCCAGTTATACGATTCTCGTGCGATACCATGTTCAGGGGGTGCTTATTCTTTATTGAGTTTTTGTTCGAAACAATGCCCAAACGTGCGTTTCGCTATACAACATCTCTCTATACGATGTTTAGACTATGACGTATCGTATATGGCTGTACGAGAACCGTATAGCCATACAATGGATTTAGGTAGTCTGAAGTCTGAACAGGGGACCCTCATTTAATAGGGCTAAGGTCAATTGTGAAAATGTACATGTACTTGTACAGGGAAAACCTGACAAAGCAAGGTACATGTAGGCTATAACGAGGTGACGATTATAACAAGGTTATTGTTAATTTGTAAACAAATCTTTAGGCATTTTACTCCCAGTGTTAAAGATCGTATGCTCGATCTGTAATGAAAAACACAAGTCAGAAAAAATTGGAACCAGCGGGATTCGAACCTGTCATCTACTACTTGCCGGGCAGCGACTTAACCACCAGGCTATTCTGGTTCACGGCCAAGTCACGATGAACTAGAATCAAATACCCAAGATCCTCTTCTTTCTGACTCATTAATATTCATTTTTAACGGTCCGCCGTAGACAATGGTTAGTAAACGAAGAAGCTTGACTGGGGAGGAATTTTTAATTTGTAAACAAATCTTTAGGCATTTTACTCCCAGTGTTAAAGATCGTATGCTCGATCTGTAATGAAAGACACAAGTCAGAAAAAATTGGAACCAGCGGGATTCGAACCTGTCATCTACTGCTTGCCGGGCAGTGACTTAACCACCAGGCTATTCTGGTTCACGCCCAAGTGAGTAAAATGCCTAAAGATTTGTTTACAAATTAAAATTTCCTCCCCAGTCAAGCTTCTTCGTTTACTAAAGGATATTGTTGTTTCTATATTGACTTGTGTGTAATTCTATGGTGGCACAACCCTTTTATACCGAGGTCGGTTGTAACAAGATATCTGCTATAACGGCCTAAATCTCATGCCCATAAAACAAAGAAAAAGATTGGTAATCGGCTAATTCATAGGATTAACATATTATTGATGCCTTCATAGCCATCAAATGGGTTTACAAGCATTGGCAGCATAACTCGGTACATTCATTTGTGGACATGTAATGTAGTCCCATATGTGTATTTTTATGGAAGTTTTGATATAACGAGATATCAGTTATAACAAGGAAAAACAGCGTTGCTATCGAATTTCCCCTGGATCTTGTCAATGGCAATCTTTGTGAGTAGTATCAAGTCTTATAAACGGTATACAGCTTATGACAGAAGATAGCCATCTTTTAGATAGTATTACCCTGCCCTCTATCAAGGGATTTGTGATGACTGTAACAAGAAGGAAATGCTCCCTGTCATCACTTAAGTGACACACTCACACAAAACTATAGGCCTACATCCTAATTCACTAAAGCTGCTAAGAAATGAGAATATCAGCATCAGTATAAACACTTGAAAAGACTGTCTGCTGTATTTAATAAAGTGTTTAATATTAAAGATGTTACTTCTTTTGATGAAGATACTGTCCCGCTGAATCTTTGATTATAATTTCTCGTCAAATTTTGAAACAAAGTGTTCTGTGTCATCCTTTGGACCAGCGGCATTAGGCCATTGTCAGCATGGAAGGTTGGGGGGGGGGGGGGGGGCGGACATTGATAAACATACTATGCACAAGATACAGTTAATCCCATAGGAATAATGGGGAAGGGGGGATTCCCCCAGTCAACCCAAGGATTGATGCCCCTGTCTCAAACTTGTAAAGATTTACCATGTACATTGTACATGTTTGAAAGCATATCCTTCATAAGCAAGCATATACATTATTTCCATCTTGCATCATTTATTATTCCAAAGTGCATATTATTCTAAAGTGCATATCACAAACATAAATCAAAATGTGTTAAGAGATACATATATAGGTCAATATACAGGTCAGTGAATACTTGTAAAGCAATATTATTCAGATACAGTCAAACCTGTCGTAGTGACCACCTGTCTATTGTGGCCTCTTGTCTATAATTGTCACTTATATTGCCTCCCAACAGCAAGAAATATGTGTCTTAGAACCTGTCTGTCAAGGCCACTTGTCTACAGTGGCCACCTTTTCTGTTTCCCCTGGGTGGCCTTAATAGACAGGTTTAACTGTAGTGAATACATGTAGTAGCTAAGTGAATAATAGGATAGTGCCTAGATGTAATGCTGATCTCACAAGTTTGTCAAGGCACAATCTCCTAATGTTTATGAACCCAACAATCTTGAGAGAGACATAACATGATTACCAACCATCCTGTTTGGGGGATAGAGTTAGCGGAATAATAAACCGAGACGACAAGCATTGATTGAGATAGCAGTGTAATGATAACAATCTTGTTATTGGGATAATGGGAAAGGATATACGAGGACAGGGTTCATGTCCCTTTGGCTTGTTTCAAGATCTACTAATTTATATTTGCACAAGACAGCATTTGGTACTAAAAGGGGTTCGATGTGCTCAGACCCTCTCCCCCTCTCCCTTTGAAATTTATGTAAATGGGGGCCCTGACTTGAAACTTTAATAGGGCACATAAACTCCTAGGCCCATATTCTGAACTCTGGTTTAACTTAAACCGCGGTCTAACTGTGGTTTAACTGTGGTCTAAACCTGCCCTTTAAACTGGATTTAAGATAATCACATTCTGAACTCCAGTTTAACTTAAACTCCAGTGCAGTCTAGACTTGGCCTGAATTCACAAAGAAGGTTTGGTTTAAACCATGGTTTAAACCCCCTCCTGGGTTTTTTAAGCGTACGTGCGCACGGAATCCAATCCAATCATATATTTTCTTTAAGCGCGCACATGGACAATGTCCGCTATTAACGCTTATTTTAGTACGCTTACGGATGTTTAAACCTTACCCATGGTTTAAACCTCCTTTTGGGCATACAGGCCTATTAAAGTATGGTTTGACTTTGTCCAGGAATGTAGGCTGCAGCTTGGGGTTGTTTAAGTCCGGCTTAACCGGACTGGAGTTTAACGTAGACTGGAGTTTAACCTAGACTGGAGTTTAGATTAAACCGGATTTCAGAACACAGGACCTAAAGTTTATTCTGGACCCCTAGAAACGAATAGGTTGTGTCGAACCCTGTGTCGGACATCTTTTTACTCATCCATGTGTTTGATGTCATTGCCCTATTATTGATTTGTTGCAGCACAGTTGACTGTATCATGTGTCACTACATGTATAGTGGACTTTTTCTCTCTCTCTCGGTTTCCATCTTCCTTTCTGTAGATCTGTCTATCAGTTTGTATCTTTGTATCCTTTTTAGGTGATCTGTCGTAGTCGACAGATCACCTCTTAATTTCGTCAGAATTTTCTTTCTTTATTTATTTATTTATTTATTTATTTATTTATTTATTTTTATTTTCTCCCACTTTCTTGTTTCCAATAAATCTCAAAAACTTCTCTGTCAATGTTCATGACATTTCTATCAGTCATCAGGTCATATAAGGTCAAGCTGAAAAATATTTTTCAAGGTCATTAGGTCATCGTGACGTCATCCAGGCGCCATTTTGCAAAATGACATTATCAATAATATCTTCATAACCAGTCATCAAAAATGAACCATATTTGGCATATATTAACTTCAGGTCAAGGGTCAACAGAAAATGTCATCAAAATCCGCGCGCACATCATGACGCGCACGTACGCGCGCGTAAAAATTTAGAAATGCTCAAAATCACTTTTTAGTCAAATTAGAGTATGGTTCAGGACATTTTAAGCATTTCAAAATTTTCCGTCCGTGCGCGTCCGTGTGCGCGTTATGCGCGCGCGCAGCGCGTACATAACGTAAAAACGCCGTTTTTTCGCATGGTTTGTCTTCCTGACACTATTCTTGACAATTTTCAACTATTTACAGTCATTCTCGACCTTCCATAATACCACACGCGTGCGTCAAACTTTAAAATTCGTGCGCGCGTCAATGGGCATTCTTATGTAAAAAGTGGTAAAAACATGCCTATATAGAATCTGCCATAGCTCGTCAGAATGGGCGGAAACCCCCTAATTTCTTTACATATTCTGAAAGCCTGGGAGATGTAGATTTGAATTCATGCAGAATTTTTGCCGATCTCATGTTCTGACGTCATCATATTTGCATATGAACTCAAAAAAATGATTTTGAAAAAATGACGTCATCATTCTTGTATTCATTTGATAATAATTCAGTAACAGGTGGTCAATTTTCTTCCAAATTTTGATATGTTATAACTGATACAATTATCTACAAGATCAGTGTTCACCATTTCTCATTTTGATGACGTCATCACAGTGAAATTTTCAATTAAAGATGCCATGTCAGAATTTTCCCTATTCGCGTGTTATGTCTATGGAAGATGATTTTTTTTCGAATCATGAATGTACATGACATTGTTCTGTGAGCAGTATCTCAGTTATTCTTGGTCTATTTCCTTCCAGATTTTAATATGTTGTAGCCTGATAAATACTCTTTCTATGAGGGTTCGGTTTTTTCAATCTGATGTCGGGATCATTGTCAATTTTAAACTACACAATTTGATTTGAGAATCCCGTTTTTCGTTTACGTGTTATCTCTATGGGAAATATTTTGGTATATTGGTCAAAGCACTTGACTCCCACACCGGTGACCCAGGTTCGATCCCCGGGGGTCCATAATTTTTTTTTTTTTTTTTGCTTCTTTTTGCCTGTCATTTTACCATCCTCTTCGACTATTATAACATAAACAATCACAAACCATGCAATAAACTGCCTTATTTTCCGTGTTATATCTATTAGAAAGTAGTGTGTACAACCCTATGGAAATTGTGATTCCCTGTCGTGTATTAGAGCTATGGGGTTTATCTCCAAAGTATCCTGCAATATCAAATAGTCCTATTTGATATCACAATTTCTCAGAATTGGCTTAGTCAATTATCTTCAAATTTTTGTCAGTCATCAGTCCTAATAAGGTCAATTTCCCGCATCTTTTTCAAGGTCATCAGATTATTGTGACGTCATCCAGGCACCATTTTGTAAAGATCAACTTATGATCGTATCTTCTTCACGAAATGTCATCTTTCATATTTGGCATGGCTAATGTCAATGTCACTTCAGTCATGGTCATCACCATTATCATTATCATCATCATGATTATCATCAACATCAATATCATCATCACTGAGATGATATTCATGATGATGATGATTATCATCAGCATCATTATCATCACCATCAATCATCATCATTATCACCATCATAATCATCATTATCATCGTCATTATATTATCATCATTATCATCACCATCATCATCGTCATGATGATATTCATGATGATCATAATGATTATCAACATCATTATCATCATCACTGTCATGATATTCACGAATCATCCAAAATTCCTGTTCACACACTCTATGCCCCATTGAAACAAAGGGGGCGCTATTTCACTAAAATAGGTAGTAGAGCCTACGAATTGAAAATACTAGGAAAAGGCTGAAATCATAAAAATTGTGAATAGATTCATTATAATTACCGATATCAACGTCATGTTTCATATCATCATTTTGTCATTCGTCTTCGTCAAAAATATCAAGATCAAGACAGATCACCTAATTCGTCTCCAGTGACGAATTAAATTTCTAGTTATATTTTCTCTCAGTTTTGCTATTTCCCCCCTAAATTTTTTTCCCACTATCTTTATTTTTAAATTTGTAAATGTATATGGGTCATTTCATCAGGTTGGGACACATTTGTGTGACATGGCTTGTATCATTAAAATTATCAGCAGGTTTTCTTGTTTTTATTTCATAAAATATTCATATCCGAGTATTTAAATATTTTAAGTTGTTTTCAGTCAGGAAAGTTAAGCTATCACAAAGATATGATTAAAAGTGTCGCCTCTGACGTAACATTGACGCGGTGTCAGTGTTACGTCATGAAAAACAAATTTCCTTTGTTTTTCTGGAATGTAACCAACAGTTAGGGACATATTAAGTATAAATATTTACAATACATGCTTCGACAACAGATGAAACCTTTATCCTTCATAATTGATATCATAATATGGTGGAAAACTTGTTTCAAACAAAATTTGAATGCTGACGTAACACATGCTGATTAGTATGTAATTTGTGGTCCAGTCACAGGATTATCCATCAAACTTAAGTGGTTTTCAGGTAGAATCCTCTCTCTTCTACATAATTAATATGTTTAAATTCCAGGGGTTTATGTGGATTTTCTAAAATAAAACAATCTCTGACTTAACATTTTCCACTTTGTGGTGTGACATGAAAAATCTAAACGATGTAGATGAAAATATTTTTATTTTGTTTCGCATGATTTAGAAACATTTTGTATGTGTTGTCTTGAGGATACATCTGGACAGAAAAAAAAAGTAATTTCTCCAGAAATTGGGGTACACAAAGAGCAGAAAGATGAGAAAAGTATAAAATGAGAGTGATGACATAACATGACACCACAATAGTAACAAATTTGCTATTTCTCTTGTACAAAGATGCTGGATATCATCAAAGCAGGTGTTTTAGATAGAGTGTTCATATTGAGTCAGATAAGCTAAGTTTAAGTTGTTAGTTATAGGAAAAACAAAGAGAAACTTGACAAGCCAAAATTCTGATGTAACATTGACACCGTGTCAATGTTACGTCAGATTTATAGGTTTTTAAGGTATTTTTAAAATAAATCATGTGTACACATGGAGAGAAACATATGAAATGATTGATTACCCTCATCTTAATATTACATAAGATAACTGCATTGATTCTACTGATATTTTCAATGATACAAGCTTTTTCATCCAAAATTTTCAAGCGTGTCCCAACCTGGTGAAATCACCCATATCTTCATGTCAATTTCTTTTATTATTATCTTTTATATTTCTAACAGTATAAGTCTAGATGTTACTAGTGTCTATTTGTCTTGAATACAATTGCATGTTCTATTTTATGACTTGTAATAATTTTATGTTAGAACTACATGTACATAAATATCTCGATGTCTCACACCTTTTCCACTTTGTTTGTAGTCATATTCTTAGTGCTAATTTATTTGTTTTAAAGTTGAAATATTCCCAAGTATTACAGACACACAAGTAGATGTTACAATCTGATAAGGTGAATTTCGAGCACCCCCCCCCCCTCCATCTAATTTTCTTTTTCAGGCAGTGTAGTGTATCAGAGTTGATTGTAATTCAATCTAGAGCTCGTAAGAACTGTTGATATGCTACTCAGTAAGCGCTAACCGCATTAGTCTACGAAACCAGAAGGACGAAAGTTGATTTGCGTATTCTTGTTTTGTGAGCAAGATTGCTTTCTGTATGCAGTGAAGCATGGAATAATACTGCTAGGTGTCCACATACTCTAGCTAGTACTGTGATAAAATAATCACGGTTCAACAGACATTTTTTCCTGGGGGTGTGGAATGCGAATTTGAGTGTCCATGTACCAGGTCCATGTTTTGAATTCTAGGGGCCCTGATGGGGTTGAAGTGTGCTGAACCCCTTTCCAATATCAGGCCCAGGAATAGCAAGTATATGATTAGAATTAATACCACCCTGCATTATTTGAACCATAGCCTAATTGCTAAAGAGAGTCTTCATTTGGAGGCTAATCTAGTACATTTTCCATGGAATATGACCACTGATTATACCATTTAAATTTTTTTTGTTTTTTTGTTTTTTTTTGTTTTTTTTGGGGGGGAGAGTTGATTTTATTGATTCTGTGTCCTTTTGAGTATTGTTTTGAGACAGAGTAAAGAGGGTTTGAATGGTGAGACCAAGGGGAACTGTGAGTCAAACTGATGTCTGTCCAAGTTAAAGGGGGATTAATGTTGTAATAGACCTCAGAAATTGGAACAGGTGAATACATGTCTGTACAATACAGTATGTAATTTAGCATAAACTCATGGAAACAGCATACAGTGTATGTGCCGTCAGTCATCAGTATTAGTTCCTTTTATTGTATCAAGAGAGACTTATATTTGATGGGACATAATCTTTGCTTTTATTCTTTAGTACATGTATGATAAATTACAATGGGCCGAATTCAAAGTTTCCCAACCTTCCATTTATACTGCATGTATAGCACTGGTTTGTATTATTGTTGGTTCGAAAATCCATTATTGGCAGTATTTGATTAAACAATACAGACCCAGACTTTAAAGCTCGTTCTAAATATCAGATTTTCTTTTCTATTTGGCCTTTATAATGTTGTAGGCCTATAATGCTCAAATCAGCAGAAGATAATTGTTTATATTTAGGCCCTTACATTGTGTGTGATGACACTTATTAATATTAAGATGACACTTCAACCATTACTCAGGCTATACTAATCATCCATTTGTCTATGGTGCTGTAATAGGAAGGGGCTAGAGCTTTGGGATAGAGGGGGGCAAAGTGATATGAATCGCATCATAATGGAGATGGTTAGATTAGGGAAGCTCGATGAGGACATCAACCTCGAGAAAATCAATGAGAGGGAAATTGGAGGGTTAGTATTCCATCAAATTACTTGGAGCCTTTCCTTTGAGATGTCTGTCAAAACCAGACAGAAGAAGACATAAGTGGGACTGAAGCCTAGATCGTACAGATGAAATGTCTGTATTGAAACTATTGGATCAGGATGTTTTTCATTCACTCAATGCGGCTATTGCATAACTTAAAGATACCAATCGCCAAAAAATATTTTGTTGCGTATGATAGAGGTTCCATATCGTTACACTATATTCAAAGTATGGGCTTCAAATATTAATTCTATAAAGAGATATTGCAATAAGCCAGTTCATGGTTACAGTCTGTGCATGAGCAGATAAAGGTCATTGCAGACCAAATTGTGAAATACATGGAGACAAAATACTGGGTACGTGCTGATGAAAGTTATGTAATCATTATTCATTTATGCACAAACAGTGCACTCCATGATGCACAGCTGGAAGTAATCTTTGAAAGGGGGAAACAAAGGCTCTTTATGTAGCACCTCCATCGCTGTAGGAGTGTTTATTTCAAAATGTATAAAAAGTATTTTTTTTTTTTGGGGGGGGGGAGGGGGAATTGCTTTGGTAAAAAAATACATCTAAAAGGGTTGAATAGCTTTTATGTAATCAGTGCATTACATGTTATTAATGATTTGTTATCAGTGATAATTATTTTATCATGTTCATCATAATGGTTACATTTGTTTTGAGAAGAGACTTATGGGCTTAGAATTCATCTTCAGTGATGTATTCCCAGCTTTACAGAAGCCTGAGAAGGCAATATGTATATTAAGCGTATTAAATGATCTGCCTTAGTGTCTGTATTTGGCCTACTGCACAGGCCATCAGCCTACACAAAACTTAAGAGCTTGAGTGGGATAATCTCTGTGTTAATTTCCCGTCCTGATTGATAAGAGTGATAGAGATGTAAAGACATTTCCCCTTGTCAGAGGCTCAGATTTGATGCCAATTTAAGCCAAAAACCATTAACCAGAAGTCTTTTAATCCTGTAACATGAGCTAATGTATGATCCTTTCCAATGTCAAGTTCTTATCTGTCAGTGATTGGCTTATAATAATCTTACAGCCCTGCATGTACGAGGTAGATCAATTATGTTGAATTATTTGTCAATAAAGGAATTATGTAATTTCTGTAAAATATTTTAGTTTTGATTATATCGACTTGATTCCTTTCAATTTCTCTGTTATTTCTAATTTCATGCAGAGTATTTTCTGTTTATGGTTTCAGTCTTTTACCTGTAACATACACCAGAGTGATCAAATGTCAATTTTATGCTTGCAAGTTTGACCAGTCAGAGGCCTAGAATCAACTCCAAATTACTTTTGAAACTTTGAAGGCATGTACCTTGACTGGTATGTTCTTGTATACATTCCATTGACTTCTTCCAATACCCCTCCCCCATCCTGCTTCTGCAGAGAAAATAATACAAACCATGACATTCCCACTCTGCATGACTTCCCCTGTTTTGTTCGGTTCCACAGGTGAACATTGTCATGACTAACATGACTGTCCAACTACATGTAAGGCAACTGACATTTCATTTTGTTCACACATCCATTCCCATTTTAAATGCATGTTTTAGTTTGTCCACACGTTTACTAAAATATTTTTGTCTTGTTCTGTTCCCCAGGTGAATATCTTATGACTCATATGTCCAATTACGGCAGCGATCGACTGTCAAACACGTGTCTCAGTTCGTTCACTTCTAAACTAACATTTTCATCTTATTCCGTTGCCTAGGTGAACATCTTCATGACTCACATGTCCAACTATGGCAGTGACCGACTGGCTACTTACACGTTTAAACACGCATTTCAGTTCGTTCGCACGTACACCAACCTGAGGCTGCAGACGCTTCCCCCGGTCCCCACCGCCAAGAAATACTTTGAGCTGTATCCGCAGGAAAAGCAACCTCTCTGGGGCGTAAGTACAAATCAGATGTTTAGGAAGTCTATCGAAGTAGTGGGAGTCACTGCAAAAAATGCATGATGTACAAGTTCACTAACATGTGAATATGTGGGCATAGTTGCTCCACAGCTTTCATCCCACACTAACTGAATTCCTAACTTAATGTATCTCTGGGCCTAACCTAGAGCAAATGTTGGATCACTGGTTATGGTATTCCTTGCCGAGATGTTTTTAGCCTCAGGAAAGGTAGTTTACCAGAACTTTGGTTATTATCAATGCCTGAATCACTTAATTGATTTTTTTCTAATTCTGAAGTAAACATGAAAACAAGTTTGAAGAGAAGGGTTTGAAAGGTTGAGAAATATTTTTTCAAAACATAAAACACAATGTGAACATGAAAGCGTTTGACAAGTTCTATCAAATTTTTTTCTTATTCAAATTAGTGAAATTTTGCCCTTTGAATCTGTCGCTGTATGCACAGTGAATTGTAATAATAGAAATGCTTATATCAAAGGTTATAGCCAGTGGCGTATCTAGGATAATGGCACCAGGGGCAGAAAAATTAAGTTATGCTCCCCCCCATCCTGCACCTGTCCAAACTTATTGTACAAGCGAGGGAGCAAAGCGAACAGGCATTAGATTATTTTTGCATTTTTAACCCCCAAAACACAATTTATTTTACATTTTACCCAGCCAAATTCCAAATTGAGTACTGTAATTGAGGGGTAGAGATTCAAATTTTGAACATCAACATTTTCTATTCACTTTCTTCTCAAATGGGGTGCTAAAACAAAAATCTTGAAAAATAGTTGAGGAATTTAGCAAGAAAACCAAAACTTAAGATTTCTTTCAAATTCTGAACCCTTTAAAAACATTATTTAAAAATGATATCCTATATGGAGTGTGAAATTACGAGATCCTGGAGCAACATATGCGAGGAAGCAAATCGACTGAGATTTAGAAAATTTCGCATTTTAAAGTGTACTAATCACCTAAAATAAAATAAGTTGTGTACAGCTAGAAAGTGTAAAATCAAACTCAAAGAACTTTATCTGGCATACTATAAGACAACAAGTAAGGAGTATGAAGGATATAAATAATAACATGAAAATGTTCGCGCCGAAGCTGAACTCAGAGTTGGGTTCACGCGAGCCTTTATCTTGGCGAGTGCATACAGATGCATCAAGTAGTCTACTCACAAGTCACTTTTACTTTATTAGAGTGTAATTAAACTTGCAATATCTCTTTATAGAAGTAATATTTGAAGCCCATATTTTGAATATAGTATAAGGACACAGAACCTCTAACATAATATAGCAAACTATTATTTGGTGGTTGGTACCCTCAAAACCCAACGTGAGGACTAAAAAAAAAAAGCCATGTTGAACAAAGGGAAAACTTAGACCACGGTCTAACTTCAACTTAAGTTCGAGCTTAAACCCAGCACCAGGTTGAATTTACATGTAGTAGAATACGGAGTGTAGTTTATGATTTGTAATCCTGTATCTTGACCTTTATCCATCCAGAATTTCATGATGATCATCTAGAGTTTACCAGACTGCCCATTTCTCTCATCCTTAGTCCATTGTGTCAGATTTTGTAATCCTCTCTTTTATGTTTTAGAAGGACTGTACTGGACTATCCAATTGTCATCTCCTTGGTATCACTGCTCAGTTCTGTATCTTTATATGTATCTTTGTCCATCCAGAATCCTTGTGATGATCATAGACTGATGGAGATCTGGGCAGAAAACAAAGATTGTACCAGACTACCCAATTCACTCATCCTTGGTCCACAAAAAACAGGTAAGCTCCATACTGAACTACTTTGTCAAAAGAAAGCTACTGTCAATATGCACAAATTTCATATTTTTATTGTTGGATTTGAAAAACAAACGTTAATGTATCTTAGGAAGAGTATCATTAACAGAGAGCAGAGTTTCCCTCTTTATTTTTTTATTCATTTAGAAAAGGGAAGGGAAGTAGTAGAATATTTTTGATGCAATGCTAGATGTCTGGGGGAATAGCAAGTTTCATGAAAGACGTTCTTGAACATGTAGGTTTGTCTGAGCCATTTCCGTTTCACTGAGATGCATGATAAAGTTTTATGGCACGCCAGCTCTTAATGACATACCAGCACCATTCATAAACCCCTCGGGCATGTACAGACTGCTACACACAGTCTGATGCTATCACCTATACGGTGTGTTTACACCAACATCTGCTAAAAAAACAACTAACCAAACAAATAAACCAAAAACATTTAAATAAAATGAGCATATTTAGTAATTTAGCTCTAGAAAAGGTAGAAAAAAATGTGATGAATATCTGTCTCGAGAAAATAAATGATTTTTTTTCTGTTCATATATGGACTGGTAAACCATCTCACAAATACTCTCCATCAAAATTGAAGGTGGGCTGTGAATGTCATCCAGCGATTTTCTTCTTACCTAAAATCACTGGTTCTTCAAATGTGAATAGTGAATATGAACGTGCTTTGCTAGTGAAATGTATTTCATTTTATAGCCGTGAGGTGGTTTGTGCGGTTTTGAAAATTATTTTATGTTGGAAAAATCTCTAAACGACACACCAGAGACTTCTTGTTAGAACCAATCTATCACTGAAACAAGCCTCTCATGTGTATATTTACCATTATGTGCGTAACAGGTGAACAGTACATGCATTTACTGTACTGTTATTAGGAGCTGGCTGGATAATATGTTCTCAATTGTGTTTGGCTTCGTTTTATATGGCAAAATTGCTCACTTTTCAGATTTTAACTTATTAGAATTAACTGAGGTTTAAGAACGTTGTAAATTCCTAGTATGAACTCACCAGTCACTGACAGACCCAGAAGTTGAAACTAGGTCAGTAACATTTTAAGGGACGGACCAATATTTGGCTATCACATTGCTGAGAAAATGGGCGTTTGAGGTTTCATTTTATCATGGAACATATCAGGTAGCAAGATACTTTTAAGCATGAAGTAGCATTTATAGTTGGCTGCGTGTAGAAGGCTGGAGAGACAGGAGAGTTAATTGGATAACTTGCTCTAGGCCAAACTTCAGCGACATTCCAGATAGAGTGAAGTGCATGCATAAAACATCAGCATTTCACTAATGCCAAGTCATGAATATTTGCAATGATTTTAAAGCCAGACTTGCATTAATCCTCACACATTTTTCTCATAACAGGTTAGTAAGAATTCTGATGTATAAGGCATGGAAAGTCAGTATTCTAGCGCTCTCACTGTGTTTGAAGAATCATGGAATTGGTTTGACAAAGTTTTCATTTAGTCATTTTGTTTACTAGTAGTTTGCATATGATATACACATCTGGTGTGACCAATTCATTAACACAAAATGAATTTGTTTGTAATCATATTACTATATTGCTATATCTAAAATATAATAATAAGTCTTTGTGGACCATTTTAATGTTAAACGGAACCACTCCAAAACATCAACAATTCTTGATACAATGATAGTAGGGGTTAAAAGTAATGACCATCTGTGCTCAAAATAACTTTGAGTGCTAAAAGCCCAATCCATGTTGTATGTAAATCTTGAATATCGACAAGTGCAGTGCCTTTTAGAGGGACCCTCCTGATTATGACCTCTGATTTAGTCAATGTATTGACATGTGAATTTATTGCTCTGACTTTAAAGACATATGTACTATACATTTCCCCTGTCATTTTGAAAAAGATTTCAAGCTGTATGACCCCTAGTCTGTTCTATAAGTATACATGTACATGTAATTAATTTACAAGCAATTTAGAAACCTATTGTATCTCCATTTTGCTACAATTGATTGTACCTTCAAATGGATTGTATCTTTCTGTAACCTAAAATTGATTGTCAGATAAATTAATTTGAGGATATACCATTGATTGTAGATAAATATTTATTTTGCAGGGCCCTAGTAAACCCTTTTATCTACACACTGCAAATTTACTATCTACATTCTTACTACAACCAGGAAAGTGGAAGGAGAATCTCCCTGCTACAACTGATTGTATTTTCCAATAAATGTAATCTTTCTTTAAAATAAAGATTTTTTGTAATTTACTATTGATCATTGATCGTAAAGATACAATTGATTGAAGGAGGTACGATTAATTAGAGGATATAAAATTGATTGTAAATCTTGATGTTACTGGACCCTCCTAGCACTTTGCTCTACACACTATTAACTTAAAATATACCAAATTTGCAAGTTGCTTCACTATTTTCTTTCATTTCTGTGTCGAAATAATACAATAGAGGGATTACAGTAAGTTTTAGATTCCTCGATCCCCTGCTCTGAAAGAGTGTTGGCCAAACCTGTCTGTGTAGATAGATGGCTCTGAACACTATTGTGGTGCAGCCATGCAGTGATGTGTAGCAAGGAGAACACATGCTGAGTGGAAGATAATATCCTGTATTAACAATGATCCAAAAGAGAAATTTCTACATACCAAGATTAATTTGTAGAGGTATCTTGGTCTAGTGGATAAATCAGCAGACTGTTGGTCACATGGTACAGGGTTCAAGTACCCACCACTTTAAAACATCCTTCGTTAGGACATAAAAGGGAAGGTTGAGTTCTGGGAAAGGTAAAAAAATAATTTTCTGAGCTTTCTCAAATTCTTATTATCTTAGTTTGGAAGATTGTCATAGTAGAAATGCCCCCTGAAAAGGCTTGCTCTTCAAATGCCCTCACGTTCAAAATGTGACAAACAGCTGAAATTTTTGGGCCGAACATTTGTGTGTAGCCCCATATAATCATTTCTGTGTGCAGTGCATGTGACTCTCATCAGGATTGAGTCCATTTCTTATCATTTATGTTGATTCCCAAAACCTTACAGCATACACCAATTCTTATGTGCTATATAATCAACCTTTCCCAATTGCTTTGACAGTTCCTTTTATAATTCAATCTCAAGACCAGAAGTCAACTTTATCTTTCATGTACATTTGCCACTCTTGGCCCAGGTAAGATAAATGGTCACCTGGTATGAAGAAATTCTCTGAATGCTTGAGTGCTTCATCGTTGGACTTGGATCTCTGCTAAAACTGGGGTAATAATGTGATACTTTGTATTAGGTGCTCTTATTTATGTACATGTAGTAGGTGTGCTATATAAATGGACAAAATATCATTTATTTTTAATTTTTGTCATCATTTTTTACTGTCCAGGTACTACTGCACTGTACACCTTCCTGTCTATGCATAAGGGAATCGTGAGCAACCGTCCAAGTGAGAAGACTTATGAGGAGGTGCAGTTCTTTAATGGAGATAACTACTATAACGGATTAGATTGGTAAGCTCCATTTTAAAGTAATCTGGAAGTTTGTAAAGGTGAAAAACGATTTCTGAGTTTTCTAATCCTTTTTATTTCGATGTGGAAGCATAATGTAGCGGACACATGAAAATGATTTCTCATGTAATGCTCTTGAATTCCAAATATAGCCGAATAAATAATAATAATAATAATTACTCTTATTGCAACATTGGGGTGAATCCTGTTATCTCAGCCTATTGTTATCATTAGCCGTAATGCACAGTCGCTTTCGCCTTAACGTTGAATTTCTATTGTGACGGAATAAACCGCATTGATAGGATTCACCCTAATGTAGGAAATAATGTAATAATAATGATGATAATAGTAATAGTAATAATAATAATAATTACAGTTAATAATAATACCTGAAACAAATTTTTAGCCATGATTATATGTGTTCATAGTCCCTTATACCTATATCTGAGTGAAGAGATTTTCACTGTATGTGATTATCAGCAAGAAATATTGTGACTTTTGTATTTTCTTTTTGATATTCTCAACTTTTCTTTTCTTTCTGCTTTTATTAAAACTAACCTGATATTAGGTAGAATAATCCTAATTTGATACACCTTCAACCACTCCCCCTGTTCAGTGCTTTCTTCTCCCAGGATATATGCCAATCAATAATTGATTATAGTTTATTTCACCTGACTGCTAAGAAACCAAATATACAGTGTATGCTTGTAGACTTAAAGTCCTACAAATTGTATATGAGGGACTTGGTAAATGGGGAGCAATGCCTTACCAAAAGACACTAGCACATTGATATGGTTTTGAATCCAGGACCTCCTGGTTACAAGACCACTCCTACCACTTCCCCTTTGCACATGTGCTGTTTGTCAGGAGCTGTGTAAGCAAGAGAAATGCAGGCACGTTATGTTTGCAGAAAGCTGTCTGCTTAGTACTCAATCCGTTCATATTTGTGAAAACTACTTTGGCCCCTGTTTACAGTTGGTTATCAATAGCAATTGCCAATGTTCTGTAACAAAATTGCTCACAGCCATTTAAATCAATTGTTCCAGTAGCATGGTATAATAATGATAATATAATAATAATAATGATAATATAATTATAATGATATGTCATGTTTACCCAAGGTAGCCTCATCAGTACTAAATACTGTTCTTCTTGAAGGCCCTGCAATCATATAAACTTAAAGATAAAGTTGAGTTCTGGTCATAAGACTCAATTATGAATCAAAGAAACTGTCTCAAAGCAATTGGGAAAGGTTGATTATATAGCAAGTAAGAATTGGTGTATGCTCTTAGCTTAGTTTTGGAATCACCAAAATGATAAGAAATTGAGTCAGTCCTGCTGAGAGTCACATGCACTGCACACAGAAATGTGTATATGGGACTACACACAAATGTTCGTCCCTAACGTTTCAGCTGTTTCATATTATGAATGTGAGAGCATTTGAAGAGCAGTCCTATTCAGGGGACATTTCTACTATCATAATCTTCCAAACTAACATAAAAAGAAAGAGAAAGCTCACAAATTATTTTTTGCCTTTCCCATAACTCGAGCTTCCCTTTAAGTAACATGTATCGATTATTGTTAACAAGTTTTATGTAGCCGTTCTTCCAATCCTAAATCCTTTTTTTGTCTTCTTGTCTGTACCAGGTATCTTGACTTTTTTCCGTCCAACAAGAACCAAAGCCATGTCCACATCTTTGAGAAGAGTGCCAACTACTTTGATAGTCCTCAGGCTCCTAAGAGGATCAAAGCTTTGCTTCCAAAGGCCAAACTGATCATCATCCTTCTAGATCCTGCTCGGAGGGCCTACTCCTGGTACCAGGTAAGTTCCAGACTAAAATAAATCCATAAGTTTGGGACATGAAACTTTTTTGACATGATTCCTGGATCAATAATGGCGGCCATTTTCACAGGGCAAGAAGTTTTTCGATTTCAAATGTTGTGTAGTGTGATTTTGTAATTTTAAAACAAAACTTTCACAAATCTTACCAACTAGCAGAAATTGTGTGAATGTTTCTTGCAAGCATGTTTTATAGTATATATTTTCATATCGTCTGTTTGGAACCAGAAGGGTGTTAACTCTATGTTGAAGTATATGAGTTAACGCCCTTTTGGCTCTCAAACAGACGATATAATTGTCAGTAGACAGGTACTTTAATCAGGAAAAATTATACTATTTCTCGAGCAAATTGTGTAAAGTCAGTATGCCTCATAATACATGTTGTTAGTGAAGGATGCATAGTTTATGTAATAAGTAATCAAATTTTACTCCCAAGTACTTTTTTTTGCTTTACAATCTGGAAATTAGTAATGTCATATGTTATAAGTAATTGATCATAAAATGACTTTATTTTATCTAAAGTCCAAATCCTTTACGTGAATGGGTTTATTGAGTGGAAGGTTTTATTTGAGGAAAATGTGAATCAGTTATGCAAGTCTAGTTGTAGAATGGAGATCATTAGAAGTGAAGGCTTAACTGAAGAATACATCACCATGCATCTGTAAACTATATTAAGGTTAGGGTTAAGTCAGGGTTACAGTAAGAGTCAGGGGTAAGATTAGGGATAGCCCCTAGAGTCACTGATGGGGCTAGGGTTACTTGTGTTGTAGGCTATTCTGCAGTTGATCTAAAATGAAGGAGCTTCGTCTCCCTTTCCTTGTCCATTCTCATCACTACGTTCACTTTGTTTCAAATTGGCAGCATATGCGAGCACATAAGGATGAAACCAGTCTACAGTACTCATTCCACGAAGTCATCACTGCCAAACCAGATGCTCCTAAACCAATCAGGGACCTACAGAAACACTGCCTGGAACCAGGAAGATACGCCACTCACCTACAAAGATGGCTACAATACTTTTCTTCACGCCAAGTAAGAGAGAGAGAGAGACAGAGAGGTGTGAAAGAGAAGGGGAGGAGAGGGAGGAATGGGGGGAGAGAAAGAGGTGAAGAGAGGAGAGGAAGAGTTCTAGAGAAGAAGTCTCTAAACCAGTCAGCAATCGACAGAAATACTGCCTGGAACCGGGAAGATACTCTACCCCTGTACAAAGACGGTTACATCATTTTTCTTCTTGCCAAGGAGGAGAAAGAGAGAGAGAGAGATGATAGTAGAAAGACAAAGAGAAAGAGAGAAAGAAGAGATGGATAACTATAAGAAAGGGGAGAGTGATACATGTAGAAAGAGGAAAGAGAAGGAGAAAGAGAGAGATAGTATAGAGAGAGAGTGTGGAATAGACAAGAGAGAAAGAAAAAATAGGGAGAAAGAAACTTGAGAATCAGGATAGAGAGAGAGAGAGAGAGAGGTATAGAGAGAGGTAGATAGAAAGAAGAAAAGGAAGATAGGAAGATAGAGAAAAGGAAAAGAAGAAGAGAAGAAAAAGAGCAGAGAGAGAGAGAACTATAGTTAGTAATGATTAAGGGGGAATGATTACTATGGTACTTTCCTTGATACACTTCTCTTGTCAGAGTTGTTCATTTGCGGTCTAGAATCTTGCATATAATGTAAACCATACTTTTTTATGGTTTTTCCTGAATGTGTAGATATTCTTACTCGATGGAGACCTCTTAAAAACTAACCCTGCTCTTGCCATGCTGAGGATTCAGAAGTTTCTCAAGATTAAACCAGCGCTCAATTATTCCAGATTACTCAAGTAAGTAGTCCCTGCTGTCTTTTCATACGATTTCACAACACATGCTACAGCAGCGGCAATTACACCAAGGTCAATGCCCCATACTAACCAAATTCCTAACTTTATTCCTGGTTCAAACACTATACCTCCCCCTAACCTAAAATCCAATTGTTACTTGTACCCTAACCCTCTATTATGGATGAAATTAGACCTGAATAAATTGTTGTCTAAGCTTATATTGGAGCACCATTTATGGGCAATTCCAGTGTGACAGACATGACTGTCACACCATTTTTTGGTTATGTAATGCAGTTTTAATCAAAACCAAGAGTCTTAAAACGTATTTTAGTATCTGAATTAGACACATTTAACTATCAGGGATATGCACGGCAGATTTCATAGTATATCACTGAATAGTTGAAGAGAAAATGGACTCTTTTTAACTGTAACGGACATGACACTATGTGATATAAGTCTTCGACTTGTGTATGTCCCTGATAGTCAAATGTGTCTCATTCAGTTACTAAAATATTTTTGAGGACTCTGGGTTTTGATTAAAACTGTCTTAATCAGAAAATGGTCCGATCGTCATGTCCGTTATGCTGGAATTGCCCTTATGCAGTGCTTAACAAAAGTGAGTATTCCTTTTGAAAGAAGGTGAATATTGCAACACAGAATACAGGAAGTTTAATCTATTATTTGCGCTAAGTCAAACTTGTGTGATCACAACAAAGTATGATGAGGCGCTTTTAACTGAATGCGGTTGGTTAAAATGATTTTTACTAAGTTCTAAAGCATTTTCCTGTAGGGTATAGATAATAATAAATATATTGGATGGCTTTATTTCATGGAATACCAGAAAGTATTCCACTCGTTAGGGCCAATATTGCACTCATCTTCAATTCGTGCAATATTGGCCCTAACTCGTGGAATATTCTCTGGTATCCCATTCAGAGTATAATATAAATATTGTACTTACTTCTGTGAGGTATGTAGTGAAACCGTTTCATATTTGAGGGTTCCCTTGGAAGATTAATTACTATTACCTCTTGTAGCAAAGGAACTTATCAGCCCTAGATTTGAGAATCATATTTCTATCAATGTAAAGATATTGGGTTATATCGAATAAATATGAATGACTGGTTTGAAGAGTAGGATAGAGAGATTGCTGCAGTCATTTAGATATAAAATTTTATGGTTGACCTCCGCACCGGAACTTGTTTAACTTCGATCATTATTAAAGTCATACTGCCTTTCCTGAAATGTCTTTTAGCAAGGCACTAATCTATAATTGCCTCTCTTAACCCATGTGTAGTAAATGGCTGCCTGATAGAAAGTAATTTCTTGAATGCTTTCGGCATTTTAAGGGAGCTTGGCTAAAGTCAGGGTAATAGAAGTACCTTGTAGGGGGTAACCTCGCTATTCATAAGGACCGCTATCCATAAAGCATGACTAAATGAATAGCGGTTTTATATGAATAGCAGTCCTTCTAAATAGCGAGCAAACCATAGACAAATTACCTCGCTATTCATAAGGATTTCCATTCATAAGGACCACTATTCAAAAGTATTCAAAAGGACCGCTATTCATATCGCATGTTAGATGAATATCGGTCCTTATGAATAGCGAGCGGACCCCTCTTGTAGGCCTCTTGAGCATCCATTAGTATAGATAACATGATAAATGTACCTGTGATTGTTGTTGTTGTTACGATGATGATGCATGATAATATTTTCAATATCTTTCAGGTATGATCGCCATAAAGGTTTCTACTGCCCTGTAGGTCCCAAGAATAGAACACACTGTTTAGGAAAGGGCAAGGGTCGCAAGTATCCCGACATGGATGACGAGTCTGCAGAGTTCCTCAATGCGTTCTATCGACAGGATAATCTTATCCTCTCATCAGCCTTAGAGAAGCTTAACCAACCGATACCTGACTGGCTGAATGATCATCTCAAAGAATTCTAGATCAGTTTTACTCTGGATATCTGCTTTGCTGACTTATTTGATTAATTGGTTGATGAGATAATGATGTGTGTACTCCCTTTTTTTTTTGAAGGGTGTGCCAGGATGTGTACCTTACCGTATGTCAAGC
Organism: Heliocidaris erythrogramma; assembly: GCA_025617745.1. Taxonomy (NCBI): domain Eukaryota; kingdom Metazoa; phylum Echinodermata; class Echinoidea; order Camarodonta; family Echinometridae; genus Heliocidaris; species Heliocidaris erythrogramma. The sequence goes on along the minus strand of CM046872.1, from coordinate 28,549,248 downwards.
ATGCCAGCACAAACTTACATGTACTTTGAGTGTGGTATTATTAGAAAATGGGAAAAATTAAGATCACTTAAAGCACTTGCTAACAATACATGTAGCATCACTCGTTTTCACACAACGCTATCCCACAAGCATCGTATATAAGTACTGCTTAAATTTATGAAAGGTTGTAATGGGGTATTGTTTTGAAAGCCTGTGATGCAATTGTGGAGAAGTGTATATGTACGTTAGTAGAACAAGTTTCCCAAGCCAGAGACTAGGTAATTACATCTCAGCATGCTTGGCAGGATGTCTGCTATGATAGAAGACATCTTATGATGATCAAAGCAAGCCAAGGTTTCGAAGAGTTTCACTGGCCCCATGGTTAGGGCACCTTGCTTTCATTTGGCAAACAATGTGGACATAATATTATTTTACAATATTTGTTCTTTAGAGCAAGCTGAATACTGCATGGTGGATTTAAGTCAGAATTACGCAACATTGGTTTTGCCCCAATGCACTTCATTTGGGTTATGTATGGTTAAATATACTACAAAATGTACTTCCGCTGCAAGTTAGGTGTCAGTATATTTTGAAATATGTTTGTCAGTCATGTTTTTGGAAGATGTATGTAGGTTGTACATTGACAATTGGGCAATTCCATGGTAACGGAAGGACATTCAGATAAAGTTTGTGTATGATTGTCTCTCCGTTACCGTGGAATTGCCCATTTGTATTTTTCGAACAGTTCTACTTCTAAGAATACATCCACTGGCCCCAATGGACAAAGTAATCCAGTCCTGCAATGTATATGTAGTCTTGATACTCCTTGATTATACTGTATCAGTTTGTCAAAAACCTGGCAGGAACATAACATGAGAATTGATCAAGCTTTTACAGAATGCTTGCTGTAGGTCACAATTTAAAAAAAAAGTTTTTGTAGCAGTACTATCACAGATGTGCATCTCAGTATTGTACAATAGCCAGTACATGTATAGCATTTTATATTTGATATTTAATGAATTGAGCTGGCTAAGTACAGTAGTAGTCCCATGTAAATATAATTGTGTCAGGATTGGTGAAAGGGGTTCTTTTAGCTTGATTTTTTGGTAATTTGTGAAGCATTATAGATAATGATTAACTTTGGGGTGTATGGAAAGTAATTTCAGGTTCATGGGATTATTGTTATTAAAAAAAAGAACTTGGGGGGGGGGGGGTGTGATGGAAATTGAACCTTTTATCTAAAGGTAATTCATCTTTATCAGTTGTACATGTACTAATGCCAGAGTCAGTGGGAATCTGACGATCAAAAATATAAAAAGTTATTTCCTTCATGAGTTTTTCATGAAAACGTAACTTCATTTTCCCTTATACATGTAAATGTTTTTTTAATAAAGAGAAGGATATTTGACTAACTCGTTTTTGGAAAAAATGTTAGATTTTCATCTCACAAATGGCATGAAAAGTAATAGGTATTCGTTGGAACAGTGGGGTCAAATTTCTAAAATCCATTTAGATTATTTTTTTTTTTTGTGGGGATAAATTAATTGTGGTTGATGATACACAGAAGGGAAGGTAAGATAGGATGAAAAAGTACTCTTAGTTAAAAATGGCAAATGTGAAACGGGTTTTGATTTTTTTACAGTGCTGTAAACAATCTAGAATTAAGAGGAATCTTGTTTTTTGTGTTTATTACAAAAAAGAAAAGATAACATTGTTATGTTTGTTTGTGATGAAAACTTGTGGAAGAACAACTATTACAGTAGGAATAATAGGAATCATTGAATATGAGAAGAGGGTGAGAATATGTACTAGAGGTCAAGGGTGTGTTTGTATGTTTGTGGTTGTGCGTTTGTTTAGCATTATGTCCGAGGACATTTTCGGACAGAGAACAAAAAAAAAATCATGACAACAATGGTCCTCGGAAGGCGGACAATAGTCCTCGAACGTCGAACAATGAATTTATGCCTTATTCCGTCGACTGTCCGAGGACGAGTAACAATAGAGGAACAATAGTTGTCCTCGGAAGTAAAGCCATGTAAACGTGTGTGTGTGTGTGTGTGTGTGTGTGTGAGTGTGAGAGAGAGAGAGAGATGTGGAGGTAAATTTCAAAGCAATTCGCTGTTATAGCATTATGTGCATCTACAGTGTATTTATCATTTATTTGTCCATCATAAACTCCGTATTATCTGGGCGTCTTACATTTTTCTTCTCATTTTGTATTAAAGGTGAACAGTTTGGACTGTTTTGTGCTTATTTTTAGGCTTGTCTCTCTCTGAGATAATCTTCAATTCAACCGGTGAAAGGTTGAACCAAATTAATTTTGGTGCTGTGACTTGCCGTTATGTTTAATCTCAGTAATAACATACACTTAACCTTGCATAACTCGAAGTCGTTTAAGTCGAACTTCACCCAAGTCGATTCAGTTTTTTTGACCAAACTATGCAAAGCATGTGCTATTTACATTTCCTAAGTCGAATTTTGCATAAGTCGAACTAGTTTTTGTGGTCCCAACATATTCGACTTATGTAAAGTTAACTGTATTAACCCATTGTTGAATACTATTCCTTAATTACCTCAACTAATATTTGTCTGATATTATCAACTTTGCTGCAGTATATTGTTCAGTCTTTGAAAGAACTGGTCTTGAAATAGTCAAAAGACAGTAACTTTGAATGAGGTCCAGATTCCTTTGTATTAGACCAAGACCTAACCTTGTCGGAGACCAAGACAGGTGCATCTTTTTGCATAGGTTTTTTTTTTTAAATCTTAATTTATAAAACATTTTGTAATAATGTGACTCATCCTTAAGTTTTGGGCTCACTTTGCCTAAGAAACATTTATTTATATGAACTTCTTTGAAGGTACATGTAATGCACTGTGTTGGTGAAAGTTGGAGGGGTTAAAAAAATAGAACAAATAGGGTAAAACACAACATCATGTTTACTTTAGAATGCCAACATTTTCGAGAAACCTGATGTTTTGTGCTGCTTGAATTCTAGGTGCTTTAAGAAAATGAATATCAGTACATGTATGTCACATTTAATAAGCATTCACTCAACACAGTGTATTATCTTGACCATACTATCACATTTTCAGAAGACAAAAAGATCCATGAAGACGATTTAATGACCGTGATAGTAGGATCTAAGCTCAGGAGTATACATTTAGTTTATTTTTATCTTTTTGCTTTACTTAGATCTACATGTAGTGTCCATAATGTTGACAACATGTGTATGTATCCTTAGTAGTTTGAATTTTTTACTTAAATTAAGAGTTTTAATTGTGATGTGAAACTCGAACCTGTGGTCGTTTATAAACAGAACAAAACTAAAGTGGACACTCCCGAGACTTGAAAATGTAAACTTACTATAATAGTTTTAGTAATAGACATGTTATGTACATGTACGTAGATGATGGATGATTTTGTGGTAATGTATGTTTATTGGTGATGAAACATTCATTTTGCTCAAACAAAATTTGCTCCAAAGATACACTGTGTAGGGTTAAGATTACGGTTGCCAGTGCATTTTAGGTTTAGAGTTAAGTTTCACGTTTAGTCTAGGGTTGTGCTGAGGAATTCAGATAGCGTATATGAAATGACAGCATCGCAATTCGCCAGAACGTAATTTATCTTGTACAAAACTAATGTGAAAATTCTATCAGTATCATTATACATCATGATTAGCTATGGGAAATTTGTCATTTTACCACAGAGTTTTTCCGATCATGACCATGTAATTGTTATAGATGTAATATTTATTATTTGTTGCATTTTATTTTTTATTAATTAATGACAGAATCTTGATTTCTTCAGGTGAGAGTTAAAAGGGTATTAAGTAAATTTAAAAGGATGCGAGTTACTGCCCTTTTGACGCTCAGCATCCTATTTCAGATTAATTATAATAAATGACAATCTTACTATGTAAAATATTTGCTGTATCAGTACCATGTGAGTATTAGATTGTATTATATCTCTTTATTGAAATGTCACAAAATGTATGTACATGTACATAAAGTGCACTTTTCTAACAAAAAAACGCAATTGGCATTGTCCTCTTTTATGGTTAAAAACTAGGAAGGATGGGGTCGAAATGTCCGAGAGAAATAGATACATAAGAGATTGAACAAGAGAGATGGTCGTATTGGAAACCAAGGGAGAATATATGTATGTTAATAATATTTTGTTAAATATATTTGCTATGACATACATGTAATGTATCTATGCGCTTCAAAAGTGCTTTCAGATTTGTGGAAAAGATTCGGGAGTGAGAGAAGAAAATGGGTGAAAATGTGATGGGGGTGGGATGGAGTGAAAAAAAAAAGGATCGAGATGTGGAAGACAGAGGGAGAGGAGGGAGTAGAGTGGAGAAAGATTAAAATGTGGGTGGGAAATCGATCAAGAAGAGAGAAATAGAAAGAATTGGGGAGGGGAAATGAAGTAGAAAACAATCTTGACATGCCAATTTGCTAAAGAGAGAGAGAGATAGGGAGGGAAGGGGAATTATGAAGATCACCCCCAGAAAAAAAATTAAAAATGGTACCAACCAGGAGAAGAAATCACAGAAAGTAAAGTGAAAGGTCAACAACAGGGAGCAGATACAAGAAAATGAGGATGAGGAATGGCACTGAAGTCAAAACAAGAATTTAAACGAAATGGGCAGGCAAAAAATTTTAGGATATCAAGCTGGAAATATCCACTTCAAACTAAAACTAAGCCAAGATAAAAAACTTTACACCATCGAGACCTCATCAAGATGAACAACCTTTGATAAAAGATACAGAAGGACAAGAGGAGAAGAGACACAGGGGGAAAAGAAGATGATGAAAAAGGGCTACTGAGGCTGGAACAATAAAGAAAATAACCAGTCCGGTAGAAAAAACACTAGGATATTAAGGCTGTAGTAAATCTCCTTGAACCCAACTTGAAATGAAAACATTAGTCACACCTTGGCCTTCATGGAGACGATCGATCTTGAGATAGAAGGGGTCTTTACCTACTAGCATGTCAACAACTTCCTTCTGGGTTTAACAAGGTGCGCTTCCTAAGTCCTGCCCACACCGATGACAACCAATGGCCAGGAAATTGAAGGATTGTAGGATTTAATATCTTGATTTTTAAGAAATCCTCTCCATTTCACATATCTAAAATGTATTTTCAGGAGTGATGGGTACGAGGAATTGGTTTAGTGTCAGAGTTTTTGAGTTCTATTAACTTAAGAACTTCCTTCAGTGTCAGTGCTTCCCAAGTCCTGCCTACACTGATAGCCAGTGGGCAAACAATCAGAACAATTTTGTAGTTTAATATCTTAATCCTCTCCATTTCACACATCAAACATGTATTTTAAGGAGTGATGGGTACAAGGATTTAGTTTGCTGTCAAATATAAAAAGTTTGATATTTGTTAACATTGAAAAGAAATTTGCTTGCAAAAGTTTTGATCTTATTTGAAGAGCTACATGTATGACAGTGCTTTATAGGATCAGATGGTAGGAACTGTAAAACCAAAAAAATTCGTGACATGAAACCTTCATGAATTGTAGATGGCCATTTTCAATTTCATTGTCAAATATAAAATATTCAAACTCTATTATCAATGTAGGCCAGTTATGATGGTGAGGGCGCTGGCATATTGACCGATGATTATTAAATGCTCACAACAAACAAGAGACGGGGAGGAAAATACACACCCTCGTTAAATTACAATAACACCAACTTGGCTTCAAGACAGCAAAATTCATCTTGACTGACGCAATAAGAAACCACACCAATGAATAGTTATTTATTTTAGGGATATCTGTAAAGAACATGTAGGTAAGCAAAATATCTATCAACATTTGGTCACACCTCGATCACACATCATAAGCTTATCTGTTTGTACAGACTAGAAAATACAAATTGATCCAAAACTCGCAATGCACTGGCTCATGTTCATAAAGGTGGACTTAAGCAAACCTGGGGGATGTTTCATCAAGTCTCTTGTCGGTGATTTTTACCGACAAATTTGTTCTCAGCCAATCATGATGCAAAGATTTCAGTAGCTTATAACAGTTATTGCAACTTGTCATTGATGAGAAATCTTATGGAAACAGCTAGGGTCCTGATTCAACTTCGTCCACTGATTTATGGAGTATCAAGTGCAAAGCTCTTTATACTGTACAAAGTAATGTGATTCTGTAACGAAATGAATACCTTTAAACAGCAAACAAAATGAATCCAGTCTTATAATTGAAAACCATAATTTGATTTCACGTTGACATGATTTTTGTTTGTTCAATTGATCACAAAATTTTTGAGCATTTCTATGGGACGAGGTTGAAACTTGGTGCTCCCTAAATCAGTTGCCCATCTACCAACATTAAATCTGGACTAAAGTTAGAATGCTTTTTATAAATATTATCCAGAGTCAAAACATGGTCAGGGGCATTGCTGCAATGAGAGCTGTTGGTGGAGACACCTTATCTTCCAATTTCCTTTCATGCCATTTTCTGAAAATTGAAGTTTGGACCTTCAGAATTCATACACATGTTAATATAAAGTTGATTTAATAGCCACACATCATCAACGCATCTATCTTTACAAACTTTCACTACAAGTATTTCATTAACAAACTCAAACTAGGAGAAGAGAAAGAAAGTTGTTTTAAGGAGTGTAACGTACAAGTATTTATTTGTTTAGTTTTATAATCTGCAAGTCCATAATGATGATGAAATGATAAAAAGAACACACAGAGAGTGCGGTGTTCATCATTTAAAAGATAAACAACTTTATCAGATAATAAGAGAGTAACATTCAAATCAATATTACAGACACTGGCCCTGATAAGACAGAAAAATATAAGTTATTTCAGTTGATATAGTCCAATGCTCCTAACATCAGTAGTAATATGAATTTATAAATTTTACATATCAATAATCAAAATTGTTCACATTATATCATACCTGAGTGGGAAGGCCTATAATACTTCATGTGATGTAACATCAGCAGTAAATATAGCTTTTACAAAATAATGAATGTTGTTCAGAATATATCACACCTGGGAGGGAGGGCCTATAATACTTCATTTGATGTTACGTGTAAGTTACCCTAGAACAGTAATATAGATTTTACACAAATAATTAATATTGTTCTGAATATACAGTATTACACCTGAGTGGGAGGGCCTATAATATTTCATTTGATGTACATTAAGTAACTCTTAAGAGTGGTGATATAGATTTTACACAATAATTAATATTGTTCAGAATATAGCATACCTGAGAGGGAGAGTCATTAATACTTCATCTGATGTATTAAAGTAACTCTCCATTTATCCTCACTATAGTGAACGTACATGTGACCTTTTCATGACAGGCAGTGTCATATATTCCTGAAGAGATTTCGATAATCATGAAGTTAATTTTTCAAATCTACCAATAGGAACTTTAGAAATTCTTCATGTAAATAGTTAGCTTATGAAATTGTCAGCTTCTGAGACACATGTACATGTACATGCATGTATTTAAAATAATTTCTCACTGAACAGCATCAATAGTTATATCTGCTTACACAAGTTATTCAAGGCACTTTCCACTAAAGTTCTGCAACAGAAATGGGCATCATTTTACGAAACCCTCATAAGTACAAGTTCGCAGATGTCACTATGAAACATGTGTACTACAATTAAAACGCATTTCAATGGGATGTCAGCGAACTTGTACTTATAAGGGTTTCGTGAAATGATGCCCTGGATTTAAAAAGACATGATTGCTCAAAATGAAACAGGTTTTATACTACTCAGTTCGATTTGTCAGATTGCTTTTCAGAACTAGTCTATTTAATTCCATCTATTTCCATGCTATTCACCGTTATGTTCATTAGTAATATTTTGGAATATTAAATGTTATTAAATACTGCCATTACATTTTATGTAACAATAACCCATAGAGATGTGTATTATAAGAAAAGCGTATTGTATTAAAATGGTTTAATCAATACCAAAGTGGGTCTTCAATGTCCATCATAAGAACTAGGCCTGGAAATAATATTCGAATATTCAAATTATTCAAATAGCTTACCGTCGATCGGTAATCGAATACCACTTTTCTCACTATTCGAATATTCGTCCAATGACGAATAGTGATTTGGACATTCGATTACCTAAAGCACATGACAAAAATTATCTTTATGACATCAGAAAATACAGATAAGCACATAAAAGGCGTAAAGAGACATTTTACTAGCTAAAATAATACAACAGAGGTCCAAAATGTGCCAAGAAAAGTTTTAAAAAACCCCACGAAAGTAAAAGAGTTATGGCGTCACTTCGACAATGAAACACACAAGCCGGTCGGCCACAATCAGTTTATACATGTAGTCACCCGGTACGATCACGGCCTAGCTCGCTACTGTCTGTGCAGAGCTCTGCGCCTGTGTATTGTTGCTAGCTAGTTCAGCTCCGATATGGAGTAAGATGAATGTAATTCTTCAAATATGAAAGAGCGTTGCAAAATAAAAATCGTCACTTTACAATAATCCTGTGTTATAGCTGTCTCTGTGATATTATTTGCTTTATGTTTTGATAGTCTTTGGGATCCTATTTCGTCTCGGAAACGTATGTGGATAAGTGCTTTGCTTGTGTTGGCGCATGCGCAATGTGGCTTTAATGTCGAGGTGTACTTCAGAATGAAAAGAAACTAGGTATTCGAAATATTTGAATTATTCGAATACCGGTTTGCTGAAATATTCGAATAGTAAAAATGGTATTCGTCCCAGACCAAATAAGAACTACAAACTGAAGATTATTTAGCAAAAACTACCTATCTGATGCCCTCATAGATGCCGATCATTCTTTGGATGACTAGCAATGCTAACCCAGCATGCTGTACTTGTCTGCTGCCCTCTTAGATGTTGATCTTGCCTTGGATGACGAGCGCAGCTTTCCCAGCAAGCTCTACTCTGTTATTCCCCAAGACTCTGATCCTAACATCACCCCCTCTCTTGGAACACTGGCGGGCTGAAAGGTCAAAGGTCAAAGGTCAAAGGTCAAATGAAGTATAATAAGAGCTCTCAAGCTTATAATTGCAATAGTGATATAGAAATTAAATCATATATATAATATGATTGACATAGTCCTAAAGAATGAATTCAGCTTAGCATACATGTACATCTATAGCTGGGACTAACAACTGTTTTTATCTGTCCATGTTTATTTGTTGTGTGTCTATACTTCGTAAGAAGCATTTATACAGAGGGGATTGACTACAATATCACTAATTGCTATCCACAGGAATTATAAAGTCGAAATGGATTCAGGTGAAATTGTAGTACCGTCAAGCCTTGGAGTTCCCTTGTCTAAGATAGAGTTCCCTTGTCTATGCAGGCGTTAAATATTTAAAGTAAGACCATATTATATCTTGTTGACATATAGACCTCAAGCGTCAATATCAATCATTTTAATAGCAGAATAAATCACTAGGTAGGTGGTTGAATCATTAAACTCCTGACTGTGTTTCACAGGCCGTGGAGCAGACCATCAGTCCAGTGTGATGATAGATAACATAGAGGCAGAAGGTCATTAAATCTATGTAAAAGTAGATTAGGAAATGCCCTTCCGGCTCGATGCAGACAATATGTCTGATGCAGTCTGAGGATGCATGCTACTATAATGGGTATTGATATACATGTACTCACCAAATAATTCTTGTTTACCAAGGACCCTTGACCAGTAGTCGGATAAAACAGTGTGTGCTGCACCTGTGCCAAATAAAATAATTGGAGACTACATCATTTTATGTTACAGAATGATGGATGTAAAAATAGCTTCCTTTGAACAGATTTCACATTCAAGATCATCATCATGAGCATCATCTTCATCATTATGAGCATCATCATCATCATGAGCATCTTGAGCATCATCATCACCATTATCATCATCATTATGAGCATCATCATAAGCATCATCATCATCATAATCATTGTCATCATAAGCATCATCGTCATGAACATCATCATGAGCATCATCATCATAATAAGCATCATCATTATGAGCATCATCATCGTCATCATGAGCATCATCATCATCATCATCATCATCATTATCATGAGCATCATCATCATCACCATAATCATCATCATCATCATGAGCATCATCGTCATCATTACCATCATCATCACGAGCATCATCATCATAATCATCATCGTCATCATCATGAGCATCATCATCACCATCAACATTTTGATCACCATCATCATTTTGAGCATCATCATCATTTTGAGCATCATCATCATCACAATCCTCCTCTTCCTCCTCATTTTCTCTGTTTCCTCCTCCACCTACTCCTCTTCTTGCTCCTCATCTTCCCTTTCATCATCATCACTAGTATCCTCATCAACTTACCGGTAACAGGATCTTCCGGAATTCCGTTCCATGGAGCAAAGTATCGAGAGAAGAAGTCATATGGAGTCCCATCCTCGTTGACCTCTCCATTCGCTTTCACCGTGACGATGACCCCTTTGACCTCTCCAGTGTTGTGATGACCCATGAACTTGCCAATGTTAGGAGTTAAAGCTTCAAGTGAGGCTCTAAAACAAAATGAAATGGAATAAAGAACAAAGAATTAAAGATATTTTGCAAAATTCATAAAATTACACGTTCGTCTCATCTATATATAAATATGAGTGATTCAACAACTGCTTTGGCAACACTCGTGGGTTTTTTTTTGTCAAAGACATATGCTTGGTACCTGGGATAAGATCAAGGTTTAGGTTATTTTCAATGTTGGATTGCATATAGTGAGTGGTACAGGGTTGGAAGAGCAAGTGTCATACAATCCATTTATCTGTCTAAAGCTTCAATTCAAAATTTTAAATCCATCTTCTCACTACACATACATAAAAGAATCATAACTTATAGAACACCTGATTTCAAATTAGTGACAGTTTCTTGCTCTGAAATAGCTGTTGTTTTAACATTTACAAAAGTTTCATGTTAAAAAAAAAAGTTCTGGTTCTATATTGATTTTAAAGAGTCAATGGAAGCTGGAAATAGATGTGAAAGATGGTAATGCATGTACCTGCCCACATTCATCAGGAATTCTAAGAAGAACATCAGGGTTAAGACCATGGGCATGTTGGGTATCACATGGTCTCAAGCTCCCAAGGACCTCCTACAAAATAAGGTAGCCCTGTAGTTTTCTAAATGGTCAGTTGAATTTCAAAATCATACACCGCAGCATTACCTTTGGATAGCAGGCAGATGGCATTTTAATTTTCTGGCATGAAAATGTGGGATTAACCATTCTATAACAAGGACGGATTCAGAATATGGTAGCATCATCAAGTAATGAATTGTTTGTACCCCTATTTTTGTTTAGTGGTTGAGTCCACATGGTGAGTAAGAAATGAATAAATGGACAGGTACATTATGAGTGAGGGATGTTTAATAGTAAAGATAATATACCTTCCACCCTCATCTGGTAGCCTCATTATAAGTTCTACATTAGCACCAGGGGCATGCTGAAGATCGATTGGTTTGATGCCACAAAGAGCCTCCTAATGCAATCAAATAACACAAGCTCATCATTGAAGATGATTGCATAATACACCCCTATATTGAAAATGGTACGATCCTGCTTAATGTGTCATCTTCCCTTCAAGGCTCAACCAAGTAATCATAAATGGGTGTGGTTTTCATCAGTGCTGTCCATAAGAATATAAACTCTCTGATTACAAAAGTATACTATCTCAATGAACAGTGTGTGAAAAGGGACACTGAATTCGCTATTGTACTTATATTTAGCTCTACTAATTAGTAGAATTTTACAAATAAATGGTGCTTAGTGAAAATGGGAGTGTGTGAATATTTTGCCTGATTACATGTACACATCATAGAATACATGTACATGTATATACACTGATCAATGAAGGATGTTTAATAGCAATAGCATGTGCCAGGATATGTGAACAAGAATTTTACCCTCCAAAAGAGGTACATGTAGTTACTTCCCTAGAAAGAGAGAGAGAGAGAAAGAGAGAGTAGGGAGGGAGGGGGGGGGGGGGGGGGGGAGGGGGGATGACCACCAGGGGTACATAAACAAAGACAAGGTAAAGAAATCGACATAAAGGCAAGCAACAGAGCCAGAGAGATATAAACTAAAGGAAGGGTATTCTATAATCATATCATCTTTGGTAGAGCTATAATTGTCTGATTAGGCAAACCTTGCTCAAGCAAAAACTCGCAAAAGCATAGGAAAATGGAGAGAAAAAAAAAAATCTTAGTTAGAGAAACGAAACAGGGAAACAGATGGCTCTATGGAATGCCATTATCAGAGGCAATTGTATTATCAATTTAAAAGTAGGAATATTTCACAATGGCTGGGATGCCTCTTAACTCTTTATTTGCTATTGATAGAATCCCCAGACTGTCACATTGTTTGTTCACTAAGTCGACCAAAGAGGATAAAATATTAAATTTAATAGTTGTCTATTAGTATACACACACCAGTATGTAAACTGATGTAGTTCCAAAATACCCCTAAATTGTTACGCACACTAAATAATGGTTAATACAAAAGTCAAACCACAAAGCAGACCCTTGAATCAATGTTGTGTTTTATTCACCTTGATTTGTCATCTTTTAGTCTAAGCAGTAATTTGGTAGTTCCGGGTGAATACATGATTTCTTGGACTGGCAAATCACCAACTACTTCCTGGACAGGTTGTGGGGGATAAGAAAGATAGGGAGAGGGGCTAGGTAACAATTTACAGTTCTCTCTCTCTTTCTTTTTTCTCTCTTTGTTATTGAATACAGATGATTTGTACTTCAATGAAAGCATTTCATTATTGTATGATCATTCATGATTGAACTGATTCTTCTAGAGATGTCAAGCATGTACAGCTTATGTGAAAGATGTCATTACATTAAGAGGACATATCATAATTACAGCACAATATAAAACAAAACTGAATTTTCAAATTCCTGAATGGGTTTGGAATGTAAGCTGGCTAGGATATGGTATAGTCAATTTTCTCTGAGTCTACCAACATTAGACAGGAGAGCCTGATCGGTTTAAGAGAAGGCATTTTGTGACACTGAATATTTCATGATTATAATTTTAGTAGGCGACCATGGGAACCAAATTTTATTAAATTTCAACTCCTTTAGTGATGCTCTTCACAATGAAACATAAAATAGCACTCTTCAATGAATGGCTTATTTTCTGCAGGCCTTCAAACTTTCAATATTTTTGTTGAATGTCCGTCTGTGACTAACCGATCAGGTATTTTTGTCGAATGTCCGTCTGTGACCAACCGATCAGGCTCAGAACTTGTTTCCCCTAAACATTTTGCCAACAAAAAGGGAAGTATGGACTCTGAGTTGTGTAAATGTTGACTAAGCTCTTTGAATGAAAACTAAGTATAACAGAAAATGAGTAGGCATAACATTAATTCTTGCTACAGTTATTGGCCTTTATTCTGAACTCCGGTTTAACTTACATGTAAACTCCAGTCCAAGTTAAACCAGAGTTTAATCAGAACTATAAACTTAGACCACAAGTCCAGTCTAAATTTCTGTACAAAGTAAAACCACACTTAGACTGGAGTTTAAGTTAAACCGGAGTTCAGAATGTGATTTTCTAAAACTCCTGTTTAAAGGGCAGGTTTAGACTGGGTTTAAACCACACTTATACCGCAGTTTAAGTTAAATTGGAGTTCAGAACACTGTGTTGAACAACTGTATTTGTACATTTGCCTTTCATGCAAATGTAAGTGAAAGATGTGTGTTTAGTCTGTTGGAATAATAGATCATTGTTGCTTCTTTAACGTTTATAATCGCTGTAACAAATTCTTATAATATTCATGTATTGATCAATCAACATTTGTATATTCAAGGTTTGCATGAATTAGAGTTTGACACAATTCCATATGACAGTCTAGTAGCATGATACATGTACATCCAAAGTTGAGAAGATATTTAGCAGAAATGTGTGCACTTTGCAAATTTTTGCAACCCTACATAATAACAAAATACTAAATAGACTTGCCTGTATTAAGCCATCTAGTCCTTGGGGAACCTGTGTGAAATAAACAAAATGGAAATAGACAATGTTTAAAATAAAGTATTACCTTTTTATTCCATCATAATTAAAAAGAATAAGGATCACTTGCACAGGCTTCTAATCCTCATCAACTTAAATCTTGTTCTTGTTTCTTTTACAGAGAAAAGACATATACGTACAGACCATTCACACAGCTCATCAGCTCACTTACCCATAATAATATGTCCATTTATATAGTGCAGCTCCTATACAAATATACTCTACTGTGCTTAATACAAATTATCACATTATTACCCCGGCTTTAGCCGAGCTGCCATGATAGGCGCTAAGGCATTCAAGGAATTTCTTCCTACCGGGTACCCATTTACTTCACCTGGGTGGAGAGTGGCAAATGTAGATGAATGTCTTGCCAAAGGACATTAGCGCCGCGGCGGGATTCGAACCACGAACCATGTGATCCACAGCCCGGTGCCGTATCCACTAGACCACGACGCCACCCATCTACATAGATAGTACACTAAACACGCTTGTGCTATAAACATGTACCATGGTAATAAAAACACTGCATCAATAAGTGAAAGATAGACTTACCTGAGGATTGCATGGGTTAAGTGGAAGGTCCAGTGTTATAAGTTGTCCATCTCTCTTGGCTACCAACTGACCACTCAGTGTATTGAACCTCAACTCACTCCCCTGGTTGCCTTCAAAAGTAAAAAGAACAGAATATGGACCATCATTGTGGTCGCTAATTCTAAAATGGTCTTTAGGTTGTGACGGAAGGAAACAAGGGAGCTTAGTGGTCAATGTGAAGTGTCTTGGAATGGGTGATTGTCTGTTCAAAACCAAATAAAAGCACCCACATTCTGAAGAAAGATCCTCATATTTCAATATTTCAATTTCCTAGTCTCTCCGATGGAATGTAATGCTTCAGATTCCCTAGTTACAAAACTACAATTTTCTTTCCTAGTATCTTTAATACAATAAAACAATTCAAATAAGTAACTGTTCGAAATTGTTCAAAGTTTCAAAGTCAAAGTCATTCAACCATGCAGTAATTTAGAACAATTGATACACAAATAATGCAGAGCTTGTGTACCAGTTCCATCGAAATATTCATGCAAACAAAATTATTTAAAAAGATTTATTTTATTCAGACAATATTAATCTTACCTAATGCTCTGAAAATGACAGTGGCAGTTGCCATGGTGGCATGTCCACATAGTTTGACCTCATTGGTAGGGGTGAACCAGCGCAGGTTGAACTCGGAAGCTGACCAAAAAATTAGAAAAGCAAACTAAAACTTCATTATTTAGACAAAGACAAGAGGGCAAGTCCTGGGCATTTTGTCCCATATGCAGGGCAATATACCTCTACCTATATATTCACATTACAAATTCATTCATTAGCAAATTAGCTGTAAAAACCCCAGTGATACAAGTTTTTTCCAGTATTACATACCAATATTTATTTCAGAATGAAAACTACACAAGTTAAACATTACGGAATCAGTAAGCTGAGAAATAGTATAATTAATCAATTAGTGCTGATTAAACTGTTTTAAAAAATACAATACTAAGGTACATATCTGTCCCTCAATTAGTTCTTGTGACAATTTCTTCCACATTATATCTCCCCGTGTCTTACAATTTTTGTTTTTGAATCTTGGCACAGATTTGTTCTGAATGTATTCCTAAATGGGCCACATATTGTTGTGTCATGATAGGTCACTATGTTTTGTTTTGTTTTGTTTTTATGACCTTCGTGTAAGCGCCTAGAAAAGGAAATAAAGGAAACTCCTTGCCAGTATAAACAGTACTAATGTGGAATCAGAGTTAAAGTTCTGGTCAGAAACAAGCTGTCAAATCAATCAACAATTTATTTAGTTACAACTCTCTTCTATAATGTGTTCATCATTCATTATATTCCAAGATTTTGACTATAAAAGTAATTTCCATATAAAGTCCAGCTATCATGGAAATCCTATCAAGTTTTTTCCATGACTGCCATTGGTAGTTTTTCTCAAAACCTCAGGTAGGAAAAATAATTTGATAAATTAAAGCAGAATTACAAGAGGAAGACAATTTGTTAGCTACATGTATTTGATAGCTACATTCTGAATTATATGTACATACATGTATACCAGTAAGTATTTTGTTTCATGTTTTTTCTTTCCGGGAAGGAACGTTCCCACTGACAGGCATCGCACTATCCTGACTGGTATTGGAGGGGCCTAGGCTGCGCATGTTTTTCGTGCCAGCTGAGAAGCCTGGCAACGAACCGGGCTGGCCAGAAAATACATTAAAAACGGGCAACGATTTGTGATGACAGCTTTTCAAGAGTCTCCCCAAAAATCGCGCAAAATGAATGCAGCACTGCATGTGGAATACATATAAGACAATTTTTTTTTTTCAGGTGTAAATATTCAAATTTGAATTAAGAGTGCCGCTAAACCAAAAACAACACCGTGTATAAAAAAATATATATATCAAAATAAAGATAAAATCATCCTCAATAAATTCTCTTTATTCCCCAAAATATTTCACAACAGCAATTTTCTCTCGCATTTCTTCATAATGTAAAATGTTGAATTTTCAAAGAAGTTCTGGAACTGAAGTTTGACCTATAATGTTTCTCAACATCCCAAAGTGCAACTCATTATCATTAAAAATATATACTCTTTATAATCATAACAAATAGAGGCTTATCATTGACTTGAGTTCTTGAATTTGTTTTAAAAGGAGTTTAGAATGCAACCTCAAATTGATGTCATTAACCCATTAACCCGAGACAATTCGCGCTACCTCAAATATGCAATTTTCGACGTAGAGGGCAATATTATGCATGGAAATGGTCCGCATCTTCGTTAACTTCACTTCCGGTCCGTATTGAAATACTACGGCTTATGAATAAAATGAGTGCTAAAATGCTTAAGTTTTGGATCGCATGACATAAACCAAATTTTGAAAATGCAACCAATTGTCTCAATAAATCATGATGGTATCTTTTCAAACATGTCGGTTAATTTATACTCAAACTCAAGGATTTTTGTAATACCTGTGTACATTTTCAATGCAAAAAGACAAACACTTGTCGACCCAATCGGGATATTGTCAGCACTGCGCATTCGTGGTTTGCATGACAAACGTCATCTGTTGGCGAAATTGCGTATTTGGGGTAGCGAGAATTGACAACATTTTGTGGTTTGAACAATAACTTTTGATTATTAAAAAGAGCACTAAAAATTATAGCAGATGCATGAGTAGATAGAGCAAAACTTTCTGAACACACTTTGTCCTTTTTTGTTGCATGACCATAATGACCATATTGCGTTTCGTGCTAGGAATTTTAAAAAGGAGAGTAAGCTTTAAAATCCTTAAATTTGCAACACATTGAGGGATTCAAAATCATTGTTTTTTTATTGAAATTGGCCAAGTTTTCAACTTATCAACAAAGTTTCAAGCCATGTACATATAATGTTTTCAACGACATTATATTTTATTAGAACCATGTAGCACTAGAAGAAAAATATTATTGTTGCCAATTTGAAGAACAAAATGTGATCAATTTAGCCCTTGAATAATTCCTATTATGAAAAGGTTAAGGGATGATGAAAATAATCTTTTCATTACCATTCTGAAATGTCTCTCCCGATTTTGCTGGATGAACATACGCAGTCTCAGCAAGATTCATTTCCATAGCGATCCTAGATTTCAAGTCATCTGGGATGTCCTGTGGTTATATTGAGAACAGATAATTTGTTGAGAGACAAAAGGGTGTTAACACATGTTGTCAAATGACATGAGTTAGAGCCTCTGACTCGATCTGACCTGACAAAAGGGTGAAAAGTTTTTGCAAAAGGAAGAATGAAAAGGATGAAATTGCCAAGAATTCAAAAAGTACAAATATGATCATTAAGAGGGATGACGAGCATACTTAACAAAATAAAACCAATAATAAAACAAAAACAAAGTAACCTCCAAAACAAAAGAAAAGAAAACAAAACAAAAAACAACTTATCTCACATTCATGACATTAGTCATTAGTAGGGCCAGGCCTAGACAGAAAAGTCCATCTGTTTGGAGGAGTTTTATAACATTTTCTGACTTTCGAGGCTCTCCTCCAAGACAGACGGAAGCCTACCATAGTCACCGTAGTCGAGTACCTCTCCGCGGGCCTTAACCACTAGGGTCTATGGCCAAAAGTATGAGGTACCTCACCCTACACGTTTATTACTAATTAGAAGTCGTAGATCGACATAAATTAACTTATATTGTAAAAATAATGTATACTAAATATAGTGCGCTCACCTGAATTTTGAAATAATCCAAATTTAATGCAAAATTAACCTCGTTTTTTTACGTTGTCAGCAGGGTTATCGCAAATGAATCGAGGCGAATGGAATACTAATGTAGTGAACGCACGCGCGCGCGTACGCGTACGTAGGTCCCAGCTTAGCTGCGGAGCTCCTGACTCAAATGCAGTCAAAGCTGATAAATATATTACAAATACCACGTAAGATAATCTCACAAACCTTACTTAAAATGCAATAAAAAATCATAGATTTGCGTGAAGGAGGACGAATTTTACGATTTGAATATTTTCTGATGAAAAAAAAGGCGAGAATATTATATTGCGGACGATCGCGAACGTTCTTTTCTCTCATGTTGAAGCACTACTGCGCATGCGCAATGGTGATTGGCAATCGGGTTTTTGAGAGACCAGCACTGAGAAAAGATCGTTGTGACATTTCTATCGCATTTTTTTTGTCAAAGAAATATTGAAAACGTACGTATAATCACTCCGATTGCAAGTTTTTTTTTATTTTCATGTAAGTATGAGTAGAGCTGGTGATTTATGTGATGTGGTATTTGTAATATTTTAATCGAACTTTGGTCAAAGCAAAAGTAATGCACAAGGGTGTAGCTCGTCCGCGATGAGCCGAATATTGTAGACCATAGGCATAGGAAAGCACACAGCGATGGACCCCAACACGAGTGGCTTGGGCAGACTTCGGTCTATGTAGGAGAGGGATTCCGCGAAGCCAGACCTAGTCTCAGCGGAGCATATCCTCGAACGAAATAGACTGATTTTTCGGTCTAGGCCAGGGCCAACCCCTGTGATAGCGATAACACAGGACTTAAAGTTATTCATAAAGGGAAAGAGAATTTCTGAAGTTAAATAGGTCAAAATCAAGACAAGAAGCTGAGATCTTATTATAATAATTAGATCCTCAATTAGAATTTCGAGATCTATCTGAAAACAAAGAACATCAACCGTGGGCGTGGCATAGTAGGCGTGGCATGCCATAGGCCCAGAGCTCGTGCAACATGCAGAGCTGCATCTCCAGCGGCAGGGCGATGAGTATGCCTAGAGCTCAGGCTGGGGCATGCAGGCTGCGGCTGCACGCTCCGACCTCACGCTTACCTCTTCGGCGCTTGATATGGGACACACTGCAGCAGAATTTCCCGTAAAAGGAACACTTGCAAAAGCATCAACTGTGAAAATTGGCAAAGATTTCTGTTCAGTTCCGTCTGCCATCTTAAAATCCTACAGCTGACCCTCAGAAATCAAGTCCAAATGATATTAAAGTCGTTTTTTGGGGCACTTTAAAGTGTTCTGCTATTGCTAGTTCGCGTCTGTTTCTTCGTTCAATACACTACGTACAGAGTTTTCAGAGGAAAATGGCCATGCTCTACAACAGGATTTATTCTTTCACCAAGTCGTCATTTTATTGTTACCACAACCGAACATAATATTTTGGCAGAAAGGCACTTTATCAATTAAGTTGGGGTTGCTAGCTTCACTTGGCTAGGCTAAATACTGAAGTAATGAAAACCCCACCCCACACCTAACCCTATCCCTCACCTCACTAGCCAAGTGAACTAATAAGATGCTTAGGTTTGTCCCGCAGAACTCATGGTTTGCCCATGTTTATCCACATCGCCATCATGATTTCAAAGGAACAAAATATACGATAGGTTGAAACCGTCGAACGCCCCTCCCAATTTAAATACAACTTCTAATGGTTATACATGTACATGTCTAATATGACACTTAAAGTTTCTGCATTGATGAGCAAGGAGAGTTTAAAATTTGAATGTCAAAATCAAGTTGCACAGAATAAGTGGTCAAGATTGGAAAGGATGCAGCAACGTTGGTTAACAAAGGGAGGGCTCATTAGCAATATACCTGTTTACTAAGTTATTCAAATTTATGGATGTTTCTTTCCTGGGGACCTAGTAACGAGGTATTCCATTAACCTGTTATTAATGAATGAACTACAATACTTGGAATCCAGTTTGCATACATTACTTGTTGCTATGTCTGACAAGCCTCTGGCAAGCTTTCAGGTTGTCAAGAACAACCTTTGTTTCAAAAGTATGGATAAAATTTGAATAACTTAGTAATCAGGTCTATTCTTTTCTTTTCTTTGGTGTTCTTTCACCAAATTTCTCAATGAGAATGAATACGGTTTTAAGCACAAGCTTTTCACTTGCTTGCCTGACCATGCAGCTAACAACACAGCAAAGAGTTTTCCTAGTAACCGAATGGAACCGCACTGGAAGCCTTCAGGAAGTTGCCCAAGCTTTCCGTCGTCGGTTTCCTGATCGGAATGTTTCGTCAAAGTCAACGAACTGGAAGAACGTTCGAAAATACCAGAATGAAGATACAAGTTTGAACCTCAACAAAGGCCGATCTGGGAGGCCAAGGTCAGTCTGAACAGAGGACAACATTGCCGCAGTTCAGCAGGAAGTAGCTGCAAATCCCCATGTCTCGACGAGAAGAAACGGACTTGGCATGTCAAGGTCTTCCTACCACAGGATCATCCGACTGGACGTGCAATGGTATCCTTACAGGATACGCATTCTGCACCAACTATAGAAGCAGACATGCCCAGACGCTCCGATATTCCCAGTGGTTGCTGGATCGTGGCCCAAGGTTTGTTGAAAACCTCATCATTGGAGATGAAGCGTCCTTCTTCATGAACGGCAAGGTCAATAACCACAACGTCCGGCAGTATGCTCCAATCCACAACCCACCACCGTTCCACTACGATGTCAACATCAGTCGCGAGAAGGTTTCCGTCTGGGTAGGACTCTGTGGTAATGGATCGTTGATCGGATCCTTCTTCTTCAACGGAAATCTCGATGGAGAACGCTACCTACATCTTATCAACGAAGACATCGTTCCAGATCAACACTTCGTTCGCCAGCCTGATGGGAGCTTCGAAAGAGTCTGGTGGGTACAAGATGGAGCACCGCCTCATCGAAGATTAGTCGTCAGGGAGAGACTGCAGGAACTCTTCAATAACAGAGTCATCGCGTTGAATCATGATGCCTCCCAGGTCACCAGATCTCACCCCGTGTGACTTCTTTCTTTGGGGCTTTCTGAAGAGTAGGGTCTACACCTCCCCACCACGAGACACTAATGACCTGCGTAACAGGATCGTGAGAGAGTGTGAGGCACTGCGGCACCAAGAACCCGTGATTCGCCAGGCAGTAGGAGCCATGAGGGGCAGAGCACAGGTGTGCGTGGACAGGCATGGTGGACATGTTGAGGGACGTTGGGGATAGAGTTACACGGTCCACGATTTATGAGTTGTTCTTGTAAAGGATGAAATAAAAAGAAATAAAACTTAGTTTCATCGTTTGTTTGTGTGTCGTTATTCGGTGTCACAATTAAAGTGGAAAACAAGAGAAGACAGCAAGAGAGCAAGTTGGGATATGCAAGAGATTGAAAAGATTGAGGTTAGAATATCACTGAAATGAAATAAGAAGGTTGAAATGAATTGAAGATAACTTAGTTAAAGAATGTTAAGGATTGAATAGAAATCGGGAATGAAAAATGGGGATGCATGTGGAGACTGTAAAAATGTAAAAAGCGAAAAGATGCAAATAGCCAGAAATGATTCATAAAGTGAAACAAAATGTATCACATTAAAAGCAAGGAGTGAGCGAAAAGGGGAAATGAAAAGAAAAACCTGAATTAACAGAAACATGAAAACTGTAACAGAAACAGAAAACCAAACACAAGAAAGAAGATATTGAAGACAAAACAGAAAACGTGATAACAACATGAAGGGAATTGAAAACAAACTCGAATAATCTGCATTAAAACGTTCCCACCAATATTCTGTGCAAATCAATTATTATTAAGCTGGTAAAATTGTTCTAAGTCGGTCAAGCATAAACAAATCTTCGTGTATTTGGTATCACAAAAAAGAAGAGACTTTATTCTTACTAAAAGTGTCCATGTTTTATTCCAATCCTATTTCATTATCAAGATATTTATCTCCAAAAACGGGTTTCCTTTTTTCTAGGACGCACTGTATATGATAAATCATAATACAACAATTTAAATGAAGTATATACAGGGAAGGCAATATATTAAATAAAACTATGTTTAAAGATGCTGTAAGTTATTAATGTAAATACAAAGACATTAATTTGATATTTTTCCTTTGTCTATCGAGATGGGATCATTGTACTAGAAAGCATTAGTATACAATAGGTCAAATACGTGGAAATAGAAATGTAAAGGGGATAATAGGGTTTTATACTTAATATATGTATTAACAGATTATATTGTACCGTATTTTATTAAATTTCTCAATGCAGTTAGGTTTTCGATAAACCAAGAAAAGATTTCCACTTCATCTTCATTGTGTAATTTCATTATATTTATGAATTTCCCCTGGTATTCAAAGTTAATAATGTTTTCGTGCAAAATGTTTATCTTCTTCAAGAAAATCTGATCGCAAAACTTATTTATCACATTTCATCATTATATAATTATATGGAATTCATCTCCTACTAAATTCATAATGCAATCCTTACATAATCAGGCGAGGGTGCATTTTTTCTGGTCTTTTAATTATAATATATATCTTCCCGCTTCTATGGGTAAGTTATATTCGATTAATCGGTGTTTGGTGATATATTTTCCTACATTCATAGTTTTGATGTAAGATGCATGATTTTACCTTGGTACGTTTGAATTGTCTGAAAGTATGAGTTTATTTCCTTACGGGTATCTCTATTATCAAGTAAATCCAGTTTTGGTTGTTCGTCACTCCTCCTTTCCAAACTATTTCGACACATTGCTTTTTTGAAATTGGTCTATTTGCAGGAAAAATATCATGTTCGCAAATTTCAAAAGGTGCACGGACTAGCTAGGCTATTGAAATTGCCTCATTGATTTTTCGAAAGTCTTTGCACGTTTCGTTTTCAAACGTCTTTTATATTTGAAAGGACACGGACTAGGCCTAGGGCCTAATCACGGGAATTATTCTTAAATCGCCTTCACTCACTGGCGCTACAAAACTCTCTTACTTTTTATCAACCCCGTAAGTTAGCGATTTCTCTTCCTCTTTTTATCTCTCTCTTGGCCTCTTTCGTGTTCTTTTCTTTTTTCCTTCCACTCTTCTATTTTCCTCCTTTTTTTGGCGGGGGCTACAATAGTGGGTGGTCTTTGGGCACACCTCTAGACCGGATCAGCCTGACTTTTCTGAGTTTTCTCCTCCTTCTCCACAGTTTAACCAAATTTGATGGGTCGAGGCAAGACTAAGCGTTTATGACGTTTCCGTTATACTGGATGGTCATTAACCAATGCTATTTTCCACCTGATTGTACCACGTGACATTACGACAGACGGCCAAAAGTAGAACATAAGGAAAATGGCTTCCGTCAATTTAGCAAAGCACCATGAGGTAATTATCTTTATAAAGTCGTTTTTATGTACCCTTTTCTCCATTTAATGAATAGATAACAATTCCTCACATGTAATTTATGTATTTATATTGTTGTGGTCAAATTTTCATGCTTTTTAAAGGTAATATTTGGGATGTTAAAGAAGCGGCGCGGTGATTATTGTGCCGGTAGCCTGAAAAAACGTGTGCAATGAATGAGAAGAGCATACATTCGTTCTTTGAGCTGCCTGTGCGTGTGGACAATGTCGATGACAATGTGTGTGCCTTTTCCCCTTGAGTTTGACTGGGTGTGTAGTTGGTGTATGAAGCTTTACAATGCAAATTTAAGGAATACATATATAGAATGTAGGCAATGGAGTATCTTAACATGTTTAAATGATCATCATGATCATGATGATGACATTGCTGTTTTGAATCTTGAATCTTGAATTGGTTGCACCCAAAAAGCTTTCTTCACAGCTGTCCAGGGAAATGTGCATAGGCCTACCGTATAACTTAATACATGCACAGTCACTGACACAGTCACTGGAGTCTTTATATTTGACTTAAACAGAATGGAAATTTATAAGATATATCTTGTCAAGTCGGCATCTCATATAACTAGTTGGAAGTGAAAGTGATGTACGTGTAATTGAAGTTGAGCACAGATGTTGTCAGGTTGTATTGTATTAAGAAATATGAACATGATGAAGGCAATCAAGAAAAAAATGAATGGGTGATGAAAAAGGAGGAGGATCAAGAAGATGTGGGAGAAGGAGTCTCGAGGGGGAGGAATTTAAAGAAGGGAGAAACAGAAGATGAAAGGGAAAAAATGAAAACGAACGAAGGAAGAATATATAATGTATTTCTTACCACTTGACAGTCATACTGGTTAAAAGGACCAACAGCTGGTGAACCAATACATGGATATATACATATATTTGATGATAGCAGCCATGTCTTGTGGTATGCCGTCCATAAGGTGTTGTATTTTTCCTCTTCACAGCAGCCCATTCATATAGCTAGAATCTTTTCTTTTTTGATAACTTTAATATTCTATTAAATGTCTTTAATTGTTATGTCACTCCAAATGTTCTCAGAATAATGAGAAGGCCATGGTGCTCAAACCAAAATAAGTAACACTTGAAATTCACTCTCTCAAACATGTACAACCTAGCTGTACGAGCTCCTTGGCTTATCAATCTGGTACTTGCCTACGGAGCTGTACACGGCCTGCTATTATGGCCCGTGTTGGAACGTGTCGACACAGAAATACTATGCCTCATAATCACCCATTCCCACGCACGGTGAACCTTGCAAACTACCCTCGGTATTTGCTGTGGTGGTTCTGGTCATATTTCAATTCTAAACTTTAGTAATCTATACAAAATATCAAAACTTATCTACAAAAATTCGGCAGCGGGGATAGGATTCAGCTTACCTTCCGCATGTTGCTGTAAGAAGCGGTTCTTATGAGCTATACAAACCCGAAATTTCGGGGAAGGTGAATTTGTGGGGAGAGTGAATCAGTGGACTTCGCACCGTTCTAGGCTGGGTGCGCACACACACACACACAGGGTTTGTATAGCTCATAGCTTCATGGTTTTACAGACAAAAATAATTAAAAATTAGACTAGTGCTGACCCCGCGCCGGCTCGGCTGCTAGAGGTCATCGTTTGTCATGATAATGACAATTCTTCCAGCTGTTTCTTATAATATTTTGAACGTGAGGGCATTTGATTTGAAGAGGAATCCTTTACAGCCCTACTATGAGATTCTTCCAAATTGTAATAAAGAGAATGAGATAGCTCACAAATGATTTTTTACCTTTCCCAGAACTCAAGCTTCCCTTTATGTCATTTTTTTTTCCCGGCTATCTTGTCACACAGACCAATGTAGGCCAAGATATAAACAAAAGATTGAGAACCAAGTAGCTCTTAGCGAAGCTCACCAGCACTTTTCAGGGCTTTTATTCCTCTGAAAGGAGACATGTTGTAACCCTGAAAACCTTACCTACAACCCCGAAAACTTTACCTACAACTAAGTTCTTCACCATAAAGAATTGATATTTCATTAAAAAAGGAATAGTTCAAGATTGGTAAATGATATTTGAATCTGCTAAAATGCTGTGATGTTGATGTCTGTTGATTTTCTGCTCTTTGTTAAGAAAATGATACATGTAAATAGTGATAATCCCAAAGAAGGTAATGGAATAATTTGTAGTTTTGTTAAAAGGATTTTGTATCTAAATATGTAACACAAATGAGATGCATTTGTATCCAAAACAAAAGGCAGTTGTACCCAAGGAAGAAGAAGAAGGGAAGTAAAGTATTATAGTTATAGTTAAATTTAGGTTAAAAAAATTAAAATTAAAATAGACCTGTTTACTAAGTTATTCAAATTTTATGCATACTTTTGAAACAAAGGTTGTTCTTGACAACCTGAAAGCTTGCCAGAGGCTTGTCAGACATAGCAACAAGTAATGTATGCAAACTGGATTCCAAGTATTGTAGTTCATTCATTAATAACAGGTTAATGGAATACCTTGTTACTAGGTCCCCAGGAAAGAAACATCCATAAAGTTGAATCACTTAGTAAACAGGTCTATTAAATATTGTTGAATTATAAGGATGTGTAATTTGCCTTTTAGGTCTGTGCATTTCTTATGTTTACACCATAGAGAGTGACATGGTGTGGTTACCCTGGTTTACACTTTACAATGCCTTGTTTTTCTTCAACAGGATATTGGTAAAGACAGCAAGGGTTTAAAGCATATTCATGGTGAAGATGGCGCACATGACGCCCACGATGCCCAAGATGTTGTAGATCCGGAAAGTCTGATCAAGCATCCGCTGCAAAGCAGATGGTCTATGTGGTTCTTCAAGAATGACAAAGCCAAATCATGGACAGAGAACCTGAGAATCATCACAGCCTTTGATACAGTAGAAGATTTCTGGGCGTAAGAACACGCTTTCTTTAAAGCCCACCGCACTCTATACGATTGGTCTACGATCCGATTTTGGATATAAATCGAAATATAGGCAGTTTAATGAGTTAAAGCTACCTGATTGAGGTTCTGAACAATAATGTGAATACTCAACATTGGATTTTGGTGCGATGTCAGCCTTATATCCGGAATAAGGGCCAAATCAGTTACCAATCGTAGACAATCGCAGGACTGCTGTGACGTCACTACGATTCGGAGCCGATTTGGCGTTTCCTCCGACTAGAAGGCTCATAATAGGCCGTAATTTTGATTTTCCTATCTATGTAATGTAACTATTCAGAACTTCAGTAAAACACATTTTATGTGTTTAACTGTTTATATCTAATGCTGTAACATTTTCTTTCGAAATCGGATCGTAGACTGATCATATAGTGTGCAGCGTGCTTAAACATCTGGGCCTTGCAACATAAAGAGTTGTAATCCGTTGTATAGCTCCCAAATTAATGTATCTTTACAACCAATAGCAACTTAGAATAGCAAGAATGGAGATATATTATCTTAAACTGAATGTAAGTCGAATTTAATGATATCGGGCCTAATTTTACTGTTGGCCTGAAAGGCTTTAGCTGTGTATTTTATACAGAATAAGAAGGGTTGAGTTGCAGGGAAATTCATTAAAGATGAACCAGTGGGGGGGGGGGGGGGGGGGGGGGGGGGAGTGGGAGAAGAGAGGAAGCTCTCCGACTGAACACTTTCCAAAAATGAAAAGAATCCTGTGAGGAAATTTCTTTGGATAATATTGGAAGAAAATGTCTCCTAGAAACATACTGGCGTTTCCTCCCAAGAACAAAAATGTTATTTTTACACCCAGTTCTTTTCACCCACGATAATGTATAAGTTACGAAAATGAGAACTGACTGTAAAAGGGCAGTGTGAAGAATATTGACTGGTATGATACAGAAATGTTTGTTGTCAATATAAATGGATTTATAATAGGCAGGCATCTTTGTGGCTGCATGTAAGTCATGTTGATTTTTTATATTTCACGCCCTTGCTCACATCTGTAGATGTTTTTTTGTTTCTTCTTAAACACAAATTTTAATCTTTCTTCGATCTTTTCTTTTTGGTGTATTTTTAAAGAATGAATAATATGTTCATTCTGCTGAATATCAAATTGATTTTCCTTCCATTTTTCTTTCCAGACTATATAATCACATACAAGTTGCAAGCAGGTTGGCATCAGGATGTGACTACTCATTATTTAAGGTAGGACAATTTGGGAGATTATACATAAGCCTGTATTTTACTAGGTGTTTAAAAAAATACAGTGGACACCTTTGATCGTTAAATAACTCAAAAATTATGCATCGTATCAGACTGAGGTTTTTACATTGTAAAGTTGAAGGACGTAAAGTTTATTGGGAGCATGTTTCATGACATATCTCTAAATAGTAAATACTTTAAATATTGATCTGAATATTTAATTAGATTTTTCACTTCTTGAAAAATCTAAGGCCACAGAATCTGTGTGTATCAGTAATTCATGTTCGGATAGAGCGATACAGAGACAGTCCAGGCAGTGGACTAACAACTGGCACAACAATTAGTGGAGAATCGTGCTCTGTGTGGGATATGAGTGTAGAGAAAGAGGAATAAACAAAATAAAAAAACGGATAGAATCTAGACTAGCCAGTTGTCCGTAGATACGTCATTCGTTGTGGAAGGTCCACTGCAAACATGCAAATGGCGGCCCCCTAGGTGCAGCAGACTACAGGTAAAAGACGTGTATGGGGATCTAAAACATTCTGCAACTTTCTACATACATGTAGCTGTCCAATTCTGGTGAATTTGGTGTTAAAGTTACGCTTAATATAATATCAATAGAAAAAAAATAAGGTTGAATTTCCCTTTACTTTAAAGCTAAATTTATACCAAAACAATTTCTGTTCATGTTGTAAGTTGCTTTGGTATGATTTGGTATCAGTGTTGTATCACACCTTCAAAGTGTGGGTTTTGTATCGAGTTTGTATCAAGGTAAACTCTCTTTTTATTTTGGTTGCAGGCCAGGCAAGCTGAACAATTGCTTTGCTTCTCATAGTCAACTTTCATTAGTCACTTACAGCGAAATACATGTACATAAAATTCAATTGAAACATATATTTCAGAGATTTCTTTAGTTGCCAATTGGGCAAAAAATATTAGTTACTTATGTTGACCAGCAGGATTTTAGGTGGTCAATGGCACCCAGGCACCTGCTAATTTTGAGTCCTGACTGTCTATTATGGTTGATGATAGTGTAAATTGTGATATATCACTATTTATGAGGTGGTTATTTAGATGAATAAGACGTTTAAAAAATTACTCTGAAGTACTTACAACCACATACAATGAAATCTTACCATCCATGTACATACATGTATCTGCACAGGGCATTGGGTGGTTTAATGCTTTGTGTTTGTGTAGGAGTTTATTTTGATGATAGATCCTAAGCCAAAACGAAAAGCAATCAGTGCATATAACAGAGTTTACCTCAGGGCTCCACACACTCTTTTTTTTTCACAGTGGACCCAGATTGAAGTTTTGTGATCTGTTTGGATGGGCCCCTTATGTAAACTTCAAAAGTAGTGTTGGTCTGGAGTTAGAACTTAGGGGCCTATGTGCATCTGACTTCTGCAAGTGTCAAGCCGTAGTTTACCTCTGGGGGCTGATGTCATTACCGATGTTGCAATTTTTCATTACTTTCAATACTCTCAATTTCATTTCTCCCTTTTTTTCTCCCTAGGATGGTGTGAAGCCCATGTGGGAAGACGATAAGAACAAAGATGGAGGAAGGTGGCTCATAGGATTCGACCGTAAATCAAAACCACAAGACATAGACAGATGTTGGTTAGAAACGGTGAGCTTGCAAATGCTAGGTTTTATCAAAACATTTTATAAAATCCTCTTTGGGGTGATGCTATTTTTTATTTGTTAATTGAATTTCTGAAGTATTTGTGCATTCAGGATGAGACTTTTGGTTGATGCTATCAAATTATTGTAGCCATCATGCACAAAACAATTTTTGAGGTTATACCAGTTAACCGTTTCTTCAAGACATGTGATGCCTTTTGTAGCAGAGGCTTATGACTGCTTTTGAATGCTTTATGAAAGTATATCATTTAGAACTGCTGAAGCTGACTCAGTGTATGGTGTGTGATTACTTTGTCATGCCAATTCAATAGTGATGAGTAGTATTGATAAATTGGATGGATGTATTTCAATTGATTATAAGTAGACAGAATAATGATGTGAAATATTAATAATAATAATACCTGCATTTCTATGATGCCTTTCCAGTTAATAACTGATCAAAGCGCTTTTTACAGTGTATTAATTCCCCGGTCATTGAATCCAGTTAAGATTCTGCACTTATAGTGCACATTCTCCACTCCACTATAGGGAGCATTTTAGTCTGGCGGCCATTTTACAGGTACGCATATACTATTCCAGTCACAATGACATTCGCATGCTACCGGGTACCCTTTCACACCTGGGTTGAGAGTGGCAAATGTAGATGAATGCCTTGCCAAAGGATATTAGTGCCTCAGACCATGTAGTCCACGGTCCGGTGATGTAGCCATGAAGGCAAGAGCAAGGTATTTTTACCTATTTGCTGTGGAAAATATTTTTAAAATATTGTAGAAAGCCATCCCAGTGCTTTGGTCAGGCCCAAAATCAAAACTTATATACTCTTTGATGTTTACATTCGGTATACTAGCGTCCTTTGGCAAGAGGTTAATCTACAATTGCCACTCTCCACCCAGGTGTTAAATGGGTACCCGGTAGGATGCGAAAGTTAATTGTTTAGCAATTTGAGCATCACTGTAATGCCCATTGCTGGAATACTCCCCAGGGAGCGGATAATGTGCATACATACATTGTGTGGGGGCATGCCAGAATCCGATGACCGGGGTAATAATATATCTGTAAAGCGCTTAGATACATCACCATTGATGTATCTGGCACTATATAAAAGCGGAATATTATTATTATTATAACATTATACCTGGTGACGTGACATATGGGACACCAATGACAAAATACCATATGTACTTGCCCTTATGTATGCACCCATCAGCAAATAGTGATGCTCTTTTGGATGCTACAGAATCCTCTGGTTGACTAACATGGCTGTAATGTATGTTTTGTGTTTTTATCTTAGATGCTGCTTATGGTTGGAGAAAGCTTTGATGAGGATTCAGATTTAGTCAATGGTGCAGTAGTCAACATTAGGAGTAAAGGCAACAAGATTGCAATGTGGACGGGAGATTGGAGGAAAGAAGATTCAATAAACAATATAGGGTAAGTTCACACTAATCACATTTATAAATAAAAGCAACAGAATTGCAATGTGGACAGAGTTTTGACTAAGTAAGATTCAATGACCAATATAGGGTAAGTTCACACTTTTCAACATTAGAGTATAAGGCAAGAAGATTGCATTTTGTACAGGATTGTGAATGATAAAGATTCTGGAATTGATGTACAGTTAGTTTGCACAGACACCTGTAGCACCACCAACTTGTTATAGATGTTTCAAGAAAAGGGAAGTCTTTTTCGCTGTGTAAATGGCATCTTTTAAAGAAACTGAGTGAAATTTGTTTCAAAGTGTACCTGGCATTCTTAAAGGAGAATTAACCTAAACAAATGCAGACGAAAGTGTTCAAAGGTGTTATTTATTCCTACTTGTTAGACTATATGGCTTCGCGTCAAAATTTACGAGATCGATACGAATCAAGATTTTCTGAGCAAAATTTATCATCTGCTCGCAACATGTATCGTCTGCTAGCAGTACATGGGGGCCGCCATTTTTTTTATGTGTACATGAAGATTTTCTTAATCCAAATGCTCAATTGCCTCTTTCAAAATTAAAAACCCGTTTGAGATTAAAAATATAGAATAGATATGTCAATTTATTTTTAAACTGACGATTTCCTTATATATTTCTGTTGAAAATCGATATTCGCTTAATAGAAATCTATTTTCTCGATACTGTGACGCATGGGACGGAGCAAATTAATTCAAATTTATGGATGCTTCTTCCCCGAGCATCTATAGCGGCAAACTATGCATTCACCTGATTTCGGATAATGGACTTGAAAAGTCAGAATGCATGCTGCATATATTATGTTCTGCTCTGTTTGGCAAACCCAAGAAAATAGATTTTTGTTAAGCAAAACCAGACAATTTAAAAATATCATTATAAAGATTTAATTTTTATAATACATGTAAACACCCACTTTATATTTTTTGTCACATATGGGATTTTAGGTAATGAAGAAAAGCAATTTAGGTTTTGGATTCAAAATATCTTCTTGACTGGAACATTTCTCAATGGTTCATGTACAAATCCAAATCAGCAAGAAAATGGCAGCCCCCATGTAAATGAGTAGGAGACGATACCGGGTGTTGGAATATCTTTATTTATACCCTTTTCTGATATCTTATTAGAAAATGATTTAGGCCAACAAGTAGGAATATATTACACCTTCCAAAATAAGTAAATTTGTAATCAGGGGTTGATTCTCCTTTAAGGTTAGCAGTTATGGAATATGAAGAAAATGGAAGGATAATGTATAACCCCATATTCAATAGGGCCCGCACGGAACCCAACTTCGAATTGGGTTTTTTGTGAGGGTCCTATTCCATGCACGCTCGTACTGGTGCTTTGACTAGTCTACTCACAAGTTGTTTATTGAGAGTGTATTTAATAATAATAATAATAATAAATTGTTTCTTTTATAGCGCCATATCCAGTTCAAACTGATCAAAGCGCTTTACAAATTATATAAATCAATTAATACTAACAACTTATACTAACAACTTATTTAAACATGTAATATATTTTTATACATGTAATATTCGAAGCTTATAATTTGAATATTGTATTGCAACTAACATAAAGAGCAAAATAGTATGTGGTGATTAGTAGCTGTTAAAATACTTATATCAATACAGCCCAAATTGTTTCATCCCTTTGACTGATTTCTGTGTCTTGTATTTTTTTTGTTTCCTTACAGACGAAAATTCAAAGAGAGGTTAGGTCTACCACCCAAATACACAATAGGTTTTGAGGTAAGTTTTTCATCTGTTTAGAATTTAAGTTTCCCATGATATACTCTACTAAAGAATTATCATATCTTGACTAGAACCACTCTGCATAAATAAGTATTCAAGGTGATCACATGTCCAAATAAAATTAGAATTCAGAGGCTTGTGAAACTTGGAATAATACACTGAATAAACATTAGTGTTTCTCTTTAGATTACTGTGATTACTCTAATAATCAAGAGTGAACTTACATGTATAAGTTGGTCAAGAAAAAAAGCTGTCCTTCCCTCAGCTAAAAATGTTGTAATACCCCAATTACACCGGCAAACCGTTTTCAAACTGACTGCAATTCGACGAGATATTTGCCATTTTAAATAATGTAATGCTTTCTTTGGTCTATTATCCGTCTCGCCAGTGTGATGAGGGTATGACAGAAGCTCAACAGCTTCACGAAATTCAAAATTGGATAGAAACACCACAAGATTGAACATTTTGTTTGTATTTTTTGCCAGAATATTTCCTTGGCAGTGATATTTCATCTTAAATTAGTTATATACATGTACATGCAGGGAGTTATGGTATATGATACTTTCCCTCCATCTCTCTATCTTTCCCTCCTTTTCTTTCTCTTTTACTTTCACCAGCTCTTTTTCTTGCTCTTTCTCTCTCTCTCTCTCTTATTTTCTCTAATTTTCTGTACTCTCCCTCCCCCATATATCAATCTTTCCCTCCTATTTTCTCTCTTTTCCTTGCTCTTTCTCTCTCTTATTCTCTCTATTTTTCTGTACCCTCTCCCTTTCCCTCCCCTTGTATCAATCTTCCCCTCCTTTTCTCTCTCTATTTATCTCACCTGCTCTTTTCCTTGCCCTTTCTCTCCCTTATTCTCTCTCTAATTTTCTGTACTCTCTCCCTTTCCCTCCCTTTCCCTCCCTTTCCCTCCCTTTCTATTGTCATTATTCCTCTTCTCACTTTAATTTTTTTTTTCTTTCTCCCCTTGTGACAATCTCCAGGCACATAAAGACACAATGACAAAGACGGGGTCCATGGCAAAGAGTCTCTACACCGTATGATATATGCCTCTCTCCGTCCACCTTCGCCATTTGCCAACTGTCCTTTTCTCCTTCCTCCTCTATGGTTGTCACCGTTTCCATCACTGCTTCGTGTTTCGCACCCGATCTTTCCCAACATTTGTGGGGAAGATGGACTGCCTGAGTAATGTTGTTGCATGTGGCATGACAGACGCAGAAATTCAATTATCGAGACTTACGACCTCATTACTTGGAGGAGGTCATAAGTCATATTATCGTTCACTGTAAGTGGTTACGTGCAAGTGATCACAGTGATCTTTTTGACGATTCTTTCACAGTTCCTAATAAAATGCAATTTGATTGTTTCTTGATATGGGCAAGTCCAAAGCTACAGTGGAAAAGAGCTTCGATATAACAAGGTCATTTTAGCTGGTCCTTGGTCTTTGTATTCTTTTGTTTTTTCCCCTGATATAAAGAGCCCCGACATAACAAGGTCATTTTCTGGTCCTTGGTCTTCGTATTCTTTTGGTTTTTCCCCTGATATAAATAGTCCCGATATAACAAGTTAATTTTCACGGTCCCAAGGTCCTTGTTATATAGCGAGTTTCCACTGTATGTGGTCATTTGCTGTCCCATACGTTACAAAGAATAGGGAAATCTAAACAAAAACGAACATTGCTCGAGTCATTTTCTTCGTTATTTAGTCTGATTCAAGCTCTCATAGGGCTAACAACATGATAAAGTCATCTGGTATACTAACAATTGTGATTGTGCCGGTAACGTAAGGGACAGAATACCTTGAACTTGCCCTCATACAAAATTAGCTATAACTGTAGTCCAATTGATATGTGTTTTAGATGCAGTATCGTTACACTAATAGACTATTCTGAATGTTTTCTATTCACACATTTTGAAGAGTTCAGAATATTATGTGTTCCGCATTATTGTTCTTTTGATCAAGTTTTACACGTGTGTGTAGTGATTCAACCACTGAATATGCTTTAGCTCCAGTGACAAACATTTTCTTGAGTCCTGTTATTTGTGTTAATGACATGCTGCTTATGCTTTCCATATTTGTTCTTTTCCAAGTTCATAATTGCACATGCTGCATGCTAAAATCCATAGTTGCCTGTAAATCTCCCCAAATATAGCATATATACAGTTTGTACATATTACTAATCACTGTAATTACCAGTGTTGAATGAGGGTTTTGTTCTTCCCTTTGCTGATCAATTTTACTGGGGTTTCAACTTGTAATATTGTGAGGTAAGTTGGTTACAAAAATTGACCACTAATTTCATTTTCAAACTACTACCGTATTATTAGTAGTTTGGCTTCTTTTACCCTTTCATCGTTCTTAGAAAGTCATCAAAATATTACTGGAAGACCTAAATAGAACTCATAACGTCCTTTTCTGGGAAACTTTTACCCACTGTGGCCCTCGATAGAACCCAATAGGACTTTAACTGGATAACATCCCACATCTTTCTTTGCTAATGCATCACTGTTTTATGGAGAAAGCTTTCAGGTTCTGCATCTTCTGAGCCACAGCAGTGTATTTAAATGTGGTTTTTGTCCATATCAAAGATTTTGTATACAAGCATGGTCACCTTGTAAGGCTGGGAGAGAGGAGAGGCATACCGGTAATAAGCTTCTACAAAACTAGTTATACGACACATCCATCCAGTTCAAATTTTAACATTCAACACGGAACCGAACACTAAACCTACCCCTAATCGTAGGAGAAGTTCGTAGCAGTTCAGAGTTTCTAAAGGTCTCCTCCTCAAATTGGTAAAAATTATTTGTATTTTACACTGATAGTTTCAAAAAATGTATATCAAATGAACCAGTGGAATGAATATTTTTGAAAAATCAACAAGCAAATTTCCCTCCGCGTTGCCAATTTAGAGATTTCAGTGTTTATTTTTTAATTAGATCGCTCTTATCAGTGAGCGGCACAATGTCCTGCAACAGAAATGGTCAGTCCCCGACGTAAATAATCATATCTGATTGATACACATCAGGTAAAACCCAATTAATAACAACAACTAACCCTTTGTTTTTGATGAAAGAAAGCCCAAAGCAGATGCCATTGAAGCGTGTGCTGGATCACCAATCACCACACGAACAATATCCTTCATTATCCGATGATGTTCATCTGTACCAGTTTGTAATCTGCCTCTTAGACTGTGCCAAATTTCTTGTAGTCACTTGCATACTTCACAGTTTAGTAACGATGTGCAGGTAACCAATTTCTTGAGTTTTTTTTTTTTTTTTTTTTTTTTTGGGGGGGGCCTCTTTGAGGAAACTGAGCCAAAGATTAAAGTTTTAATATCCCTCGAGCTACATGTATGTGTAACCAACACAAGCTAGAATCTGGATAAAGATTAAGTTTTACTACCATCGTTCATGCACTAGACAATGAAGAGATGTTTACTGTGGTGCTTCTGTCATTTACTTTCTAGAAAATACTGGGGGGGGGGAACATTTTGAAATGCTTGAGGGCAGTTAGCATGAACATGAAGTGCATTTCAGGAGAAATGTAATTATACGGTTGACTAAAATTGTTAGCTGCCGTTTGGCAATCCTTGATTCTACGTCTATGATTTCCTGTATATAGCATGAGAATATTCTGTGTTTGTGTTACTCTATGATGTCATAATGGTTGAGTTATATGCTCCTTCGTTTAAAAATTTTGTCAATTGGACGATATATTTTGTTGGTGGTTTTTTTAATCATCGTAGCACACTTTTGTTGATTGTTTAGACGAGGATTACATAGATTTGTCTTCACCATCAACAATACTTTAAAAAGTGGCCAAGTAATTTGAGAAAGTGGAAGGAAAATGGAATAGTGGCAGTGTTGATGGTCAGAGGTTCAGTATTGCATTTTTAAAAATAAATAACATGTATGTTGATTTTTCTATCAACTTTGTATACATGTGACGAAGGAAGGATAAATTGATTGTATGGACCGTTAATTGATCCCTATATCGGAAAAATTGTAAAAATGATAAGACTGACTCAAGGAACAACTTTTTGTCATTTTGAAAGAGAATGCTAATATGAAACTGAAAAGAAGACTTGTGAGATTAACTCATTGCCCACTGGAACCGGTTGGGCCATCTATTGAGCCTATGGGAATTAGAAAATTCAGTAGTCGACGGGTTAACACATTTGGAATGCTCATAGTATCTAACAGTTTAATGTAACATGCTTGTATAGGCCATTTTCATAATGTTTTCAAATGTTTGTGCATTCTGTGTTTACAAGTTATCCGGAAAGCTTGAAAACATGTCCACGCTTTTACTTGCATACCAACAACTAGAATATTCAAACTGTAAACCTGTTGAAATGACATCGAGGTTAGCAGAGAAGAAACTGTAAATTTGAATACATTTTGAGAACGGTTGATTGAGGAGTATCAATGGATTGAAGGTCAGAGTTTTCCAAAGAGATGGAAAGTTGAGAAGGGATGGAATTTATTCTACCAAGTCCCGCTGGATTGTTTTGTACATAAGAGTGTGTTTATTCTCAAGAAAAGGACAGTGATCGCTTGGAAATGGTTTTTAATCTTAAAAGATTGTTCAT
This sequence comes from Heliocidaris erythrogramma, assembly GCA_025617745.1. NCBI lineage: Eukaryota > Metazoa > Echinodermata > Echinoidea > Camarodonta > Echinometridae > Heliocidaris > Heliocidaris erythrogramma. The sequence goes on along the minus strand of CM046872.1, from coordinate 28,511,890 downwards.
ATGCAGCTTTCAGATCTAATCTCTGTGTGGAGACATGAACGAGACAGTAATATTTCCAAGAACCGTTATCACATTTTACAGTAATGTTCAAGATTAACATGTAAATATACAGTGAAGTGAAATCGCTGTGACGAGGAGAGAATATTGGAAGAATTTTCGGTTTCAAGTTTTACTTACTATTGGGTCATCTTGTGTTCCAACAATATGAATCGATGAAAAATATCTGCTTCCAAATTTCACATAAATGAGATGTGGTGAAAAACTACTGTATATTTCTTTATGATTGATTCAGTATGTGTAATTTGCATTCATTTGATTCCCAGCACATGCCAACATTTCAATTCCTAATACATGATAAAGTAGGTTAAAAAGCTTCATTGATATCATGCAGCTTTGAAATCAGCAGTATTCGTAAAGTGTGATTACAGTGTTTAGTTCTTGAGTTTTTTTCTGCAAAAAAGAAAGATGGAAAATTCTTCTGATAAATATATCTTGTGAAATATTTCTTTGAATGTATTTTGTTCAAAGTATTTTTCAATATTGATCCTTAGTTAAAATATATGTAATTTCTGTCCATTTGGATTTCAAAGCATTTGTAAACAAATACATGTACTCAAATTCTATAAAGATGTTCATATCAGCAAAGCTGCTCAGTTATTAGCATGAACTAACAAAAAGGAAAGTAATTGCCTACTTTTCAATGGTTAATTGATTCTTTCTCTCTCAAAATGTGTATTATCATATTTTTCATGAAAAGTTATTTGTGAAGTAAGAATGAGGGCTAATTACATGTATGTTATTTTAGATTCTTCACTTATGTATCAATATTATAGATGCATGATCTACGTAGTACTCATTTCCTATGAAAATATACCACTTAATTATCTATCGTATATCTTAAAAATAGGAAAACAGTTTTATTTATTGCACGAGACAGGACATTTTCTTGCAGATTTTATTTTCTTTCTTTTTAGTTGTGCATTCTTTTAGAAACTCACTGTTAGCTCTGTGAGTTGTATTTACTCATTATTTTAGAAGAAACCTGTAAGGTGTCCATAAATGGAAAATAAGAAAAAAAAATATGTACATAATGTACAGATGCTTAGGAATGAATCTGTATTGTCATCTTGGCTGTGACTTTTGAGCCAATCTTGTATGTTGTATTTTATATCTTAAAGAAAAAATAAAAAGACAACAAAAGTTTATTAAATGTAATTTGTTTCCACTGATGGAAGAAAAAAAAAACCCTTGGAAATATGAGTTATTAATTCTGTGTCAGTTCTTAGAGAAGTAGAGTTTGAGAAGGGCATTAAAGATACTGCTTTTAACAGTATAGGTCAAAAAATCTGTCCAAAAGTTGACATGCTATGGATGGAAACAGTGATATCAAATTGATGACATGCTATGGATGGTAACAGTGATATCAAATTCCTTTGAAATTAAGTCTTGATGACTCGCAGTTTTAGGGTCAACGTACAGCGGTACAGATAGAATTCCTGTTTGAAAATGAACATTAATTTCACCTTTAATGATATTTCTTGCATTCTAAGCAAATTTTATGAACTACGGTATATCCCAATGTTACAGGAGAATGAAACCGTGGTGAAAATCAATTTTTAATGAAAAGAGGATAGAGAAAAGCAATTTAAAAAAAGTTCCATCATAATCGGTTACGAAATTAGAAAGTTATGAAAGTTTGAATTTACTTTCTATGGCGATCCTCAAATTGGCAATGTTGCTTCAAAGTGACAGGTTTAGTAGCACAACACTCCATACATTTATGTTTTGTACACAAAATTTCATATTTTCCTTATCACTCAAGGTGCAGCTTGTCTCCTTAGCTCAAGACATATCATAGGAAAATGTATTTGACGCAACATATGTTGAGTTCACAAAAAGACAAGCATCTTTAGAGATAATGGAGAAAATATAAAATTTGTGTACAAAACATATTGAGAGTTGTACACCTGCCATTTTGAAGCAACATTGCTAATTTGAGGATTGCCACAGAAAGTAAATTGAGACTTTTCAAACTTTCATAACTTTTTCATTTAGTTACCGATTTTGATGGAACTTTTTAAAGATTGCTTCTCTCTATCCTCTCTTTTCATTAAAATGGATAATTCCCCAGGGATTCATTCTCCTTTAACATCTGTGTCATGAAATGGTTTGTCACCCTTCTGGTTCTTGAACAGACAGACCACTGTTAAACAAGAAACTTCCTTGGAATTATACCTTCACAAGTTGTAAACATTGGCTGCTTCCATTCCATGTAGTCATTTAATAATACCCACGCTTTTCAATTTAGCCAACAGTATTCATTCAAGAACCTCTCTGGATTAAGAATATCAAATTTGGCATCTCTAGTAATTTTGACATCTCAAATGAGTTTTAAACATAATTCATGATTTCACTTGATACAGTCAACCAGTGTTCGCAATTCCAATCCAATCGATCCTTTTTCTAAACCCTTTCAAGACAATTGACCACATTTTGTGGTTTGGCTCAATAACTTTTGATTCAGAGCTCTAAAAATTATACCAGATGCATGAGTAGAAAGAGCAAAAATATCTGCATACTCTATGTCCATTTTTGTTTCATGACCATATTGCATTTGATGTCAAGAATTTTAAAAATGAGAATAAGCCTTAAAATACTTAAATTGGCAACTCATTGAGAGGTTCTAAATCATTTTTTAAATTCAAAATTCACTATTTTCTTGTAATTTTTAAACAAAATTCCTAACCATGTATATTGTTTTCAAAGACATTACACCTTATTAGAAACATGTAGCACAAAGAAAAATATTACTGTTGCCAATTTGAAGAACAAAATGTGGATCCATTTAGCCCTTAAATAACTCCTGTCCTGAAAGGGTTTTACCAATCTTGAGGGGTTGCAAACACAGTAGGGAATACATGTGTCAGTAACACAAGCTGATGAATAATGATGGGGGGAAAAAGAAATGAGTAGAATAATTTCACATATTTATTTCACAACTTTCCAGATTTACACATAATAATCACATCTTCATCTAAAAATTTTCTCTCTTAGTATAACAATATTTTACATCAAATATAAACATACTGACAATGAAATCTGCTGACTAACACCATGCTCTGTCCAGTAACACCTAGTGTCACTTGCTTAGTTCCTGGCATTTTATGCTCTAATGACATAAATATATTTACAATGGTACAGCAGTGTATATTTTTAATGTTATAACCAATAAAAACCTGCAACCATATTGGCAACCATGAATACAATACACTATGTTCACACAACTTTGGCAATGATTACAACCCCATGAGAATACAAAAATAGAATATGATGCATACCTTTAGCAACACCTGTTTTTAACATTAAGGTACCTGTCCTTAGATATTATCAATAATTGTAACGTGACCTGGTGTATTGGACACATTTAGGCCTACAAGTTAAGAATGTACACATTTAGAAATTCACGAAGGAAAAATATACCGTTATTTGAGACATTAATATTTTTCTAATATTTTGTTCTTGTTATTCTACTACATTTTATTTAGCAGGATCATGGCAAGCAGCTAGAATACTCAATGTAAGAAACTTGAATTTTTGTTTCTGTTACTGACACTAAAGCAAAGATAATTTTTAAGGAAGGCTCTTAATAATAATAATATTAATAATAATATGAGGGAGATGATACAATAAAAGGAGATAACATAATTTGAAAGATTACACCTAATTGTGATGTCCATATATCAGCCATTGTATCTGTTGAAGATAAGTTCTATTCCAGTCGGAACATCTCCTCAGCTCACTCTCCAAAATCCTTTAAAAAATGGAGGCCTTCAGGCACAGATTCATGACAATACGCCGGACCATATTGCTCCACTTGGCTTAATTGAAAATCACAGACACAGGGACTTTACTGCTTCGAAAAGCTAAATGAAGAAACTATGAATGTAATTAGAAAATGGAAAATGGAAAATGAAAAATTAACTTGTTACAAAGCAGACTAAAGCACTTTACGATCCTCAAGAGCAACATTAGGAAATCATTCTCAAAGACACTGGAACAGTGTGCATTACACAATTAACATGAACCTCAATTATCATTATGAATCCAGTTCAAATGAACTCCTACTGCACAAAAACGACAGCTCAGACCAACACATCTACTTGCTCACTGTACACGGTAATCACACATTCATCACATGGTGCTCATAACTTTCCTGAAATATTGAATTTACAACTTCTCTATCAAAATCTTATCTTGTATAAAATAAAAAGTCAATATTTGTAAAATGAATACAAATGCCTTTCACTTTTCCAAGTATGACAAACTGTTCAATTCACATGTGTGATGCTCATACTGCCTGCTGGCTATGAATCTTCCATAATAACTTGAGAATTACTAAGGATTTCTCATACTAAATTGCCAAGAAAAAGGCAATTATTATGTAATGACAATGGCATCTGTTGCTTGCTTGCTTGGCAATTTCTATTTTTTGTTTGTTGCTGAAACCTCAATACAAGAGGAAGTTATATTCAAAGATGATATATGCATCCACCCTAGAAAATAACCTATGTGAGGGGTGGGGGGGGGGGGGGGTAATCTGACTAATTTTAATAAGTTTAACATCTCTCCAAATATATCTGACAACGGTTGCCACATGTAGTTTTAAGCTTTTTGGCTCAAACTAATCAACTTTCAAATACACCACTGTTTTGTAATAGCCAACGTTTCATAAAACCCAAACTGATCCATTTGGCAACACTATTCCATCCAATCTCTGACCAAGTAGTCCATGATCACTACTGCATTGGTAAAGAATTAATCTAGGAGTTTTTAAGCTTTGGATGCATTTAAAAAGCATCCAGAACAATGTCATCCTATTATTAACAGACCTAGGAATCAATGCTTCTACATTTTGTTCTGGGCTGTATTTACTGAAGAAGGAGTGACCATAAGGTACATGTAGTAGGTAAGGTTTAGGGTCTTAGGTATAGCGATACAGTGAAACCTGTCTATAAAGACCACTGAAGGGAGACAAGAAAACTGGTCTTTATGAGTAGGTGGTCTTTAAGTACAAGTTCCTAATAGGTAATACATGTTTCAATGAGAAACACTTTTCAAGGGAAACAAATATGGTCTTTATATGGTCTTTCTATACAGGTGATTGCTATAAAAGCAGGTTTGACTGTATATCCTTTGTTGATGTCTGGAATTCAACATGTGTTTCTTACTGACCTCCGAGCAATTGTCACTGGAGCTTATGTTGTAAAATGCTGGGAATCATGACCCAAATATGTGTCACTGACAACAGTGCAATGTAGATATATCAGGTGGTCTAAGTTGTCAGACTGTCTTAGTATCACTGAAATGAAAAAAAGGTTGCATAATAGCCTTCCTTACAACTAGCAGAACACATCATTCCGCAGGAGCAGTATGTATGTATTCATCCATCCACATGTATGTCCCATAGCTTGGGAGCCTTTGGAGCGATCTTGAGACAGGGGATCTCCATAACTTTCTGTCTTCAGCTGTTCTATGTTTGCTGCTCAAAAGGCATTCCAGACCTCTGCTTGATGTTAAAATCTTGGTTGGTCTGCCCAACATTATTACAAAACTTTTCCTCCTACAATTTTGCATGCCAAGATCAAGTGTGAGAGATGCAGTATAGCCTAAATATGTATTACCATACCAGCTCTGCAAAGTTGGCATTTGGTGGAAAAAGATTGTAACTGCCACAAGTGATTATGACCCATTTCTTTGTGTCTTTTAAATATTCAACATAAAACAAACTAGAAATTTGTTATACTGTACTTCAGTGACATCTTGCTAAATTGATGATTTTGAAGACTGAATTCTGATAAATCTAATAATTTTCTGATAAGCACATAACTGAAGAGACAGAGTCAGCAAAAATTCTAAAAATTTACCTCACAACATGACTTCTTTTTATGTCCCCCTTTCAAACCAATAACTTCACTCGCTTTACTGCATCCCAATGTTAGAATTATAGCAACTGCCAATCTCACAATTTTTTTCTAAGTGATCTTACATCACAATGTTTTCCCCGAAATCATTTCATGAAAAGTTTGTGATGAGTTTCCCCCCTGCAAGCAAGGAGTTTCCTTCATCATTTTACAACATATGGAGAGAGAGAGATATGTCAATGTCAATTTATATCACAGGTATTCTAAAAATATCTACACATGCCACCCTTTCAGACTTTAGGAGCATTTGGGTTAGCTGGAAGAAATCCAACAAGGTATACTACTCCAATTCATATGATCTTTGTCATGATTCTTCCAGAAAAAAATTACAGGGTTTGATCATGGTCTCCAGTGAATTGTAAGTGCAGGGAAAGACAAAGACAGGCTAGGCTAGCTGAACTAATATCACAGCAGTTTAGATTCTCTTATAAATTTAATCAGGAGTTATTGTTCGGTGTTTGACATATTTGCAATGACTGGACTACAGTTTTCAACCGTCTTTTCCTTGATATGGCCAATCTTGTTATCTCCATGTCTATCTATCTCCTCTTTGGTTTCATCAAGTGTTGATGGGGTATCTTCATTCAGGTTGATCTCCATCATAACACCATTCTTGTTGCAGTCCTCATCTTTAGCTGCAGGATTGGCAAAGACCAAATCCTGTGAAGGATCCCGGAACTTGGTTGGTGAGCCTTCAGGTGATGATGTGTTGGGCGCATCATCCTTTCTGCTCTTGTTGGAGTTGCGCATCCATTTGAAACTTGACCTGCTTAATCTCTTAGGTGACTTCTTACTGTTCCGAATGAGGGTGCAATAGTGGGGTACACCCCCCTCCTGGTAGGGGCGCGAGCCCGTATTCTCTAGCACCTTCTCAGGAGGAAGGGTCCCGGCTTTTAGAGAAAGGGGTACGTCTTTGGCCGTGTCTGGTATCTTCGTATTACCACTATGGCGACAGCATGAAGGGGATGAGTTTGCAGGAAGTGTGTTGCGCCTATGGGAGGGCTGATAGGGGTACTGATGACTGGCCGGCAAGGTAGTAGTGTTGGGGGACAAGGTTGTAGTCTTGTCTGGACCTGGTGCCTGGTCTAGACTGGTAGTCCCATTGGTGGGGGGCCCAGGAGCACACACAGGGAGGGTATGAAGGGGCCTAGAGGCTGGGTGAGGGGGTAGTTGGGTGATAGCCAGCTCAGCTGCTATCTGTGTATTCGTCTGGCTTGAATTCACTAAAGGACCTCCCTATGGAAGATCAAATTAAAAAGAAAAGGGTTAACAAATTCGTCTGGCTTGAGCACCTAAAGCACCTCCCTATGGAGAGATAAAGAAAAGGGTTAACACTTCCTATTACTAATAATGAATTCATACTGGCTATTGGTCACTGGAATTTATTAAGATCACCAGTATAGTGTCCAGTGAGTCTGCCATTGTAAAACACAACCTTGCCTTCTTACTTTTAAAGCCAGCAAATTTGAAGTGTCAGGCCTGTTTACATGAAGAATTTGTATAAAAAGATAATTACTACAATCATATCAGGAAATCTCCCTTAAAAACAGACAAATAAATTGATCCACAATCAATATAAAATTGCAAATCTGCCCAAATTGTTGAGATGATATTAGAACATAGTCCATTAAAAAAATATGTTTGAAAGAAGAACAAAACCTGACGTAGATCATATTTTTACATCTTCTATAATAAAACGAAATATGAGATAATTTTTCATATCCTCTAATAAGCTAATTTCTACAACTGGTATGATCAGTTATGAAAATAGAAGTTGATAAACAGTAACTCAATATAATAGAAAAATTTAAGACACAGGAGTATCGTGCACATATCTAATTCATATTCCATTTACAACTTCTTTAAACAAAACAATGACAATAAACTGACAGTAAACTGATGCTATCAGTTTACATCTGCTAAAGTTACGACGATAAAATTGGAGAACTAAATCACATAAATTGCAGAATAGGATTTTATACACAAAAGAAATATGCTCATATGATTCAAACTCCAGTTGCATTTGCTGTATAAAAGATGAACCCACAAAATCACCACTGAAAATAGACATCATCATGCAGAGGAGACAATTTGTAATCATGGCCATTCATCCATAATGTAATCCATAACCCAGGTAATCCTCTAGCATATTATTTTCTTGATTGACATTGCTGATCCTGATGTCAAAATCAATATGAAGATACTTATAAAAGTGATGTCTAAATTGCCGACCTTGTTTCCTTTTCATCCTATTACCTTGCTTTTGTAACTTAATGAATTATAATTTCAAGAGAAATATTTAATTCCTTTTATGAAAATAGCAGTATGACAAATTGTAAGTTGAGAGGCAGAAGGGCAGTAACGCTGTGTACAATGTGGGTGATAATGCCCTTCTGGGTCTTACTAGATGTTAATCTGGCTTAATACAAATGCTTGTGGTTTCAAGTTAATAATACTACCAGAAAAGATATCAAAAACTTTTTACACAGGCAACCTCAATATCAAGGCCAATTTGAATGAAATATGTCTTGTACAGCCTGTCTAGAAATGCTGCCTGTACTACAGCGGTTACTTTTACAATTCCCCTCAAATTGAAATTTGGAAAATGCCTGTTAAGACCTCAAAAGGTCTCAAAGGGCATCAGCTCCTCTGGGTCTCAGCACAGCCTGTCTAGAAGGGTAACTTCTCTATAGTGGCTATATACTTTTCCTGTTGTTCTTATACTTTATATGCAAACAAATTTGATGGCACTGAAGAAGAAAATGTAGTTCACAATCACATGGTTGATAATATCATGAATTTCATGCCATTCGGATATGCTTTAATTCACATGCTTGCTCATGCTTTGCTCAATAGCCTTTTATATTTGCTCCTCCCTATTCATATTTTACTACCAAATATTATTATATTATTTCCTATAACATGAAATTCATCAATAAAAGACTTTGTCAGGTTTCAAGAGATTGCAATCGGACACCCCCTTCCCCCTAAAAAAAGATAACATGAAAAAAAAAAAAAAATAAAGGTAACAATTACATCAACAGGGAAGCAATATGTTTACTGAAAAGGGAAAACATATATCACAGGATTCTCATAAAGTACTCACACTTCTAGATGTCATTAAAAGTGTATAAGCTTATTGGTATTTCATTTTTAGCTGTCTCCTTCATTAACTTTCAAATTAGACACAAAATTAAGAATCTGCATATAATAATCGCTCAGTATACTTCATTTAACTTTTGTGTTGTCTTCTTAAGCCCGGCGCACACTGCAAGATCTGACTACGATGCGATTTGGGAAAAGTTGTTATAACATTTTATATGAACCTTCAAACATGTAAAATCTTCGTGATCAAAGTTCCAAATTGTAAAATCCAAATTCTGGGCTACTGCGAGTCCCCATGTAGGAATAAAAGCGAATTCAGTTCCAAATCGTAGTGACGTCATACCAAGCTTGCGATCGACTAAGATTTGAAGCTGATTTGGCCTTTACTCTAACCAGAAGAATTGCAGTTAACCAAAATTTTGATATTAGTATTCGTATCATTATTTTGAACTTCAAATGAGATAATTTCACTTTTTTAAACTTTCACATTTAATGCAAACTGCAATTTGTTCGAAAATCGGGTCACAATCGGGTCGCAGTCGGATCGTATAGTGTGCACCGGGCTTTAGTCCATAATGAGAAGAAACTAGAAGATAAAGACATCAGAGATGATGTAGGTTTTCTTCTGTATCCATATTTGGTCAAGGCATAAATGAGTATCTAATAACAAGTAATATAGAGAACGGGAAGATGTGTAACATGGAAAAGTAACTGATGTGTAAGTCTGATTATATATCCCAATTTTTGTTTATGAACCCAGATGAAAAGAGGGAAAGCAGAAAGTGACAAATGAAGTGTAAATATAATTACAGGCAAGCTAGAAGGTATACGTACAACACCACAGAAAAAAATCCACAAGTTATACCACAGATGGGAAGGAACCTGGGAAGCCTGCAAGAAAAGATGCTTTCTAAAATCTTCATGTCCTTGAGCAGAGAGGATGCAGTCATTTCTCTCAGCTATCTTTCGCCTCTTACAAACTTTGCAGCGAGCTGAGAAGTGAGATAACCGTCATGGAATTAAGGTCATGTTTGTGTGATGAAGAAAATATCTAGAACATGCAAACTTTGTGCTTCCGCTTGAAAATCATTAATGACCCCTGTATTTTTAGAAGTTCTGCTGCTGGTCTGGATATATATTGGTGTTATATTCTCAAAAAAGGACATTGCGATCTGTGACATGTTTCCTTACAATTTCAATGTGTGCTAGCTTTTGTAGAAAGTCTGCTGAAAGCCATGAAGAGCATAATGAGTGCATGTTATACATACATGTAACATTCAAGTTGCCAAATTCACTAATTAAAAGCAACTAAATAAATCTGATCAATTCAAAGAAATGAATTAATAATAATAAAAATATATAGCATTTAAGGTACGCCTTCTATCTAGTTTCCTATTCAGAGGCGCAGAATTATTACCCCGGCTTTAGCCGAGCTGCCATAATAATGAATTAATATTTTTTCTTTGAAATTCTTACAGCCAATTTCTCCGTGGAGCAGAAATAGGAAATTAAGACTTAAAAATTTGCGCTAAACTGTATGCTGAAATATGAATATGTATAAATACCACAAATAAAATTATATACTTTCAAGAATGTTGAATCCACACAACAGATGCATGCATTTCAAGCACACTTGGATATACACAATCACATTGTTTCTACAAGTCAACAGACCTGTTAACAAAGTTATTCAAATTTACGGATGTTTCTTTCCTGGGGACCTAGTAACAAGGTATTCCATTAAGCTGTTATTAATGAATGAACTACCGTACTTGGAACCCAGTTTGCATACATTACTTGTTGCTATGTCTGGCAAGCCTCTGACAAGCTTACAGGTTATCAAGAAGAACCTTTGTTTTAAAAGTATGCATAAATGTTGAATATATTTGTGAACAGGTCTATTTCTCTGAAAGGGAAGTGACATGAGCCAAAGTGGGAGTTATCAACAGGTGTTTAATGGTCCATCTAATCACTCTAGTGATCTAGTTCACGGTAATTAAATTCTGAAAATAAAAATAGAATACATGTATGTTCTATTCCCTTAAGCTGAATTAACAGCTTTGACATCAAACTGAATCGGAGTTTAAAAAATAATGCCTCATGATAAATTGTTTATGCCAATGCTTCCTAACAGTTTGCATTATTTAGAAATCAATTTCCACAATTACTGCTTCACATCATTTTTGTGAGAATAAACACACAAGAAATGAAATTCTTTACAATGAAATGTATAGGAATAGTGTTTTCTCACTTTGGAGAAAGATATGGCTCAGGGGCTTAGTAGATGATTTCTAAGTTGTAATCAAATGGATGTTCAACCTAAATTATTTTTCTAACAAATGAGGCTTGTTATTTTTCTTCCATAGCTAAAAAGAAAAATCATCTGATTTTTGACTTTTCTAGGGGAATTCCCTAGTTTCATCTAACCAGCAAGTTTAAAAACATGTATCATGAAGAAAGTTAATTATGATTTCAATTCATTTTTCTTGAGGTGAGACAAAGTTCCCCCCTCAGTCTAGGCATGTTGGATACAACATGAAATGTCCAAGTCAAGCACTGCAAGATGGTAAAATTTTGATTGTTGGACAAGGACCGTACTCTTTACCATGAATATTAGGGTAAGTATATAAATATTGGTTATTAGCCAATAAACTCTAAAAACTTATGTGTAAAATCAATATTCAAAAGGGTCTAGCAAGATGAAAAAAATGTCAAAATGTTGTATCTCGCTATTTGTACTGCTATATCCAACACTCTAATTTGCATTCAGAGCATTAAAAGTGTTAGATCTTCTATTTAATAAAAAACATCTTCACTCTTAAGCCCTTTAAATGTTGATTTCATGATTCAGTTTTTAGACTGTATAGAGCTTAAAGGGATACGCAACCGGGCGGCCGTGGGGAAAGTCAGGATTGCGTAAGCCCCATTCACTCGTACACAAAGTTTGTGCGTCGAACGCGTCCGTTGGACTAAGTGGGATTACATTTCGACTGCACGAAGCCGACCGATTCTCGCGCGAGAGCTCGAGCTCGAGCTCAGGTGAAGCGTACATGTTTGTACGGAGACCAGTCTATCCGAGGTTTGCTCCCCGAGGGGCAACGGCATGATCAGGTAACGATCACGGTGCCCTCTCGCGGCATTAAAACGTCCACAATCTGCGGTTGAGTATCCCTGGAGCTTAACTGACTTCAGATCCATTTGACCAAAATCCTGGGGGACCAGTGGGCAGGATTTCACTGAATTTGGGTGTATTTGGCAGATTTTACTATTTTTAGCCCCGATTAGTTTACTTCCTTGTGCAAATTCTCGACTGCTAATCCCTCAACTGTGGGTGTAGTCCATTTTAAGATTTAAAACAATGCAATTACTAGGAAATGACCAAGAAAATATGAAATCATGGACAGAAAATATGATAGATAGATTTATTCTAGATTAGGATTTCAATGAAATTTGGCACAGTTAAATTTCAAGTACATACAAATAGGTTAGGTGGACAGAAAGGTTTATTTGTTGGGGCTTCAGAACACATATTAGAGTGAATGAAAAAGCCTATATGAAATTTGAGGAACTGACAAGATGCAAAAAAAGAAAAGAAAATGGATAGGGGCAGAGAGTGCTTTGCCCCCTAAACCCTTTAAACAGATATTGTAAATAAAAAAAGTAAGCCATCATTAAACAAGAAATTGATTGAACTATATGGACCCTACATGTAGTGCCATGCTTCAAATAAATCAACCAAGCAAGATATCAACAAGAACACTTCATTAGCCAACTACAAACATTTGATATTCTTATACCAGGCAGCAGTTTGCATTACACATGATTGCTCGGATAGGATAAACCCGATGACAAGCACCAATAATTATCAAGATCAAATTATGTCTCATACATTAACCTGTAACCACATTTCATAAATTGTTGGTTGACCTTTCCCCAATATTTTTTGACTTCTGTCTTACTATATAATCCATTAAAGATCCTCAGATTTCTTTATTTTCTACTAATGAAAAGTTCTAGATAAATCTCTTCATTATTGTGCATATGTGATGCAAATTGATGCTAGAGTTGATTACATGTAGGTGTATACTGTTAGATTCCAGTAACCAAGAATAAATGTTTAATAATGTCATATGTACATGGGGAAAATAATTTTTTTTTTTTTATTGTGGTAAATAAAATAAAGTACTTCAATTTAATTTCATGTACATGTAGTATTCATAAGATGTTAATAATGATGAACATTTCAACTCTATGTTAAGGGCGGGGTTGGGGGAGGGTTGGGGAGGGAAGGGAGGGGACGGCAGGGGAAGGGAGAAAGAGATCTGTTAAGAAGCTTTGCTCATCCAACGAGTAGGGTAAGCACGGATTGAGTGGCTCAGTGAGGATTTAGCAGGATCATCCGAGATTTACAGACATACAGCATAGCAAACACTTATCTCAAGTAAGCATAGGTGATTGACACCCAGTATATATAAAGACATTAAAATGGGCTTAGGCTTACCAGATTCATGTGTTGACATTCCTTCAAATTTAAGATGTTTCAATTTTCTATGCAACAGTATATGACACATACATGTACCCATACCTGCAATTTATTATGTATGCAAAACATGAATCCATTAGAGGTGGATGTATATGCCACACAAATACTATCTTTGTCCTTTAATTTTTTCTTAAATTATACACACTTTTACAAAGGAATAGTGCTTTTATATTGATTTCACCCTCTTTTTTCAGGAATTTTGACATTTGAAAAAGAAAAATTCTTGCAGCAAAATTGCCCCCGAAATTTACGTAACTTTTTTTTTGCTTCCGAAGCTCAAAATTGAATTTGGTAAATAAAAAAGGAGATGATTTCCCATACAATAAGGGATATCTGTTTTGACTGGAAATTATACTTGTATCACTCTGTCAATATACATAGAGAACATGAAATACTCTAACAATATAATACATATCAAACTATAATCCCCACTTAATCTAGGTCTTTGGATCAAGGAGTTGACAAATTTCTGCAGACAGATTTCAGCTGCAGTATAGTTTTACTCAGAATTAACACATGGTTTTGAAGCAAATTGATTGATACATTTACATGTTATCAATACCAATCCTTACTCTTCTTTCTTCAGGAGAGAAAGATAAACTGGCTGAAATATCAACAAATTAATGTTTCCTTAAGTAATTAATGCAATATGATGCACTGAAAATGTAAAACATAATTATGCTTAAATTTAAAAAAAAGCTAATTGAAAATAAAGTCAAGGAGTAGGAGAAAGAAAATATGGAAAAATATGGCCCTATGTTGATTTTAACACATTAAAATCGCAATGTCATCCTCAAGAATGAAAATTATTCACAACAAAATACTAATAATATGTCCATTTATATAGCGCAGTTACTATACAAATATACTCTACTACGCATAATACAAAGTATTATATTATTACCTCGGCTTTAGCCAAGCTGCCATGTAGGCGCTAAGGCATTCAAGGAATTTCTTCCTACCGGGTACCCATTTACTTCACCTGGGTGGAGAGTGGCAAATGTCGATTAATGTCTTGCCAAAGGACTTTAGAGCCGATACGATAATACTGAGCTGAATTCCTTTATTATGATTTACATTTATAAGCTATGACATGCACTGAAGCAAATTTGATATCATCTTTAGTAACATTTCTACATGAAGCATGCATGTATCTAAATTTCTTACCCAGTGAATAAATACTACATTCAAAATAAGAGGCTGAACTTTTTAACATGATAAAGCAATGTGTAAAATTATATGCAATGGACAAGGTTTAAAAAAAACAAAAAAACTCTCAACCTCTGTATTGAATGTGAAGTGAATTTACCACTACACCAAGAACACATTCGCAATCGACCTAAGGAAAATTCAATAGCCTTGTCTATGTGTCACAAGCATATTCAGCTGTTCTACTTATTTTACATAACAGCAATGAAGGGATGTTCTTTTGTCTACAAAAGCAATTGTGGAGGGTACAATGAGGAGCTGTATATTTTGACAGCTATCTTTGTCATCATGTTCATAGGGATATCACCTATTGCAATGTGCGAACATGACAGTCATGAATTGCGTTAACCGAACATGGTTTCTATGGGCAATACAAGAGGGTATTGAAATTGTTCTTGAGCTGATTTCTCAAAAGTCTCTGTGGTCATGTTCAAGGTGCCCCCAAATGGGGGTCCGCTGGCTAGTCATAGGGACCGTTATTTATAATGGAGAAAAGGCTCACTATACATAAGGGTCATTATTCATAAGAGTCATTATTCATAAGGACTACTATTCATAATACGGAATGAAGGTAGCTATTCATAGTAAGAGAAGAGGGTCGCTATTCACGATACAAAATGAGGGTCGTTATTCATAACACGGATCGAGGGTCTCTATTCATAATAAGAGAAGAAGGTCGTTATTCATAATAGGAGAGGGTCGTTATTCATAATACGAAATGAGGGTAGCTATTCATAATAGGAGAAGAGGGTCACTATTCATAATATTCAATATACGACCCTCATACCATAATATGAATAGCAACCATCTTCTGCTATTATGAATAGTGACCCCCTTCTCCTATTATGAATAGCGACCCTCATTCCATATAGTGGTCCTCATGAGCGGTGACCCCCAATATATATTATGAATAGCTCCCCTTCTTCACGTTTATGAATAACGACTCCGATTTTGTATTATGAACAGTGGTCCTTATGAGTAATGACCCTCCATGTGAATTAGGAATAGCGACCCTCATCTCACATTATAAATAGTGATCCTTATGAATAATGGTCCTTATGAATTAATGAATAGTGACCCCCTTTCCGTTTTATGAATAGCGGACCTTCAGGTATAGGAACTAGCAGTCCTTATGACTAGCGAGATTCCCCCCCCCCCCCCCCCAAATGTGCCCCTATGATCTTCACTTGTAACAGCTTTACATGCCTTGTACATTTTACAGGATTGCAAAGTGTGCCAAGTCCATATAATACCCATCTTGTAGTGTTTTATTCTGATTTCACAATGCCAACAGCCAATAGTCACTCTCTTGACATGCAAGGAGGAAGTCAAAATCTGCTTCCAAGCCATCTGAAATTTGAGTCACATCCTTTGTTTCTTGTCATATTTTTGTCAACAATTGAATTTCATAGTGCCAGTCAACAATAACTGATGTTGACGTGTACATATGCATTGCAGATGACTGATACAAACCCTGGGAAATTTATTTTACCAAGCACCAAAACAGAAATGATTAAAAAACATAAAATGGTTCAAATGGTCAGTCATTAAAGAGCATAAAGGAAAAACATGATATAACATATAATGGACCACAAAGAAGTCAACTTCCATATGTTTATTTTTGTGAGCACATATGAGTGCAGGGCCCATGTCCAATTGGCCACCTAAAGTCATACCTGGCAACAGAAAATCTTGCCTTTGTTCCCCAGGTCAGGTGAGGATACATTTATCTTGTTATAAGTATTTGTTTTATTGGAATATCGTGTAATTCACAGTAAATGATTACTAGAAGTTTAAAATTGGCAACTTAAACATTCATCTACGTTGCCTTTCTGGAAACCCAAATGAAAAGTTAACCCATTGAATACAGAATTTTCTCATTCCTGTACGTAGGCTTGATACAGGATCCATCTGGTCCCCGTAAAAAGTAGTTTACATAAAAGTTGCCTTCATCTGGAGAGTACTGAGGGCAATTTGGGTTTATACAGCCACTTACAATATTTCACCTATTGTCTACCAGGACCAGGTAGGCCATGTATAAAGTCTATGGGAATAAGAGAATGCAGTAGTCAACAGGTTAAAGAAAATTTTGAATAGAGTACACCAGCATTCAGTGTAGAAGCTGGACCATAAAGAGTACAAAACATTTCTCGGTGATCAGTGCCCTTACTAATCATCCAGTCTGGGAATCAGTAACTACATGGATGTTCAAAATGTTCTCCTTAAGAATATCAAGTTTAACCAGGCTGCCTCCTAAAACCATCAAACCATCTACCATCATGTTATTAAGATCTAAAAACATCATCTCCCTGGTAAGATTAGTCCTCCTCTCAGGAAGGTGCCTTCACATTCTCTAGAGCACATGATACATAGAGTACATGCACATGATGCAATTCCTGAACATGAATGCTGCTGATAATCATGAATAACTTAAAGGCACAAGTTAATATCAATAAGCCAGTTCATAATTAGTTCATGGTACAAATGACCCTGACATGACCCCAATATATACGCGCACACGTATTTGTTTTGGTGGGAGCGCTATTTGTTTAACAAGCAAAATTATACTGATGTGCATATCATATGGTGCGTACAAAACGACAGCCTACGAAGGTTGTACTTGGTGCAAATGACCTTTATCTGCACATGCGCAAATTGTAATTATGAACTGGCTTATAACTTAGTATACATGAAAAATCTATTTAAACAAAGATTAGTTACAATAAAAAAACTTGGACCGTCCGACTGCCGGTACCCCATCTATACGGCAAGTCGGTACCAGTCTGAAGAAGCATGCAGAAACTAGTAGGCGAAAGCTCATTAGGTAACAACCAAATTGATTGTGAAATGATGAAAATTCACTTTAATAACTCTTCACCAATCTGATGAATCTCTTTACGAATAAAAAAAACCTCTTGTAACAACACAATCCAGCTATTTACTGAGGGAGGTGTACACCAAATGGATGAGAAAATATAACACCTAAAATTACTCTACCTACAATTTAATTTTTTGAGAGGAATAAGCCACTAAAAGTATTTGTTCTAGAAATATCTTAAAGGGGAAGTCTACCCTAATTTGAATTGATTTGAATAAAAGCAGAAACATGAGCGAACAGATTAGTGAAAGTTTGAGCAAAGTCTGACAAATAAGAAAGTAAATTGTAACTCATTTATAAAGTGGTATCAAAATACATAATTAGATAACTTAAATAAATTTCCTCTCTCGCTAATCATTGCTTTACAGGATGTCCATTTCTAACGTTGTTTTTCTCAATAAGACATCTCCTTCTTATCTTCATCATCCTTCTCTCCCCTCCCCATCTCTCTCTCTCTCTCTCTTTTACCCCCCCCCCCCTCTCTGGTTACAACTTGCTTCATGTAATTCTTTTCCTTTTACAACATTCACCTCCACCTCCATATCAGTACCTCTATTTCCACATCTCTACCAGTCCCATTTCCTTCTTTATACATTGCAGCTGATGTAAAAAACATCAACATTGCATTACTTTAATATGGCTAGGGATTTGACTGGAAATGTGTACATTCATTTGTCAACACATTTGGGAGAAATGAAAGAGATGCTTACAAGTTAAAAAGACAAATTGATATTTTAAAGATTTCCCCAGTGTCTTTTAAAACTAATCACAAACATTTTGTCTCTCCACAATTACATCTGCAATATATATTTCAAATGCATGATTTATAGTATGCATTCCTACCAAGTTTTTTCCCCACACATTTTGAAGAAGCATTGGTGATAGGCTTATCTTTTCTGCACATTACCTTAGAACTCAATCTAATACTTGGTGCATCTTAACCCTTTCGAGACAATTGACCACATTTTCTGGTTTGCCTCAATAACTTGATTCAAGTCCCTAAAAATATACCAGATATACATGAGCAGAAAGAGCAAAAATTTCTGCACACTCTCTCTGTCCATTTTTGTTGCATGACCATATTGCGTTTGATGCCAGGAATTTTAAAAACGAGATTAAGCTATAAAACCCTTAAATTGGCAACACGTTGAGAGGTTCAAAATCATTGTTTTTATCAAAATTGGCACTTTTGTCAACTTTTCAACAAAATTCCTAACCATGTATATTTTTTTCAAAGAGATTACACCTTATTAGAACCATGTAGCACTAAAAGAAAAATGTTATTGTTGCCAATTTGAAGAACAAGACGTGATCAATTTAGCCCTTAAATAATTCCTGTCCTGAAAGGGTTAAAGATTTAGTGTTTAAGGATCTTGCAGTTAAAGTAAAAAATGTCTTCTTCTATGCTGGGATGAACACATAACTAGTCTCAAGAATGGAAATATATCAATATTGTCAAGCACAGTCCCAGCAGTTCTATGTGTTGAGAGATAATTTTGTTGCTTACTATTTAAAAAAAAAGCAGTAAAAACATATGACTGTTGGGCAAATGCAAAATCTCATTCATTTCGTTTTAAAAAATTAATTTCATGTTTTGTTTGGGTTTCTTTTCTTTTCTGCCAAGCCCACTTCTGTGAATTTGAATAATTTCATATTAGATAATGAATAGTACTCTTACATGTACAGACCAGTCTACTTTCATTTCCATACTTAATTTGAATTACTGAAATACAATAAAATTACTGTTCTCAAGCTTACACATTAGAGCATTCCAAATCTGTTTTTGGTGCACCATTTCAGAATATAAACATGAACATAATGCATATTCATCTGCATAATTAAATTATTTGTAACAGCCCAAAGCGCAAATAATAATTAAATTAAAAAATAAAATGAACAAAAAAGAAAGAAAATAAAGAATAATATTGGCAGTCTGTATGTTATAATCATCTACAGATAATACTGTCTATACAGCAAGTAATGAAGATTGCATTGATGACATGCTTGAAATGATTGAGAAGTTTTGTTTTCATAAAAGCTGCAGCAAAAAGCTCATTCATCTTGCGGAGTCACACACATACATATATACCTTTCACAAAGTTCCCATTCCTTCACAGAGGGTTGAGCCCTTTAAAACAGATCTATATGATGACAGATATTTAACAGACCAGTTCAAATATCTTCTTAGATTTTAAATTCTTAGATTTTCAAAAATCTTCTTAGTGCCAACATTAATATTCTAAATGACCCCTCCCTTTACAGTTTTATATTATGATAATTTGGGGGATAACCCAGACAAGCAAGTTTGATTTTGTTATCCCCCTCCATGTACTAGATTATTAATTACTTTTTCTGTTTTATCAACACCTGTATGTTTGTTTCTCTAGTAGTTTTTTCTGTCTATTATACTATCAAATGTAAATTGTGATTTGTAATTTGTATATTTTTACTAGTACTGGAAATGAAATGAAATGAAAAAAAATAGTCCTATTCCTAAATCATAATGCTAAGTACAGTATAACATCAACTAACAAGCCTAAACAAACTAAAATGCACTTAATTCACACCATATTAACAGTTTACATTACACAGTGTAAAGGAAAAGTTTGAAAATAACTTTGAAAACAATAAATAAACAGAAAATATTGTGCTAAAGAAGAATTTAAATGAAGGGTTTGGAAATCATCTGCCTATCTCATTCTTTCCATGTGAAATCAGTTTCAAGAACCAAACATTGAAATTTTGCTGACATTTTGAATCTGGAGGAAACACCTTGTATATAACTCCTGTCCACAGTCCTCTCCTGCAGTTGTTAGTATTAGCGGTCTAATAACATATTCAGGGCATAAATTGTATCAGAAAAAATTTAAACCAAATTCTTACGTTTCCTCAATTGAAAAAGGAGTCTAAAATGAATATACTTTGTACCAACTAAGGATCAATACTCTCCAGCTGGCTATCTGGAAATATTATAATGTCCATTGTTAAAGGGAAATCAAAACTTAATTGCGAGTTGCTCTGAAAGAAAGAGGAAAATCAGAGAAGTAGATTGGTGAAAAGTTTGAACGAAATCGGACAAGCAATAAGAAGGTTATGAATGTTTGAAAGTTGTAATCACTATACATATGGGAATTTCAAATTGGCTGAATAGGTGCTCAAACACACAAAATGACTAATAATGTCATTTATTCAAAATGTACATGTATTACTCAGTAGGATCTTTTTCTTTCATAAGGACATATAACAATATGCTATCTACAATATATTTTGAGTACTGCCTCAAGAGTAAAGGCGCTATGGAGAAAACCGCAAAGTAATGATATTTTTGTGTATGACAAACGGGCGAGTTGTCCGCAAGTATGTCACAATCGAATCACCAAATTGCGAAATTGAGATTCGCATAGATGTAGTGATCTCATTTTTCAAACATCCATAACTTTCTTATTCCTTGTCTGATTTCTTCCAAACTTTCACCACCCCATTTTTCTTATTTTTCTGCTTTCACACAAATCATTACGAAGGTTGGATTGCCCTTTAATCAACACACCAAAATCTGGCCTCTCTTTAGAATTCATGGATGCAATAAAAATATAGAATAAGTCAGTTTCTGCCTGCTACAGGCAAGAAGGGTGCACAAGAGGATCATGAAATTAAATCAATAAGCATTCAAAGAGACACAGTGAGTGGAAATTATCTTGAAAGTGCAAAGGATGATGCAATAGTGCAAAGCCTGAGAGTTGTATAGTTCTAATTAGAACATACAAGATGGAAACAAAAACTATGAAGATGAATACAGATAGAACAGATGACAAGAAATACATGTATGTCCCAAACATTTATGAAATAGGTGGTTAGACATGACGACTGATGAATTAAATATAAAGAAGAGAAAATGAGGCACAGAATAAGAGGGAATACTCACTATATAAAACTAAAATAGCAAAGCATCAGATAATATAAAAAGAAAGGGAATAAAGAAATAAATGTGTAAACACAGAAAAAGAGAAATATAAGGATAATGATAAACAGAATAGATTGTATTAGAACAGACATCTTTAAAAGTGTGTAATCAATGAACTTTAAACAAATTTAAACAAAAAAACATATAGACAACAGGTGTAAACAGGAAGTAAACAGAAAAAAAGGGAAGTGATTAAAGAAACAAAAGTTTTAAAAAATCAGAACTTTGATACTCACTTGATTTGGACCATTAGCAGATGGTTGTGTAAAAAATTCATTCCCATTGGTATTTTCAAATGCAGGGTTTGCATAGAAGCCACCATAGGTTTCCGGTGCTGGCCTTGCTCGAGTATTGGGGGACTTGCATTGAGTGTAGAATCTGAGAATGAAGGAAATAAGATAATACAAAGTTATAAAATGATTAAAAAGATAAGAGGCTATAACCTGAAATGAGATGGATTCAGCAGAACCACAGAAATCTGTATTTAATAACGATGATATTCTTGGCTTATATAGCATTATGATTTAACATCCGTATACACTTCCACAGAGCTTTGGAAATCATTACTCAGCTTTAGCTCTGTCAGCCATTCGAGCATTATATTTCAAGAAATAATCCTTCCAGGTACCCACTTACATACTACACCTGGATCAAGAATGGTAGATAACCAAGGAGGTACTAGGCAATAGACCGCTTCGGTAATGTTGCAAATTTTATGCATACCTTTTAAACTGAGGTTGTTCTTGACAACCTGAAAGCTTGCCGGGCATAGCAACAAACATTGTATGCAAACTGGATTCCAAGCACTGAGGCCCATTTATAAAAAGCATGTTCATGGAATAGCTCGTCACTACGTCCTTTGTCCTTTGGCAAGATATTAATCTACATTTGCCACTCTCCACCCAGGTGTAGTAAATGGGTACCTGGTAGGAAATTATTCCTTGAATGCTTTTAGCGCCTTAGGGCAGCTCGGCTAAAGCCAGGGTAATAGTAGTACTTCCGCGCCTCGGAATATGTGACCTAGATAGATGGCGCGTTATAAATGTCTATTATTATTATTATTATTAGGTGCTCAGAGAATATATGTCCATAAATTTGTATACATTACAGAAGCGGTCTATTGTAGATAATATCTCCATGATAAGCTGCATAAGACTATAAGTATACATGTATGATAATTTTTGTCTCCAATAGAGTCACACCTAATATAAACACTGTAAAATTTAGAGGTCATGTCCGTTGTCAAGGATACAGACCATAAATTTGGATTCTCCACTTAGCACTTGCCTGTTAAAGACCATGCACGATCCCCACAAAAACCTACTGTGGAATGGCTTTTAATTCATTTAATACCTACATGTACAATGCTAATGCAATTCAATTATTCAAACACTTTGCTTCAAGTACTTTACAAAACAAGAATATTTTTAATTGGCTTCACTTCACAGAACCATATTCGACACAATATTTGTTATTCTTATTTATACTGCTATTCATCACACTTTTCATTAATTTTGGATCATCAAGCCTTAATCCATCTCCCTAACAAAGTTAAACATCTATTTTCTAACACAAAGTTCTTGTACGTGAGTGAAGTATCCTGTACTGAGTCATGCACTGCTGCTTCTCCTGGACATATTCAATAGCAGGATCACTTTCATTGGCAGCATTTAGACAGCTTGAACAAGATCCTCAAGAACGATGATGATTCATGCCATGCTTGTCTCTTAGGTATTATCATATTGTTCACACAGTAACAAAAAAAAAAGAATCCCAACAACTGCTGTTTGTAGCCAATTTATGACTGGAATATTTGAGGCATGTGGATTATCATAGTATTGTCAAAAGTTCTGAGATACAGTCAGAAATTCATCTTATAACACATCATTTAAAACAAAGTTATGATGCAATCAAGGATTGTCAAAGCTTCATACATAGTGAGAAACTCATTACTTGAAACATCCTTTTACTGTTTACAGCTGATTGGATCCTTTAAAGTCTACAATCTGATCACCACAGTAACATATATCATCACATATGTCTCATAAATAAATGATGTTAATAAAAATAATATTCTGGATTTAAATTTATAACTGCTTGACAGATGTATCATTACCTGGGTCATTGGATTCAGGCTTGCCCGACATACAATGTATGCGCCCTCTCCACTCCCTGGGGAGCATTCCAGCCAGGCACCTTTTTACTGATGCTCACATTGCTATAAAACAAAGCACAAATGTCTAGTGCATCCTACCGGGTCAGAATGATTGTGGTGGATTGTGGTGCATTTTGGGCAATTCACTCAGATGTAACTTTTAATATCAAAACAACCACTGTAAGATATTATCCAATCAAGCTAGTCATTATTATCCTTTATACCAGGCTTTATACAATAAGAGACAATAAGTATTAGTGGAGTCTACATGTAGTGTAAAAAACAAGTAGGAGATGAGTGCACACTGACCCCAAAGTACTAGAAAGAGACACAATATATTAACTGTTTAGAGCTAGATGGGCATTAAAGCATATATACTAACAGAGAGTTAACGCCCTTCTGACTCCAAACACACGATACCAGAACAGAACCTGCGTCAGAACAATTTGTTTGTGGGCTGCCATGAGTGAAATCTCTGAACATGGTAACCCATTCAAATGTTGGTGAAAAGAATAAATAAATAGCCCAATTTTTTTCTCTTAAAATTGATTCCTGAAGTGGAAACAGATAATGCAATACTTCATCAATGACAATGTATTACTTTAAAGATGCAGAACATATTTTAACATCTCATTTTCTTCACTTGCACATTGATATCCTTTGACAAGTAGATCACTAGCTGCTAGTCAAGAACGACATGCTGAACAACCATATTGAATGTTGCACATAACCGGGCATGTTTCGTGAATAAAGCATGTAACAAGATACTTGCACCTGTTCTGGGCAAATAGGAATGATTTGACGTGAATGCCACGTTAACTTACAGGTCATGACATATAAGTGGCTGAGATACAGAGATCTTTAGAAATAATTTATTCCTTATTCCAAAACAATCTGGCATATGCAAGATGGAAGAAAAAAAGAGAGCAGCAAATGTCAAAGACAATATTACTATAAGTTGAAAAGGCAACAAATAAGAGATATAGACAGAATAGAGCAGAGAATGGCAAAGCCATTCATAGTAAGAAAAGAAAAAGGGGGAAGTCCAGAGAGAGAGAGAGAATTAAGAAAGACAAGGAATAAGGAGATTGAAAAGGAGAAATAGCATGAAAACTGGAGAGACACTGGGACAGATGATGGAGAAAAAAAAGACAGGGAACTTATACACCGATAGTGATAAACAAAATAAACAAAAAGAGAGAGGGAGACAGAGAGGGAGAGGAATGGAGGGAGAGGGAGAGAGAGGAAGAGAGAGAGGAAGAGAGAGAGGAAAGGGAGAGAGAGAGAGAGAGAGAAGGAGAGGGAGAGAGGGAGGGGAGGGGAAAGGAGAGAAAAACAAAGACAGGGAGATAGAAAGAGAAATATAGAGACAGAGATAGAAGCTACGTTCATACGGGACTCATGGTTTCGAAACTTTAAGTTACGAAACCACAAGTCCCTAACCGCAGCGAGCGTTCACACGAGCCTGGAACAACAAGCTCAAACTTCTTTTAACCCCGGAAGCAGATACTGCCGATTGTGTGTACGGTACACATACAGATCCTGTGTTAATAATTCGCACTAAGGGTGTGACCCGGAAATTTAACATGAACAGCGAGGTCGAGGACCACCAACTTGGGCTGAGTCTTTGACGGAGGACCCCCCCCCCCCCCCCCCCCCCCCCCCCCCGCTGCTCGCCCTTGTGGTTCTAGAACCACAAATAAACTTAAAGTTTCGAAACCACAAGTCCGTTCATACGGGCTGAAACTAATAATTTCAAGTTAACTTAAAGTTTTGAAAATACAAGCGAAACTTAAAGTTTAGCTCCCATCGTGTGAACGTAACTAATGAGGGGAGAGAGAAGGGTGGTTTATTGAATTATATCAACACACACACCACAAAAATCATATGAAAATACATGTTCAACCATAATTCTTTAATAACTAATATGAAAGTCACAACCATAAATAAATAAATTTTGGAAAAGGAAAGGAGCACATGAAGTATTCACGATCTATATTAAGAACAGCACCCTTCAAAAAGGGAAATACCTCCCTGCTATCATATACCGGCAAAGGACGATTCACTGACAGTAATGTTCCCTTTTCATCTCCCATCATTTCCTCAAGGGATTAGAACTCGATATGGGCCTTGTTACAGTCAAATCTGGACACGTACATTATTGTATCAAATATAAACCAAAAGATTTAAAAATAGTTGCTGGTGAGTGACATACTGAAAGTCACATTTATGCAGCGCTACATGTATGTTGAACTCAGCAGCATGTCATTTCTCCCTATTGCCATAACTCAATTTAGCAATGTTACACATCATTAAGAAATCCAGGAGTTGTAGAATATAAAATAGCCACTTAATAAAACTATCTATGTCCAATACACATAATAATAATCATAATATGTCTTGTTTACCCAGGGTAGCCTCATCAGTATTATATTGTGGTCTTGTATTCTGTATTTTCAGGTATTTTATTTATTAAACATCATTGATATACATCAATATTCTGTTCATAATCATACATTTGTGTATAATAGGGTATATCATATATATCACAAAAGTCAACAATACTGAACAAGCTCTAAAGCTGTTAAGGGTTTTTCATTTATTTCTCTCTTTTCAGGGGAGGGGGGCTTAATGGGTTTGAGTATAGAATATTACGATGGTGCATTAAGAACTGAGCTTCTCTTTCCTTGACTGAATATGCTTCAGTGACAACTGCTAAGCAGCTTATTTTTAACACTACATCCTAATTTAAAACCTAGACTAAACACTGTACCTATAAACTTATCCCTGCACCTTACCTGAAACCAAATAGCAACCCAAACCCTTACTCTTTATCTTTGATGAAATAAGACGGTAGCAGCTATCAAATCATTCCTTCCTTACGTCCTCCTTTTCTCTAATTCATATCTTCTTCATTTCTTCTTTCCAGTTTACAATTCTCATCCTACAAATCCCTCATAGACATCATTCATTCAACTCCAAATTGTTTATCCTCAAGAATCATGTCTTGTGGAGATCCATCCTATTTCTATGCCATCCTCCCCCTCTAGCGCTCTCCTGAGCATCCATGGTATCCTGTTACCTGTAACAGAAGAAGGGCCACACTCAAACAGTAGAAGGGTCACACTTAAAACACAATCATCATGCATTTGAGCACCCACTTTGCATTTGTCTACATCTTCCGCTAAACCCTTATTCATCCAAACCTGCTATCTTCAATAGATGGGGTTTCATCAATAATTTGCAAGATAATGCCATGTCCAGGTTATAAAGTTTGATCAGTGCATTATTTGTAAGTTCTTATTCAGAGCTAGTGTTTTGGGAGACACTTTTACTATGAACAAAAAAATATGTGTAGTTAAAGTTGGTGTAAATGTTAGAATTGGAGACCATAATCTGTACTGACAGCAGTTGTAATTATAATTATGTTTAATCATTATTGCAAGTACAGTCAAACCTGCTTTAGCGACCACCTGTATAGAAAGACCACTTGTCTATAAAGACCACAATTTCCATTTCACTTGAAAACTGTTTCTCATTTAAACATGTATTAAAGAAACCCATACATAAAGACCACCTGCTATTAAAGATCGCTTTTCTTGTTTCCCTTGAGCAGTCTTAATATAAAGGTTTCACTGTATCATCACATTCTTCACCATCATCATCACTACCATTATCACCATCGTCATTATCATCACTATCACCATCACTACCATCACCATCCTCCTCCTCCCTACCCTTCTCTTTCAAACCTGCTACAGTATCTTCAGTAGATAAAATTTCATCAAAAATTAACTAAATTTGCCATGCCATGTATATGACGTTTGATAAATAGATCTGGTTCCTTATTCCGAGCTAGCATTTTGGAGAGTCTTTTGCTTTGAACACAACACTATTTTTTTCTCTTTAAGTTAGTTTAAATGTATGAATTGCATATCAGAATCCCTTACTGACATAAGTGATAGTCACCATCATCTTTACATTGAATTCATCACCACAATATCATCATCATCATCATCACCACCACTATCATTAATTATCATTACTATCATCAATATCATCATCATCATCATCATCACCATCACAACCATTAATTATCATTACTGTCATCAACATCATCATTATTATTGTTATCACTAGCCTCTTTATTTTCATCATGACTGATTTCACAATGTACACCTTTCTTTCAAGGGGGTGGGGGGGGGGGGGGGGGAGGCCGGAAATGCCCCTCTAAATCTGTCACTGATTATCACAGAGTATTTGCAGCAATATTCATTGTGCTGTTCACCAAGTAAGCCTACAGGTATTAAAAAATCTGACTTACATGTACAAGTACAAATTTCTCCATTTCTTTCTGTTAACTTCCCTTCCATCACTTTTCCCTCAAACACCTTCCCCTTCTCTCTCCCCTCATTCTTGATCTTTGTCCTATCCTGGGAGAACCATCAAGCTTCCCTGAAGAGCAAGGGCCTGGGAAATTACATTTGCCATCATGCAAACTCATTCACTACTTGAAGCAAACATGAGAGGCTCTGCCCAGGACAGTCTGAATACTAAATAGGTTATCCATTTCCTAATTCAAATCCTTCTTTATTTTATAATAACATGAGACTGAAGACTGACGTTAAATAGAATAAAATATACATATCATTTGTTTGGTGCTTTGATTGATCTGAAATACTGAATGTAGATTAGTACTGAAAACGTGTTGCTATTCACCACTTACAGCAATCAAGGCTGTACATGTAACCAGAACAGTCTGCATACTAAATAATACTAAATAAGTTATCCATTTTCCTATCCAAATCCTTCTTTACTTTATACCAACATGAAATCAAGGTAGGAATCATTGTAGGAATATTGAATCGAATAGAAATGTATCTAGGCCTATCATTTATTCTTGTGCCTTGATGCATGTACATCCAGAAGAATGTAATCTAGTTTAGTACTATTTCTCTTCCTATCTTAAAAAGGTTTCATTCACACTTGGAGCAAATATGAAAGAGGCTCAAGCTGTCCAGGATTATATGAACTAGCCATCTTACCCGTATCGCGATTTTTGAAATGGAGCGTTTAGTGCATAAACGTGTTTAAGATGTGGGATTTTTAGGCAGGAAAAACAGGATATAGTACAATTTTTTGGACTTTTTGTTGCTATGATGTACAGCACTGTGTACAGCACTGTTGATTTCCTATGCGCGCGGAGAAGTTTATAATCGATTATGTTCATGATCGACTGTATGTGTTATGAAACAGTGTTTATTTTTACCTTTGACCCCAGTGATGACCCCAGTGACGTTTAAAAAAAAAACCAACCCCTCAAGGGCAATTCTGGGGTCCCCCTACATACACCATCCGAGTTTGGTGAAGATCTGTCGAAGGATCTAGGAGGAGTAGGGGAACAAACAGACAGACAGACGAACAGACAGACAGACAGACGAACAGACAAACGGTTCTCGAATTATAGTATGATGATGATGATGATAGTATGATGATGAAGTATGATGATGATGCTAAATAAGTAAACCTTTTAAATTCTCAAGTTTGTAAGTTATATACACTACCACAAAGCCAGATCAGGGGAGCGTTTCATCAAGCGTTTTGTCAGTGCTTTTTACCGACAACTTTTATAAGCTACTGAAATCCTTGCATCTGATTGGTTGAGAGCAAATTTGTTGGTTAAAAAATCACTGACAAAACACTTGATGAAACGCTCCCCTGGTGTAATGAATAGGAATCAAAATAAATTATCTCTCATTTGTTCAAGTACCTCAATATATATAAAGTAAAGTTTGGTAACATCAGCATAAAAAGATCATTCATTACTGGAAGCAAACAGGGGAGCGTTTCATCAAGCGTTTTGTCAGTGATTTTTACCGACAACTGTTATAAGCTACTGAAATCCTTGCATCTGATTGGCTGAGAGCAAATTTGTCAGTAAAAATCACTGACTTTTAAAACGCTTGATGAAATGGTCCCCAGGTGACGTTTTGCCCAAGATGCTAAATACATTATCCACTTTCTCCTTCCAATTCTTCACTTCATCACTTAAAGTCTCATGAAGCAGAGATGAGATTTTTAATAACAGATATTTAAAACAATGATATATGTCATTTGTTTTGGTACATCTTGATACTTTCAAAGACCTATAATTTTAGTTTAATAATGGAACAAAAAGCTCATTCTGACCACTTGCAGTAAAAGACAGCGTAACCCTTGTAAAAAATAACCATGGTTTTACAATCATAACCATGGTATAACCATGGTTTTACCGTCATAACGATGGTAAAACCATGGTTTTACAATGGACCAATAAGCATCCATGGTTTTTCAATCAAAACCATGGTAAAACCATGGTTAAACCATGGTTTTACCATGGTTAAAAAACCATGGTTAAATAACCATGGTATAACCATGGTTTTACCATGGTTAAAAAAACCATGGTTAAATAACCATGGATAAACCATGGTTTTACCATGGTTAAAAAACCATGGTTAAATAACCATGGATAAACCATGGTTTTACCATGGTTAAAAAACCATGGTTAAATAACCATGGATAAACCATGGTTTTACCATGGTTAAAAAACCATGGTTAAATAACCATGGAATAACCATGGTTTTACCGTGGTTAAAAAACCATGGTTAAATAACCATGGATAAACCATGGTTTTACCGTGGTTAAAAAAACCATGGTTAAATAACCATGGATAAACCATGGTTTTACCGTGGTTAAAAAACCATGGTTAAATAACCATGGGTAAACCATGGTTTTACCGTGGTTAAAAAACCATGGTCAAATAGTTTCACAATGGATCTATTCTTTAAAATAATTTTATAATGAATTATTTCTACCATTTATTCTGTTTAACACTAATCATGTTAGGATTCATATAAAGCAACGACTGTATGTATGGTTCAACAATTACTTTTTTTTTTTTTACATTCTCATACATATTTAGAATAAGTATGATATACAATGTACACATGTGTAATTGCATTTATTCTTATAACAGATTTCTCATAATTTGTCAGGACCAAGATGGAAACAGATGACTTATAAGTCATGTTTATATTTCATCCTGAATTAATATACAGTGTACTTTTTGTGTTGCTTGAGTCATCTCAAGTTCAGCATGGTGCATTCGGCTGACCCCTGAAGTCGAAGTACATAAAAAACTAAGGTTTGCTGAAGAATGCTTTAAATTTCAATGCCATTTGAAGTATTATAAATATCTGTGTATAATTCTTGACCATGTTTCAAAATTTGTCTTGAATATTAAAAGCTGAACATCAAAACTCTGCAAGTTTAAAGAAAAAAAAGAATCATGAAACCGGCTCATTTCAGTATATTTCATAGTTTATTGTAGTTGTTATTCATGTGAAGCATTTACTCACTCAATCCTGGGCATGGAGAAATACCAGCAGTACTGAGCTATATATTTACATTCAGTTATACAGGGTACAAAATAAGGTCAACATACAGGTATGGCCTGTCAGGCACCACTTTTTGTCAACCTACATGTACATTGTGTAGGTATCACAATTTCCAGTTTTATTTGAAATGTAGAGAAGAATGATTTTTCAATCCTGGGAATGTGAACGTAACAGCAAATGTGGTGCCAGAGCTTAAAGTAATGCCATGATGCCTGGCTCTATAATGGCCACTTTGAAGTTTATGGAAATTTGAATAAAAAAGAATATTTAAATATTTCAGACATAACTATAGGTCCATATGTACAACCATATTAACACATGTTCACATGATGAAGTGGCATTCAAGCAAACTTTGTTCCAAAAGTTATGCCCTTCTGTACATTGCTAATGTTTGTCTTTTAACTGAAAAATTTTAGCCACAGGGTGGTGTGGATGTGACAAAACCAGATGTGAACGGACATTTCAAACTTTCACCTATAATAATAAACAGAAATGAGCCCGTCATTAGTTATTAAGCAGTCTGCAAAATTCAATTTTCAATCACAATGGCAATTTATTACTTAAATAGAATGTAGAAAAAGAGACAAAGAAGCTTTTCGACATTCAGATGAGTGCAGGTCGAAAAGCTTCATTATGTCTCTTTTTCGTACCATATTGAAATTTTGTAGTACCAAGAAATTATTTGTAAATAGAATGTAACTGGCATGGTGGATGGAACATCATCTTCCTTGTTTTCTTCAAAAGTTTTACACTGTAATCACAGTAATAATGTCTAGCAATACTCCCAAGAATACCAAGATTTGCAGAACACAAGTCACTGCTCACAAGGTTAAATGCATTCTGTAAAGTTATGAAGTTACTTTCCTAGGATGTGACAAAATCAGATGTGAACAGACACTCTCCACCTTAATCAATTAATATTTAAACCGTGAAACGGGCCGTATCCTTTAATCCCCCTCAACCAAATTAGGTAGACAAATAACATATTCGGCTGCATCGATCTTCACCAGCATGCATTTAGTATAGATTTCATGACAATGCATAACACTTAGGGTATCCCTAGTGACCTCAGTAATAAAGTCAACAGTGCATCCAATTTCGCAGCTATCCTGACACATGAGCATGTTTATCACATCTAGTTTTTGCACCAAAATTACAGCATGTTGGATGCATCCACAATTTACATCTACACAATTATGATTTTGGAAGGCAAAAGCATGAATTATTTCAAACAAATTTCCCTCAAGATTACAAATAAGCGAATCAATACGTCTGAATTTTGAAGAATAATCTTTCGTTGTGAAAAGTCTGTTATTAAAAATGAATCTATCAAAACATTCCACCCTGTCAATGAGTATATTCTCTCCCATTTGATCTTCCAGCATTGTCTTATATGCCTGATTTAAAATCAAACATTTAGAGCATCCAAGAAAAACAACTTCATCTAGCCCACATCTAATTTTCTGTGCATGTTTTAGTAACTGATGTCCCCTCATCATATTTGCAATATATTCATAAGTGGCATTAGATGATATTCTGGCCATGTTAGACTGCAGATCCTGAATTCGGCATAGTGACTGAAATATCTGTTGAGGTAAATATCGTGTGCCAGCAAAAAGCTTTTTCAGATAACCATTGAAAGATTCAAACGAAAAGGCAGAAGTTGCCCATAAGGGCCCCCAATTTTGAACACTGTCAGTTAAATGTAGAAGAAGATGAACATTGAATGTGAGTTCTTTCCTACTGTAAAGGGGTTCCACAAATAAAACAAACTTCTTCAACAAAAATTTGCAGTGTGCTAGCCTTTCTCTAGAAATTTTAGTTGAGTTTAGATGGAAGATTGCTAACACAAGCATTGACCAATGTGCCAAGTATCTTGATGGAAGGATTCCTTTCAGTACAATAGGGGAAAAATAAATGAAAGCTCTCCACTCATTTGCTTTCCAAAATTTCATCATATTAAGAGACCTAGGTAATCTTGTAATTTCTCTTGTTCCCTTCACGCATCTGATCTTTTGATTGATTTCTTGTTTCTTGTTGCCAATATAAAAGTCCTTATGTCTGTTGCTTGGATCAAGCCATACACTAACTAAACGTTTTACCGTCCCGAGGCAAACAGAATGCATGTAGTCAGGAATGAAACTAGTAATAACATTGAAATAATTCAAGAAAGATAAAATGCTCACGCCTTTTACTCCCTCTACACTTCTTTTCGTTTCTTCTGCAAGTATACTCTGCTCTTGTGTTCGACGCTCATTTCTTTCTGGGGCAGGGGGGTCTTCATATGGATATTTCATTGCATTATGTGCGTACTCCCCCTTCTGTCGGCAAAACCCGCAACCATAAAATCCGTTAAACTGTACCATGTTTCTTAGCAAAGGCCTGGCTACTGTATCCACAGAGCAAAGCAAACAGAAAACCTGCGAGGTTTTCTTTTCATCACCAAACTGCCACTCTAATCCAACACTAGACAAGGTATTGCATTCTTCTACAAATGGTTTAAGAAAAACCTTCATCGTGGGTTTATCATCCCCAAACCAGAGAGCAGTGAGCATGATGTTCTCTTTACGCACATTCATTGGCAATTCATTAACTGAGCAAAGTACAGGCCAAATTGAGCTTCGTGAAGATTTAAAAATGGGTACCCCATCAGTATTCCACAACATACTAAAGTTGTCTGAGGTGGGCATGTGATCTTTGACAAAATCTTTATATAGGTCTCCATCTACAATATCAGAAATGTTGCCTGGTCCAGCAGGATTTTGTTGTGTCCGATTGACTATTATCTCCCCTACTGAAGTATTTTCCAACATATGCTTTAGCTGCTGGCTGAGAGGCAAGACCATAAAAAAGCTACCATCTTTCATGTTTTGCTTATGGTTAAAGGGTGCATTGCACTCTGGGCAACTGTCTGGAGTTTCATGCAGTTTTCCAACATATTCTTTGCACAGTCTGCAGTAGAAGTGAAACTGGCAGATACCTTTGTAATCTGTCATAGAACTACCGAACAAGTACTTGGAAGAAGGAAGTGTGTTTGGGCAATGTAAGTTAATCAAAGATATCAGATCCTGAAGAGCTACACCTGAGAGGTGATGACTAACCGCAAAAGTCAATACGGCCAGGAGACTATCCATTTTGGTCAGTTCACTGTGTTCGCTGGATACTGGTTCATCACCACCTGGTACATGAATGTTCCCTCCGTCCTAAAAATATTACAGAAAATTGTTCATAAAAAAATATTTTAAATGTGATCTTTACAAATCACGGTCATTTATATTTCCAAAATAAAAATATGACTCTCAAGACGGCCAATAGTCCAGTAATATAATGCTTGAAGCTACATGTATGTAATCATAATTTCCAACAATTTATCTGTAGACTAAAATGAACAAATCATTTTTTAAATAAATTAAATTGTTATGACTTAATTCAGAATCAACGTTGATATGAATGCAGAACAAACAAGGCACAAAACAAACCCCACCCCCGCCCCCAATAAAAAAAAAAAGATTCACAATTTCTTAGATATTAGTGTTACAAGTCTGAAATAAAGTATACTGTAATTACGATGTATGGGGCCACTCATTATGAACAGTGACTGGTGGTATGGTCCAACAAAAGATTTATTTTAAGAGATCACAAATTACCTCTCCACAATTTCCAGAATCTGGTTCATATTCCTCTCCATTGCCCTCATCTGCTTCATTCTGCATCTGATGAAATTCATCCTAATTCAGAAGCACATAAAAACGAGATTTAAAAGACCTCTACATTTTCACATTTCTTTTTCTTTTTGTGTGATAAGTAGCATCACACACAGGCACAACTGACAATTCATTACAGAAAAGTAAAATTGGAACTCGCGTAAAATCACAAAATTCGGGTCACTTAAGGCTAAACATAAATTATGACCATCAGAGATTTCAAAATGACCGAAATCCATGTTTGACTTGACTTAACCAGTCTAAAGTATTTGAACCACCCCCATCCGATCCCCACACAGAAAAAATTGATTGGTCAATTCATTTTGCTAAATAACATGTACATTTAAATGTAGCCAGTTCTGAACAGCTGTTGAAGCCCATTTACACCAGTGGATTGTTCCCTTGGAATGCACCAAGGACGTCCAGCCACATTTACACTGCAAATGAGATGGACCTCCCAATCTTAGCTCCAGCCTTTCAGCTGTCCAATAACAATGACGCCATAACGACAACTATTTTATGTGTAATTACATTTCCACAGGCCAATTCACAAAAGTATTCAAATAGTCAGAATTAACATTTACACAGAGTACCGAAGTCATACTGGTCATGTTATTAAAGGACTTAAATTTTAAAGTCCAGTTTTTTTCATGGAATTTCTCTTCAAGAAAAAGAATATGGCAGCCATATCCCATTAAAGGTAGTGCATAGTGTCGGGGGTTCAAAAGTAAATTTTATTCATTTTTTGTTATAACACTCCCTTTGGGGTACCTAACCAACCTTACAAACCGCAGATTCTAGTATTGTTTATTTTTTGAAATATTTACGTTTTTCTATTTAATGTATTTTATTGAAAATTCAGGGATCACCTTTTTATCGAGTGACCCCCGATAAAAATGAGATCCCTTAGTAACAAAGGCAGAATTGCTAAGCCCTATATCTCAGTTATTCATACCAACGACCATTATCCTCTTCTGTAGGTCACTTGGATCGGATAAAATATACATTTGAAAACACTATGTACTACCTTTAAATCAAACCATTTTTGGTGTAAGTAGTAAATAACTAACTGCTCTGGGAATGCCCTTTTTAATCGCCTGTCTTGGTGTGGCATCATCTGAAGAATTTACACAATTTTTTCCCGGCTCCAACCATCAAAACACACGTACCAACATGGCAGTACGAAAACCTCAGGCTCTCTAAATTCTCTGGATGACATAAGCCGATTTTGGACCCTAAATGTGGCCGGTGCGTAAACTGGCTGGTAAGTGAGATTTGGCATCAGAAAATTAGCCTAAAATCACTACCGGTACTTACTTTATTTTCATGAAATTTGATTCTGCAGACGTAGTTTATAAGTCACCAACTATGGAATGAGTGCCAAAATATGTTACATTCTTGCAGTTCCTTTTCTATTTTAAACAATTAAATGGTGCTATGATTACTTTTGCTATTTTGTTGAGATTTTAATTTTACACATTCTTTACAAAAAAACATGCCTATAACATGTACATGTAGTTCATTGGCATAAAGCATGATAAAATATAGCCACTTTATATTATATTTTATGTTAATTTCTCAAAATTCAAACTGATAAAACATGACTTACTCACCAGAATGATACCAAGGATGCCACTATGATCTTCAGGAGGATGTCCTACACCATGGACATCGCCAGTTTCCTCTTCAATCTGCAAACAATAATAATATCTTAATGAAGTTGGCATAAAATGTGTAACTGCTGGGTAATTAGCAAAATAAACATAGAATTCTGTAGGTGGTAGGACTTGACCATGATCATGTCTAGGCCGCATAATACCTAGCAGGGCGTAGCTTTAGGACCCAATGATTCAATCTAACAACAAATGATAAGATCATGTCATTTGCTTGAGAATGCCTGTTATAAAAGGTACAGTTTATACATTTTTTGTCATTTACAAAAACAAGCATTGAGTGAAATTTGAAGGTAATAGATCTAGATCTAAATATAGCATTTTTTTTGTCAATATGTGCATAATGATACGCACTTAGCAAAACATAAATGAAAAAGATGAAATTCTCTGTTAGCATACTGAACAATAATTTGCAACATATTACAGATTTATGCACTTCAAGAAAAAAAATTCAAAAATCACATGTTAAACTACCCTTTTTCATTGTAGTAGGGATACAAATACCTGTGTGTGCGCAGCTACGCTTTTTGGGTCAATACTCTACGCTCGGGCGAGCTCGGCTGACCAAAAATTTACGTTCGGATTTATGTAGGTGAGGAGTTTGAAAGTCGCGCGATTGGATTGCGCAATGCGCTTGACAAGACTTGATCGGGTTGTTGCTACATTCATTGTGACACCGACACTTGTGTAGTACATACTACATACACACTATGCTATCCGTACCCAGGTACCGTTCAAAACTATTCAAAAGATAACGCACACGTACACTAATTCCATACACAGCCACAGGTACACACAGCTCTCTACCCCTCTCTCCATGATATCCACACGCGACAATGCCACCAAAAGAAAGAAAAGAAAAAGAATAAGAATCCGCATCCAGCATCTCCGCTGCACTTAAGCCGATTCATAACGGCGCAGCAATTACATGAATATTCATACCGGTATTGCATTGCTCACACAAAATCACCAAATACCTCGCGCATAAAATATATACGTACGTTCTCCGCCATGTTGATTCGACTTTATTGCATCAGAGATGCTGGATGCAGATTATTTTTCTTTTTCTCGCAGAAAAGAACTTGGAATGAAAAATCGATGGGCGGTGAGCTGAAGATTATACCCTCATGTCATAAGTATGTTTTTTTAAATGATCTTTAAAATTAATCTTGTTATCTGCACCCTTTTTCCTAGCTGTCAGTCTTCAGCCGATTCATACATGTAGTCTGGAGCTCCGACACAGCTTTGCAGTGGCGGAGCCCTAGCTTGGCTGAGTTAGCCTGTTACCATGGGCATCGTTACAAAAGCCCTGCTTTGCCTTTGGGGATCATGCCTCCTTCAAATTCAATTTATTTTATGTTCATTTATCACAAATGTTTGTAAATTTACATCATCATGATCATTTGTTACTAGGCCTATGTTACACTGAAGGACATAAATTAAATGTTACTTTGAATTTAATCATGTGAAATGTTTGTACGTGCGTTGTCTTGACAACGCACGTACAAACAACAATGCAAGTCATGCAAGTTGACAATTTGACTTCAAATTTCAATTCAAGTTTGAAAACTGCGTTGCAAAATAATGTCCAGCCGCAGCTAGTAGTACAACTACACGGGCTAAAACTAAAAGTACAAGATGGTGCATGCACGACAATGCACGACAATTCACTTACCGGTTCTGTCAATTCTGGGTCCTCCACTGCCTCGGACTCGTTGGAGTCATCAATAACATAAGTTCCATCAACATGATCATCGGGGCCGGTGTCCATGGTGTCTGTGTTTTTTTCAGCAGCATCGTCGTGTGAACCAAGTCCATAGTGTGAACCAAGTCCATAGTATGCACGTTCGCGACCAGCTGCAGCGTCATCATGCTCATCATCGCGGTCTAGATATAGATCTACATTGTGTAAGTCTAACTCTTGCTCGGAACTAGTACATGTAGCTGCGGAGAAAATAGACAAATCCAACTCTGAATCAGTCTCAACAGTAACGTTAGCCTTCCTTTTTCTATTGTAAGCTGTAGTACGGGGGATAAGCTTACTCTCTTCGTCAAACAGGTAGTTTTTGTAGCTGTACGGAGCTCGAGGTCCATTTCCTTCCTCTGCCATTTTTAAATTTATCTCGCGATGGCGCCGGCATGCATGGCGCGCGCACGTGTGCTGCATGATATGCATAGGCGCCTAGCTGCATCACAGAACTTTGGAGTTCTGTGGGCTGCATGCATGTAGTGCGCACGCCGCTGGGCTATATGGGCTATATAGGTCACGTCAGTGCATGTGGTACGGTCGGTACGTTGTTGTTGTTGTTATAAGGTTGATGGCGTGTAATACGATGATTTTCGCCAGGCTTGGTGTGTGGAAGGGCGTCTTGCCCTCTCCTGTAAAGCTCTTTACGTTTTGTGATTCAGATACATGTACTTGCACTGTGTGAGATAAGATCACAGGCGTAGGCAGGACTTTTCAATAGACGGGGCCACAGGGGTGTCAATCCGGGTTCATGATATACTAGGGAGTATCACCCGGGGAAAAAAGTTCACGCCCCCCCCCCCAGTGCCTAAACTTATCTTCGTCAGCAAAGGGGCAATGCGACGGGGCGGCAAATTTTCAATTTTTAACCCTAAAAACGCAATCAGTTGCAATTGACCATCGCCATTAAGCGGTAGAGAAGCTTGAATTTTATGTATTAATATAAGCCGTTTTCTATTCACCCATTTCTACAATCGGGTCAACCCCCCCCCCCCCCCCCCCCCCCCCCCCACTCGGAGGTCGAAGGGACCGCATGCGTGTTCCCAAAATCTCCGGTAAAGGGGTATTTTGGGGCGACACACTCCGACCCGTGAATTGTAAAAAAAGGGTGTGTTTTCTTTCACCCGGAGATTTCATTAAAAAGGTGGTGTTTTTCTTTCTCTCTCTCTCTCTCTCTCTTCGACACTTGAGAAATTAAAAAAAAAAGGGGGGGGGGGGTATGAAATATCTTGAAAAATTGATCAAATAGCAGGATCAAATTCCTGAAATTTTTTGTTTGGTTTCTTACGACTGCATTGAGTTCTGAGATACCATTTTGAACATAAAAACAACTCTTCCAAGGTATTATAATGACAGCTTACTTGGGAGGGGGTTGGTATATCTGTCCTGAGATATGGGGTTGGAATGAGAGCTCACCTGAGATGGGGGGGGGGGGGGTATACATTGAGCAGTGTTCTAAATTTGGGGGGGGGGGTCTCCAAGGCAGGAAAAGCCCGCGATAGGGGGTTCAGAAATTTTGGCAGCCCTGAGATAGGGGGTGCTTTCAAAGGGAGGGAACAAGCATATATTCGTACCCTAAATGGGGCCGGGGAGCAAAACTAACGGAAAACCTGAAAGGCTCCAAAAGAGTCGAGAAATTCAGCAAGGCTACACCTCAAGTTTAGATTAATTTCTTTCAAAAGTTGAACCTTTGCAAATGCTGTTTTATACACTGTTTTATACATCGGGAGCGCAATATTTAGGGTCATATGAAAAATACATGATATACCGCGAGCAAAGCAATTACATCTTTATTTTTTCAAATGTTGAACCCTTTAAACTATTATATAATATGGGCTTACAGGGGTGCGAAATTACGAGATCCTGCAAGATAATAATTATGCCAGAGAGCAAAGCGACCGAGCTGTCGAAAATTTTCGCATTTTCAAACCTTCAAAAAATAGATTTTCTATAGTGCATTATAAACCCTGTGGATTTTGGGTTGCGCAATCCGGATGTAAAGATTATGATTTTTTTTTCTGTCCTCCCCCTCCCCTAGATACGCCACTGCTCGAAGCGACCGAGCTGGGGAAGGGTGTGGGAGGGGGATAGCCCCTCCCACACCCTTCCCCACCCTTCCCCACCTGTGACTTTTTCGAAAATCTGTCTCTAAAGTCCATTTTAAAGCATCCCAAGATTGTTAATGAATAGAAGGAATGCACGGATCTACGCTAATGGAAATAACCCCTCAATTGAGAATGACATGTGCGAGCCAACGAATTTTTCTGCCATATTTTCGCATTGAAATTATGGCATTTATTAATTCCTTAGAATGTGGTGGTATTTCAAGGTCCAAAATAATGAGTTTGGATAATTATTAGTTGTAAGTTAATGTATCATAATTGTTATTCATTTTATCCGAAAAATGTTTGGGGATGATAATACAGGCCACCCCACCTCAAATTTCTTTTGGGGATACCCTTTTTTTACGTATTGGGATATTTTCATGACTAATTCTTATGTCAAAATTGTAATTTTTTTTCCTGCTAAAAGCAACTGCTGTGGATTTAGAAGATGAAATATTCATTCCACAGGTTCTACACCATTTCTCTATTCAACCTAAGGCCGACTGTATAGTTTCTTTGAGCAATAAGTATGAGGGATTTCTGTGAGAAAACCATGCAGAGACATGTATCATCTGCGAAAAACGATGTTTCTACTATCTCTTGAATTTTCTCCAATTCGTAAATCATAAAGTTAAACAACAAAGGGCTTATATTACGCTACCTTGCATTATTCATATTTCAACATTTATCTGTTCAGATATGAAATCACCAATCCTTACCTGGCATATTCTTTTGGATAATAATATAGAAAGGCTAGATTTCCCCATCAAATCCCAATTCGTATAATTTGTTTACTATGTCTCCATACTGCATCATAATTATGCCTTCTGCAAGTCCCCAAAACCACCACTGGTATTCTCTATTAATCATTGCTTTATGTATATCCGTTTCCAGCCTTATTATCTGATCGGTTGTACTTCTTTTTTCCTGAATCCAGATTGGATTTGGGGTGAATATATCATTTTCTCTATATACCATGTCATTCTTTAACCTTTCCACAATTTACATAATAACCGTGTAAGGGTCTATACAATTAAAGCATTACAGAAAAATATTTGCCTTTTCTTCCACGGACTTTGCTATATATAGTGTTCCCACCATCCTCAATTAAATTAGGTATAATTTACCCTTTTCATTCCATACTGAACTTATACTTGTCATTCTATTCAGCTTTTCACAGTAATTTTTCCAGTATTCTCTCTTTGCTTTACGAAAGACAGCCTGGGATTTTTAATCAAATACTGCTCAAAATCTTCATAAACTTAGTTTTATACATAAATCTGTTTTTAGCTTTATTCCTCTCTTTTGAAGCGTTGGCACATTCTTCATTCCACCAAGGTGCCGGTGATTTGTCGGTATGTTTACATGTATTTACAATCATTTTCCTTTGTTTATCCAAAGAAACTGTCTACCAGTAAATCGTATTTTCCTTGTATATCTTTAGCTCTGACTCATAATTTTTCTTTTATATATCCTCGAATCGGGAGTCAATATCCATCTTATACCATTTCCAATTTATTTATGTTTGTCTTGTACTCTGGTATTAAGAATTACGTATTTGTCTTCCTTCCGATAAATTGTGGGCACCCTTCAGGGGCCGATACAGGATTTTCAGAAAGGGGGGCGCATTTGTCAGGAGTTTTAGAAAGGGGGAGCGCACACTGAGGAACCCTCTGTTTGACAAAGCCAAACGGCCATCTAGGGGGTCCGGGGCATACTTTGTCAGACAAAACGGGGGCGCACGCCCCTTGCGCCCCTCGCCCCCTTCAGGGGGTCCCCTCTCGGTATCGTTATCGGTAAATATCGGTATCCGCCCCCTTAAGGGGCGGATACATGATTTTTAGAAAGGGGGGGCGCATTTCAGAAAGGGGGAGCGCACACTGAGGAACCCTCCGTATCGGTATCGGTAAATGAATACCCCACCACAAACACTGTTGAGTTAAGGGGCGGATACATGATTTTCAGAAAGGGGGAGCCCACAGTGAGGAACCCTCCGTTTGACGAAGCCAAACGGCCATCTAGTGGGTCCAGGGCATACTTTGTCAGACAAAACGGGGGCTCACGCCCCTTGCCCCTCGCTTCCCCCCTCCCACTATGGATCCGCGCCTGCCCTTATTGAGATCAAAATGGTCACTTCCAAAGGTGTGTCCAGAGACTGCCCACCGTACGTACGCGCGGTGTGATGTATTCTGAGGGCACACTTAAGTAATTCATCCGCTCGCAATGCATGCCGGTGAGGCGGAGCAAGGTATGAAATTAATTGATTAGAAATATTCATATAAAAT
This sequence comes from Heliocidaris erythrogramma, assembly GCA_025617745.1. Taxonomy (NCBI): domain Eukaryota; kingdom Metazoa; phylum Echinodermata; class Echinoidea; order Camarodonta; family Echinometridae; genus Heliocidaris; species Heliocidaris erythrogramma. The sequence continues at coordinate 28,469,108 of CM046872.1, read as the reverse complement.
CGATTAAAAGTCCTCAGTAAATTTAAAAAGCGTAAATGGTGATTGATAGACATACTCGTTCCAATTTGATATCTTAGCTAAAGTTAGCTAGCCATTTATTATTTTTAAAGTATTTATTTTATCACTGGCGCACTTCTACTGTCTCCATGTGTGCAATTGGGCGGAAATTTTATTTTATCGCGCATATAGGGCTCACATAAGTAATTCACGGCCCCATTCACTCACGTGTTATAACGAAGGTTGTCTATAAACCATATTTTGAACACCCCTCCGTAGAAATCGTTTAAATTCACAGAATAGATACAAAATATAAATATCTCTCAAATAAAGTACATAATTTGGGCACTTTCCCGGTGTTAAAAAAAAGATATTTAGGCTGAAACTAGCCTAGCCGAAATTTCAGCCCATTTGCACATAGAACAGTGGAAGTGCACCATGCAATGATAAAATAAATCCTTTAAAAATAATAAAAAGCTAGCCAACTTCGGCTATTAAGGTGTCAAATGAAAAGAGTATGTGTATTAAACACCATTTACGCTTTTTAAATTTACTGAGGACAATCAATCGATTTTATATGAATATTTCTAATCAATTAATTTCAAATAATCTTTGCTCCCACCGGTACCGGCATGCATTGCGAGCGGATGAATTAAGTATGTGTGCCCTATAATGCACACGTACGTATGTACGCGTACGTACGTACGCAGCTAGGCATGGAACATGACAGGCGGCAATTTGAAAAAGTAGTACTACATACACACAACGACGCGACGTATTCTATCGATATTATTCCAGCACAGAATTTTATTCAAAATGGCGAACTCAATCACAGCTGACACAGATACCAAGACCAAATATGCATTATTTGATTTTGATGATTTGTCGGTGGAAGTCGGGGAAGTGAGATGGATTAGAAATGCAAGATTGCAGGCGTCGAACTTCGACAATGGATTGCTAGATGAGATTGTTAAGAAAGGAGAGAAGGTGAACGTGGAATGGCCGCTGCCACGTGGAACTGGAAGAAAGCCTCAAGGCAGTCAAGGAAATGCAGAACTTCAAGCTCAAGCCACTGTCATATGTTCGGCCGTTGTGTTGGCGATAAGTGGTATGTAGACTAAAGTTTGAATTGACATAACGACCTTTACTACGTCACCTACCGCCTACCGGTAACTTCTTTTTTTTATAGCCTTATCTTAACCCAAGTTATAACTTTTTAGTTAAAGCTTGAAACTGCAAGTCATGAGCCTGGGCATGATGATGGCTGCGGCAAGTAAAACGCGTAGGCCTAGGCCTGCTACGCCGACTATAGCCAGATAGCTTCCGACCATTAGGCCCTTCCTAGTTCATGTAGTTTCTGCATTGAGCTGTGCACTCCGACTGGTCGGGAGCTAACGTTAGGCCTACACTCGGCGTTTTTTTTTTCTTTTTAAGTTCTTCATTTCTTCCTTCTGTCCTTTGGTACAACTAGCCAGGATAAGCTTCGTGAGTGTAAAAGAAAGAAAAAAAAAATTGGCTATACGCCTACATCACGAAGCTAGGCGTTTTTTCCCCAGCAATCTAATTGGGCACAGGTAGGCCTATAGCCTAGGCTATAGCCATGATAGCAGGACGGTAGGACATGGAAATGCCCTGAAATATTAACTTTCCTGAACTCCCGCGACCGACTGTCCTTCACTGCAGCGTTTCCTCAGGCATGTCAGGAAACTTTTGGAATTAGTATGTGTTTTTGATCGTACATATTTTTACAAAAAAATACAAAAAAGACATGAAAGAGCTATACATCAACCATAATTAAAACCATACGTCGCAGACAGCGCACGTAGCGGAACAGAATACCCCACCACAAAAGTTGACCACATGTCCATTAGTTGACCAACGCTTCTCTAATGAAGCTGAATCCAAAGACTTAAGTTTTTTAGCTACCGTAAATCGTAATTCTAATCATAATCCTAATTTTCCAGGTATCCAGTAGTAGTAGAACTAGAAGTAGTTCCATTTACTCTGACATCACTTCTTTTTCTTGTTACATACTTCTTTTTCCCCCAGAATCCAAGGAAAAGCTTCTTGGAAAAAGGAATAAATTTTGCAATGGCGATGGCCTCAAAACAGATGTTGACACTGGAAGCGGGAGAGGGAAGAGGAAGAGGAGACCCCGCAGAGTTTGGACCTCGTCGGAGGAAAGCATGAGTGAATCTTCTGATGATGATGTTCCTATGACAAACCAGAAGGTATTTTGTCACCTACATCATTGTAAGATATAAATGCTTTTCAGGGCTAGAAATCAGCGATTGCCCGGGTGCCATTGGCCACCTACATTAAATCATGTCGGGCAACCTAAAAGTCCTCTCTTCGTGACCGGGCGACAACTAAAAAAATTTTATTCAAATTTTGGCCGTCCTCTCCTCCCTGTACCACCCATCTCAAAGAGCTCTTCTTAAAACATGCCCGTCATCCCTCCTCAGTACATGCCCATACCAGCGTACCCCATGTACATGTACTGTACTTTAGTGTGTACATGTAGAAATGTGCATGTATTTGATTTTTAACCACATCAACATTTGTTTGAAATAAAATAGTTAATGCTTCCAATGAAACCCACAAGATAAGAAGGCATTGATAGAAATTGTTTTGAATCATTCCAATTCAAGGTAAATTTAACGACTTGAAACTTGAAAATGGAGTTTGATATTTCCATTACGTCCCTTCTTATACCTTGTGATACCCGTAAATATTAGAATATTTGTCAATAAATTTTGATATGTTGACAGAACATGTCAGGGTAAGACCTGCTAGTCTTTGTCGGGGGGGGGGGGGATCTTGCAGCTTTTTAAGAGATTGACCAGGATTTAATTTTGTTTACACTTTTATTTGCCCGTTTGTTTTCTTACTGTTCCTTTTAAAGTAATTGCCAAATTTTGCCAAACGAAACAACCAGGATGTGGAGTACCCTGTGAAGTACACTCCTCTGTTCCATGATGGAAAAACATTTACGATTTTAACAAATATCTCTTTTTTTTTAATGTGCACTAACAATTTAAAGAAGACCAAGCTGACCAAGAACGTCAATCAGTGCAGTAAGCTGGCGGTTGCACTGCGGAAGAAACTGCAGGAAGAGCCTGCAAAGTCCATTAAGCCCTGCCTAGTAAGTTGATAATAGATTAAAATGTCATATTGTAAGTTGGGATAGAGATGTGTTTCAGCTCGGAACCAAGTCAGCGTTAAAAACAAGAGTCCGTAATCACAAATGATGCTTCTGTGATGTTCTTCGACATGGACTAAAGATTTGATAAAGCTAGATATTTGTACCTTTACCAACTTTCTCAACACTACAAATGACAAAATATTCATGATGAAATGCAGATCAGTTAGAAATTTCATTCTTTGACTTGATACAGTTGCATGGGTGCTGCAATGCAAAATGTCATTGTTTGGGCAACCAGTTAACTTCCATTTTAAATGTTATTGATTAATTGCAGGAGTTAGCGGGACCATCATCTTTGTCAGAGCCTGAGGAAGGAGATTCTCAATTCCTCGCCGTTCAAGTTCAGACGCTAGAGAAAGAATTGGCAAGGGAGAGGATGGAAAAGGAGAAGCTTAAGGAAACATTAGGTTTCGTTAAAGGTGAGAGGGAGAAAATGGAAAATCTACTACATAAAAAAAGCTGTGAATATACATGTAGCATGCCATGAACTTATTGTTTTGTCAGCATTAAGAAAAGATAGCTTTTGAAGCTATTATTATCTGTTACATGTGAGATCTATTTCTAATGGTATTACATGTAGCTTCCTAAATTTATCACCTAATAGTGTATTACCAATTAAAAACACTATACATATTTTATGAAAACTCTAAGATGGATGCAATAATTGATTCTACTTTGAAATACTAGTTTCTGTGATCTCAGTAGCACTGTCCCCATTTTGATTTGATACCTTTAGACATCCCACGCTTAATGGCAAGAATGGATCAGTTTATGACTGACATGGAGCCTGTTCTTGTAAAAATTAAGGTAGGTCTGATTCTTTATTGTTGGGGGTGTAAGCAAATCTAATTGTTGTGGGCTGTGTATAGTAATGACAAGTATCATCTTTTGGATATAGACAATTTCTCAGAAGCCATTTACTTGGAATCTGCTATTTAAATATTTGACAAGCAATACAAACAACAAAGGTAACTTACATGTAGATAACGACCACGAATCTAAATTATTTTTCACCTCTTATTGGCTTAACCCCGTAAATGCATATTTAGGATGAGTGCCTCGAGACCGCTGGAAATTTCAGTTTCTCGCTCATGATTTTTCCCATGATGTCTTACGTACATTTTGGTACCACATTTGTCCATATCGAACATACCGATGGGGTGTTATATCCCAATTAGTTTGCGCATGCCATTAAAACTGCTAATCGCTGCATATATTTGTGTACAGTTACATTGCTGTCAATAGATAGTGGCTTCCATTTCTTTATGGATCTTGCTCAGGAATTAGTTTTCCACTTGGTTCATGCTTCTATATAGTTCCATATAATTTGGCAAAGATTAGATATGATATACATAAGGAATATAAAACAATAGAAAACATAAGAATTAAAAAATAAAAAAAAAAACAAATTTTCATGAATTTGCAAAAATTATACTTCAATAAAGGTTACAACATCTGGGACAATAGAAGACCGTCAAAGATATGGCAGTGCCCATGGGTCCTGTAAAAACATAATTTTGTTTCCAATTTCATTTTAGTACATCGTAAATCGTAAGTAGTAAATTTGCATACTAGTAGTTTATGCAAAACTGTTGTACACTAAAAAGATCAGTATTTTCTACTTGTTAGGCTGAAGTTATGAAAATATCCCCAAAATGCATACAATATACGGTATGCATAATTAGCTAATTCAAAGTTAATTTAAAATAAAATTTGTCTTGTAAACATGAACTTGTTATATATTTACATACTATGCCAGTATAGAATGCACAACTTGAAATGGTTTGAACTGGATATTCCCTGCCCATAATTTAGCATCATAATTCATTCATAATACTACTTCTCGTATACTGTGTTATATATTTGTGCAATACTCAGAAATCAAGACTGCCTCAATCTGCGTCAAACTCGCCAGGGTCTTCAACAGGCTCTGAAAGCCTAACACTTGTTCCAGGTCCTTCCACAGAAGCCTCTCCAGTTATATGTGAGGATCTGAAAGACAAGGTAATTAATAACCGTTTCTCTTATTTCCACTTTCTTTTAAATATTATATTTGCAGAAAGTGTCTTTGCTGAAATAATGACTGCTTTTAATTGAACTTTCACTTTATTGGTGGACATCTAATGTTTGATAAACTTGTAAATGTAGTTCTAGACTATCTGACATACAAGTCAGAGCTCTTGCTTCACTATTTATTTGGGTTGCTATCTGCGGCATCTAGACAGTTCTTTAGGTTGCCAAAGTCAACTTTAAGTGGTCATTAACACGGATTGCGCAAAATAATATTGATAGTTATTTTGTGGGATTTTTTAGTTGCTATCAAGGCCACAAAGACGGGACTTATTATAGTTGTCCAAACAGATTTTAGGTAGTCAGTGGCACCCGGGCTACCCTTAATTTTGAGCCCTAGAGGTGTATCATGTTATTTATTAATGAAATCCTCTCTATACCACTCAACGAGTTGTATCATGTTATGCCATATCCAGATCTAATCAGCGCCTGCTTGTTTTACCTACAAGCTCAGTGCATGGATGGTGTGAGATACAACACCTCAGTGATCCCAAATATATATCCTTTGTCTCTCTTTTATATGTGTGGTAATCTACTCGAGTAAATCGTTTTGTAACTTTATTCTTGAAGGTCCAGCTAGGTCCACATGTGGCTCTAAGCAAGAGAGCTCTTTCAAACTGCAATCACGTAGACGCAGGAAAACTTACTGCAGACTTGATGATGGTGGTTTTTGGAAGAGAGGTTCTCTTGAATTCCTCCCTCACGGGGAGTAGAAATAAGGATGGGAAAATGAAGCCCCCTCTGAAAAAAGAGCAGGTTTCAGACATCATTGGTAAGTATAGCTATTGCAGAATAATACATTTAAAGGAGAATTACCCCCTGATGACAAATTTACTTAAATTGGAAGGTGTAATATATTCCTACTTATTGGCCTAAAATCATTTTCTAATAAGATATCAGAAAAGGGTGTAAATAAAGATATTCCAACACCCGGTATTGTCTCCTACTCATTTACATGGGGGCTGCCATTTTCTTGCCGATTTGGAGTTGTACATGAACCATTGAGAAATGTTCCAGTCAGGAAGATATTTTGAATCCAAGACCTAAATTTATTTTCTTCATTACCTAAAATCCGATATGTGACGGAAAATATACAGTGGGTGTTTACATGTATTATAAAAATTAAATCTTTATAATGATACTTTTAAATTGTCTGGTTTTGCTTAACAAAAATCTATTTTCTTGGGTTTGCCAAACAAGGCAGAACATAATATATGCAGCATGCATTCTGACTTTTCAAGTCCCATTATCCGAAAGCAGGTGCCGCTATAGATGCTCAGGGAAGAAGCATCCATAAAATTTGAATTAATTTGCTCCGTCCCATATGTCCAATATCGAGAAAATAGATTTCTATTAAGCGAATATCGATTTTTAACAAATATATAACGAAATCATCAGTTTAAAAATAAATTGACATATCTATTCTATATTTTTAATCTCAAATGGGTTTTTATACCCCCGCCAAACGAAGTTTGAAGGGGGTATATAGGAATCAGTCGACGGTTGGACGGACGGTCGGTCGGTCCGTTGCAAATCTTGCGGATCAAACTACTTCCTCAGTTTTTGACCGAAAGTCATGAAATTTGGTACACACATTGGTCTTGATGGGAAGATGTGCAAGTCTGCAAGACATATTTTTCAGACGAGTCGGAATCTGTGATGCCATGGTAACGGCATATGGCAGAAAATCAAGGAAAAATCTTGCGGATCGAACTACTTCCTCAGTTTTCTACCGGAAGTCAAGAAAGGCTGTTGTCACCGGGCGGGGGTGTTAATCATCATCTTCAGTGATATTTCTAGTTAATTTTGAAAAAGGCAATATGGTATTTGGATTAGGAAAATCTTCTTGTAAACATAAAAAAATGGCAGCCTCCATGTATTGCTAGCAGATGATAAATTTTGCTCAGAAAATCTTGATTCGTATCGATCTCGTATATTTTGACGCGAAGCCATATAGTCTAACAAGTAGGAATAAATAACACCTTTGAACACTATCATCTTTGTTTGAGGTTAATTCTCCTTTAAATCTGTACATGTATTGAAAAGCTAATTGATCTACTGTAAAAGTGGTTTCTTTCGCGGTGGTTTTATTTCCGCGTGTTGAGATTGAACGCGAAAATGTTTTGAAAAGTCGCGCGAAATTAACCACGCTAGGAAATGTTATGAACTCGCCGCTTGCAAAGCTTACGGCTTCTTACACGGTGTACACTTGCAACGCTATTGCACACACACGAAGATTCCGCGCATTGCCACATGCCACACACAGCCACGCACAGCGGTACACAGCGATACCGCCCAATGTAGGTCGACTCCTGTGTGGTCGTTGTACTGGAGTATGTTGGTGATGTATCTAGTAAAACAAAAGAATTCATTCATGTGCAAAAAAACAGTTTTTGCAGACTGTGAATTCACAGATTTTGCCGACCGTGAATTTAAACACACGCGAAAAAGTCAGCACCGATGGAAACCGCGAAAGTATTTGTACGCGAAAGAAACCACTTTTACAGTACATTTATGCATACATGTTCATTTTATTGATGTTGGGGAAATATTATATTCCATATTCTGGTAAACAGGCATATTATCTGTAAGCCTTGTGTTTTCAGCATTCAATTACTTCGTAATCAACCAATCAAGAAATGATTTGTGCGGTTCTGTAGACATTGTCATAGCATGATTTGATTGGTTCTATGTGGTCTTCATAGATGTATAATTTATTTAAACATGAAAATTTTTATGCCTCTGGCACCGAAGTTGTGCCGGAGGCATTATGTTTTTGGGTTGTCCGTCCGTGCATCCGTTTTTTTTTAGCGCAATAACTTTGGAGTAATCAAATGGATTTTTACGAAAGTTGGATCAAATATGTATTAGCATGTAAGGATGAACTGATTAGATTTTGGTTGAAGGTCAAAGGTCACAGGATCATAAAACATGTAAAAAAAATTATTGAAAATATCTTGAGAACAATAAGAGATATTTCAACCTAAAATGACTGAAATGTGTAATAACCATGAAAGGGTGTGAACTGATTAGATTTTGGTTGGAGGAGGTGAAAAGTCAAAGACTGAGAATACATTTCATCATTTACATATTTAACATAAAAAGTCAACATGAATATATGCATATCTTTCTGATTTGCCAATGGCGGAGGGATAAATTACTGTGTGCAGTCAAGAAATGCGAGACATCTAGTTTGAGAAATATTCTGTTTTATTTGCAACCTTGCTGTCCTTCACTGGTTTTTTTTTGTCAGTCCCCAATATGTGCATTTAATTTTTTTTTTAGTTCTGCTGTTTGAGGTTTTAATCTGGATCAATATTCAAAAGAAAAGCTGATGAATAAACAAAGAAGGAAAAATGTTGATTTAGAAACAAAATATAGGAAGGCACCCTTTTGTTTGTTTTGTACAGAATAAAATCTGTAAAATCTCAGTTTTGCGCTGATATTGTGGTGCATCTGATAATTTTATGGTAGAAAACACTACAAAATTGTATTATGTGTTGAAGGAGACCATCCCCCCATGAAGTTAGATTTAAAGGCCACATTTAGATGGACCTAAATATCAACAAAATGGGTAAATTTGAACTTAATTTCTGTTACCCTTTTAGGTAAGTCTTTGTATATATGTGTAGATTCGTTTTCATTTTGAAACTTAAAAAGTGATTTAATTTATAAACTTTGTTTCTTTTATTTATATAAAAGCCTATGTTAAACGCACATTTCCTGCCGCGTCGCCCCATTATGTGAGGTCAGTGATGACGAACAAGCTCTCTAATGAGGCCAAGAAAGAGAAGAGAAAGCTCTTGGTAAGTAAAAATTGCTTTGCCGTTTTTTTTTTTTTGGGGGGGGGAGGGTGGCATAGTGTGTAATGACTATGAAAGTTTTTCTGTCTCAAAATGTTAGTCAATTGTCTTAGCTGCAATAAACCGATTAGTCAGGTTAGAGATGCTCAAATTTTCAACCCCAAAATTCACTTTTAAAAATAAAGGTCTTTGCTATATTTATTTGTTCAAAAATATACTATGTATGATTTTGTTTTATTCAGAATGTCGGGTTTAACAACTTTAATTCACTGTCCAATATTCCAATAACCTAAAATGGTATGTTTTTTTTCCTCCTAAAGTACTAGACACGTAGGGAAAATATCGTTTGTGAGATAATTAGCTATGCTGGAAGTGTACAGAAATGGCTGGGCATGAGTGAATCTGTTTTCTCAAACATTTTTTTCCAGGAAAAGGGCCTTAGTGCTTATGTACAGCTCAGCAGTTTGCTGATCTTCCTTAAATTGTTTATATTATTGTGTTGTGTGCATTCCTGTAATTTCAATTGCAGTATGATGGACATGCAGAGCAGCTCGCTACAGAAGTCGAGGCAGCAAATGATGAGGTAGTACAATGAAGCAAGTACTTCTAGTAATGGTAGGAGGTAGTAGGCATGGAGTTGGATTTTTTCATGTACATGTAGGTTTGGATATTTTACCTTATTTCCAAATATAATTCCATTTACAAATAATTTCTTGGTACTACAAAATTTCAATATGGCACGAAAAAGAGACATAAAGCTTTTCGACCTGCACTCATCATGTTATCACGCAGGTATATAACAAATTACTTGAAATCAACTATATTATACTCGGTGAACCCGGACGCAACCTAGACGCCATAATTTCAGAACAATCGCAAAGCTTGGACGAACTCCTTTTGTCTGCACAGAAGGGGTTCGTGCGATTGAATGTAAGCGGCTTCCAGAAAACGTAAATGCGCTGAGCTTCTGGCCCGGGACATAATTGAGAATTGAACCTCTTCTGTTCAAATAAAAGGAGTTCGTCCGATTGTTTTGAAATTACGGCGTCTAGATTGCGTCCGGGTTCACTGAGTATAATATAGTTGATTTCAAGTAATTTGTTATATACCTGCGTGATAACCTGATGAGTGCAGGTCGAAAAGCTTTATGTCTCTTTTTCGTGCCATATTATAATTCCATTTATAAATTCATCTGTCCGTGACAACATGATTCAAATGAAACTAAAAGTAAATTGGTTGAAGCCAATAGTATTTGCAAATCCTCCATTTCCATTATCAGATACTAAATAGCAAGACAATGTCTATTAACGCAAGTAGCAAGCAAATGAGAGGAAATTTTTGTGGCTCCGCTCACCCCTGTAGCTAGGCCTCACTGTCAAAAGCTGCAGCTTATCACCATTTGCTTTTGTTCAAACTCACTTGTTCATGATGCAGGATCAATGCAATAAAGGTCTTTCTGTGTGTGATTACTTTATGTTCATGAATTTTTTTATTTTTCTGGAAGCAAATTACATAAATTTGGGCTTAAGTTGTCACTTCTTTCAAGTATATACAAATACTTTCTTTTGCCATTAACAGAAAACTATGCCTTTTGCATGTTTGTTTGTTTTTTTTGCTGAAAAATGTGTCAGTTGTATTATCTTGTTTGGGGTCAGATTTAGAACAAACCTGTTTAGGGGTAATTTTCAAATCCATGGACACGCATGTGTACACCAATATATCTCAATGGCCCCCCTGGGTATCTTGGTAGGATTTGAGGACGATATTCACTCCGAAAACCAACAGAATTTCTTCCGTGCACGATAGGATCTGTGGATCGATCTAGCAGGAGGAATCATGTTTCAATGTAGAGGGCAGATTTAGGCCTAACTCTATTTCAGGTCTGTGGATCGATCGTTCAGGGAAGAAATTCTGTTGGTTTTCGGAGTGAATATTGTCCTCGAATCGTACCAAGATGAACTCCAGTGATTATTGCAGGGACAAAATTTTGTATGTTTATTTCAGAGTAATTTCTCTCGCATTCTTGATAACTGCCGTCTCTCTCCCCTGCAAATCCACATAATCTAGTTCACACGAGAGCTCTCCTACCTAAAAGTTTGTATGTTTTTTATACATGTATAAAATCAGCAAAGAATTGTCAGAAACGTGACAATATCAATGAAATTCTTTATTGCATACTTAAATACTTGTGCTGGTTACAGACAGCTTTGTGTGAAAGACACTTCATAGGGTACGAAAGTGCTAACATCATATCTTTCCTGTGGTCCAGGTTACTGGTTCTAAACATGTGTAAGGTTCACCGTGAAGGCATTCAAGCAACAGGCTGAAGTCTGACACTGTTAGTATTGGTGCCGATGTGATCATAACGCCATTTGTATACAACCAGCAACCTTGAAGATGTTGAAGTATGATGGCCATACTTTGGTACTCTTTTTCTCAGTTAACTAAGTCAGGTCATGTTTTTACCTAAGCTTGCCATATTTGTGTGTGAATTAAAGGCACTTTAATTTATTCTGATTAGCTATGTAAAGTTTGTCCAGTCTTACCACAATATTGCCTCATAACTCTGGTCATATTAATAGCCGTACATTGCCAAATATATGCTTTGATGTGTGTGACTTATATTTATTAAAAGTATTCATCTTTCAAACATAAATATTCATTTGTCCTCTTGCAGGTCATTGTGCCCTCCCTCACTGATTGATACAAGTAGCGATGTGTGCTGTAGAATGACCTTTGTCATATATATATCTAATACGGTTTGAAATCTGATTTCTCTAACGGCGGAGACAGTGCTACGATGGTGTAGCAAATTCTGTATTTCAATTTAATATGGCAAAGGTCAAAGCTGACAGGTGTTGGATGAGGATTGAGTGTGCATGTTGTTGAATATCTGAAGCGTGAGATAAGTGTGGATTGTGTGAATTAAGTTAATGGTACTTTTGAAAGATTTTGCATCATAGGCAAAAAACCTTATGCAAAAAAGAACCATGGAACCAGTTCATAATTACTAAAGGATAAAAGGGAACTAATTAATCCGCATATATAAAGCATGCGTTTTGCCTGTAAAATGGTTTTGGTTGTAAGACCAAAGCTATACCGTTATTATACCTTGGTTCTACTGTTGGTTTGGCTGTTATACCATGGTTTTTGGTTGTAAAACCATGGTGATACCCTGGTTCTACTGCTGGTTTGGTTGTAAAACCATGGTTATACCGTGGTTTTGGCTGTAAAACCATGGTTATACCGTGGATTTGATTGTTATACCATGGTAATACTGTGGTTTTGGTTGTAAAACCATTGTTATACCATGGTTATACCATGGATTTGCTTGTATAACCATGGTTATACCATGGTAATACCGTGGATTTGATTGTTATACCGTGGTTATACAGTGGTTTTGGTTGTAAAACCATGGTTATACCATGGATTTGCTTGTATAACCATGGTTATACCGTGGTTTTGGCTGTAAAACCATGGTTATACCGTGGTTTTGGTTGTATAACCATGGTTATACCGTGGATTTGATTGTAAAACCATTGTTATACCATGGTTATACCATGGATTTGCTTGTATAATCATGGTTATACCATGGTAATACTGTGGATTTGATTGTTATACCGTGGTTATACAGTGGTTTTGGTTGTAAAACCATGGTTATACCATGGATTTGCTTGTATAACCATGGTTATACCGTGGTTTTACCGTGGTTATACCGTGGTTTTTGGTTGTATAACCATGGTTATACCGTGGATTTGATTGTAAAACCATTGTTATACCATGGTTATACCATGGATTTGCTTGTATAACCATGGTAATACCATGGATTTGATTGTTATACCGTGGTTATACCATGATTTTGGTTGTAAAACCATGGTTATACCATGGATTTGATTGTAAAACCATGGTTTCACCGTGGTTAAACCATGGTTTTAACGTGGTTAAACCACGGTTAAACCACGGTAATACCACGGTAATACCATGTAAAACCATGGTATGTCCGTCCAATTTACCATGGTAATACCATGGTTAAACCATGGTTTTACCGTACCATGGTAACCATGGTTTTTTTTTACAAGGGACTTTCCGAAGACAGTCTGAATACTAAACAGGTTTTACACTTTCTTTTATTACAATCCTTTACTTGCATCATGTACATTAAAATGAAGAACTGCGAGCACATCAGCATTTGAAAAAAATATCAAACCTTCTGAATAAATCAATTTGTGAGATGCTAGATAGAGAGAAGCAAACTGAACAAAATGTTACCTCATTTTATTAGCATCATGGTATCCACACAAATGTCTTCACAGCCCTGATTGAGTGTTCTTCAACCCTACAATCTACACTGTGCAAGACGTCTTGATGAGTACTATACACCAAAGTATATCTTTCATATAATCAATCTGGTAAACAGAGAAATCCCTTAATCCGACCCTTAAATCCATAATCATATAAAGAAGATAGGGAATTGCTGGTATTAAATGTTTGTAGACTAAAAATATTTGCAGAAAACAGAAGAGTCAGATACACATGACAGGTCTCAAAATCTATAGATGGATAACTTTTGAAGAAATTACATGACTACTGAGACTTGAACATTGAAATTCTATCAAGTTTTGCTACACTGAATAACAAACTTGAAGAGTGTTTCAAAAGCTTGGTCAAATAAGTCTACAAAATAATCTACATTATTTATTGTCCGGAACAACAAATATGAAGTTTATTACCCTCTTAATGGCTTGATAAGAATCATAAACTCAACAAACCCACTGAACCATACAAATTCAAAATCTGTATAAAGCTCTTTATGTTGATTTTTTTTTATCATTAAAACATCAACATTTTGAGCACCGAAATCTGAATTACAGCATAATTGTCTATGTGTTTATTTTAACAATTTTGAAAACAAAGCAAAACTAGAGGCAAATTTCTTTTTCAAGGTACTACTACACACTCAACTTGAATCATTGGATATTCATATATATTTCAGGTATTTTAAGATATCTGCAGAATTCTAAAACTTAATTTCCACCTGATAATATTAAACAACACCTTTAAAACTTTCCTGCCACAAGTGGTTTAAAACCACCTAAGTTTTTATATTGCATATATTGTTTTAAGTGAAAGAAAATCTTGTATGTCTTTTTGAGATTCAAAATGGGTGAAAGAATTGTTAAATCAAATATGGTGGATTATTTGTTTTAAAATGAATAATGGAAACATCAATATCATTGCAAAAAATGTCTTATGAAATTCTATTTCTGATAAACTTTTGAGAACTTGGATGAGAGGATGAAACTCTCCCCAAAGCATCAACTCACCTGCAGCAGACACACATTGTTACTAGCATCACCATGGTAACTAAAGTTCCAATGCTAACACCCAAGATGATACGAGCTGACGACTCGTAAGATTTGTCTCTATCTGCAATCGTAACAAAAGATTTACAGGTTAGAGTAATCAAACAAAGTGATTTTCAATTTTTGTTCTTCCAAACATAAAAGCAATATTAGCAAAGTGCTTTTTTCAGTTTATTCCTAATTTCACATTTCAAGATTAAACTTCAGATTTGGTAACTGAACTGCAATTTAAAGATAAGTCATGATAGTATACTCTTTACAGTACTGAAACACCTCACAAAGACATTTATCTGTAAAATTCATCTTCTTCTATATCATTGACAAATTACAGAAAGTCTAAACTATATCCTCAATGGACATATGCTTACAAGAATGTCTGTAAAATGCAACCACACTATGATTCTGCAAATTGTTAAGTGTCTCTACACTTTTTTTGGCAAAATCCATCAATAGGAAAGCAATAAAAATGTTATAAAATTAACTGTTTGTCTTGTACACTTCGAACAGCAATCATACTCTTCAGCAAAGATATTAGAAGAGAAAATGGGGAAATTCCATGGTTACTCACGTTAACTTTTGGAGAGGTTTTGAGTTACATCATAAGCTCCTGTTCTCTTACTGCAGGTGTAAGGTAAATGAGTTTTAGTTACAAGAATCCACACATCTTATAGAGTACCTAAATACAAAGTCACGTTACATCATTTTTTGTTAAAAATTTAACATGAGTAACTGAACATTTGCAGGGTTGGCAGAAAGTACGTTTCTTCTTCTGAAGTTTTGATAATGTATTTAGGTACTCTAAGATGTGTGCATTCTTGTAACTAAAACTCATTTACCTAACACCTTTAGTAACAGAACAGATGGAACTCAAAACCACTCCAAATGTAACGTGGGTAACTGTTGAATTGCCTGAATGGATTTCTCATTTTGTCTTACCGAGTGTTTCATCATTGACTTCAACATCAACGACTGGAGATATCATTTTAGGATTACGAGTTACAATTGTTGAAGTACTAGACTTTGAGATCTCAGTTGGACCAGGACTGGACTTTGAGATCTCAGTTGGACCAGGACTGGACTTTGAGATCTCAGTTGGACCAGGACTGGTTTGTTCCATGTGCAGTGCCAATGTTGTACTATTAGTCCATGGTTCTGTGACAATGGTAGGGACAATGGGGCTAGGAGGCGTCGTGGTCAGTTCCGCCATTTCGGCACTGATGCAATATGGGGTCTCCATTATGGAGGGGAATTGTGGACACTCCACATCCGGCGGGGCGCCCATGCAAGGCCTGTGAACTGCAAAACATAACTCTCGACAGGGAGGTATCGGCATCCCACTAGCATCGCATTTGGGCGCCACAAGAGTACATACAAAGAAAACCAACAGTTCATGGCATCCCAAAATTTTGTAAATATCAAGGGCGTTTGTGAACGATGAGACAGAATCAGTTGCAGATTGATGTCCCAGATAGTTTGGGTAAGTCGTTGCATTGTAGGGAAGAACTCTCCTACAATCGTCAAAGGGTATCCATTCACAGGCATATACTGAAAGGAGAGGGAAAGTAATGAATAAGTAAAAACATTTATACTACCATATGCCAAATCTAATATTATAGGCCTATATATGGTAAATTGAGTTCATAATCATACAAAATTCAACGGATTTGCATTTTTCCAATGGACCAAGACCCAATTTTTTAATGAAAATCATATGAAAAGTAACCCCTATTTCATTTTTCATCCACTCCATATTTTTATTCACATAGTGTACAAAGTGGCAAGAGCCCTATTTATGAAACTATCATATTTAAACTATTGACTGATAGTTTAGATTTGATTTTATATTTATATTCAAAATAACACATCATAATATACACTTTCAGGTGCTGTACTATGTTTGACAATGATACAGATCTAGGCCTATAGAGTGAAGGGGAGTTCTGAATTTCTTTGTGCAGACCAACCAAGATTTACATCCACTCTCTGCTTTCAATTGAATAATGAACCTCTGCAGGCAAGTTTAAACAGTCATTCCTTCATTCAGACTAACAATATTATAATACAACATTTTATAAGACATCAGTACAGCTACACAATAATTGATTACTTTTTTCTTGTATGAATGTGGTACAATGAAACATCACAGTCATTAATGAAAACTTCATTTAGCAAAACTGAGTTCAACCCCTTCCAATCCATGCCACCAGACTTTTGAGCAACATTTGGTTAAAAATGAACTTTCAAAGATTTTTTTTCTTGAGCAAACTGGGCAAAGATATATTGCATAGGAATAAATATTATATTGAAGGCATAGGTTTCTGTATGAGGAAGAATGTTCAAGCCATTCTGAGCCTAAACGAAACATTCAACACGGTGGGATTTGCTGCCCACGGCATGGTAGGGGTTAAGCATAGTTTTCTTTACCAATGAAAAATCAATAAAGAATCAGTGGCAGTTACTTGTGTGAACATAACCGTATAACTGGGCAAGACTTATCATGAGCATTCAACGAGTAGTGAAAAAATCAAACAGTCATAGCCCCATTCACACAAACAAAACTATACAATATTTTATAATGTATCTGTAAAAGAGAAGTATGCTAAACCCTTTTTAACTATGGTTATCAAATGCACTTCTTGAAGTATGACATTTCTTAACACGATGTTTTCATCTCGTCTGAAAGGGCTTTAATATTTTACGGGCCAGGAAGCACACAAATCTGCAACAGAGAGAAGAAGAAGAAGTGCAACAGAGACTATTGTCCTGGGACTTCCGGGGAGGGACGTTCAAGGCCTTGTCTTAAGGGTCCCTGCAAGGTCTGTTATGATAGGGGGATATATTTCTTTAGCTAGCAGAGTGAGATGATCGGCACTAATATTGATTCAAAGATGGCCACTGTAAAAATGCAATTACATCCTGATGTGAAGGGTTGAGAGATGTGATTATAATGGTAAAAGAGTGATGTGGGGTGCAATATGGTAAAAGTTAAATTCATTAGAGCATGCCGGTTTGTAATAATTGTAAGAGAAATAGAAATTAATAATTAATTTGGGTTTTTACAAGTTTGTATTAATCAAGAATTTTATATGGAAAACAAGCTGCTGAAAACTGCTTATCCAATAATAGCGAGCCAATGGAGTCAAATGGAGTCAAAAGGGGCCTGAGCTTCTGCTAGGATCGAAAACTCAGGCCCCTTTTGACTCCAATCAACAATTTTGAAAGACTTCAACCAGATTTCAATGACTTGACACAATAAATGGAGATGTTTTTCTGATTCTGATTAGTATAACATATGTACATTACACTTGAATATATGTAGCATCTCTGCTTCTTTGTGCTAGTATACATGAGGTAGCATCAAATAAGAAGCAGAACATTAATCCAGCTAATTCAATCTTCCTAGGAATGGAATAAGGTAGTGTCAACCCAGTATTGTAAGTTACAAGGGAAAATAGTTTGCAGGATCCACCTCCTATTCAGCTGTTTAAAGGTTAAAATCAATCGAATGTTTCATAGACAGTAAAATACCCTGGGAAACAATCATCAGTGTGAAATATTTTCTGAAAATGAGAAATCTGTCAATAGTCAGAGCCTTTGTTTTGTCTCTGTGCTTTAACAACAAGGAAACATAGAAGGAAAAAAACCCACTAAATAGTTTACACAGAGTGAACTCGAGTTTAAATTCGACAGCGAATTCAATTGCGACCTTGGATTAGCATAAATTATTTTTCGGTGGGCTGTTTACACCAAGCGTTGGACGAACTCGAATTCAGAAGGAAAGTGAATTCGACTTGATTACGCCCTCGCTTGGTGGGAATATCGTGATTATCAACTTCCGGGTTAAATTTGTGAAAACCCCGCGAGTGAGTTCAAAATGGCGGTATAGCGAGTATTGTAAGCGCAGTCATTTTGATCTGGTTTCGTATGATTTTACGTCGGAATAGGAATATCCTGATCAATAATTATATGCGACAGCAACGTGTCAGATCTGCTCGTCGAGCAGACCGTTTAAGAAGATGGCGGGAAGATTTTTTTCTTCAATCCAGCCGCTTCTTTTTTTTGGGGGGGGGGGGGGGGGAGGGGGGCGAAAGACTGCAAAAGGTAGAATTTACAAGATACTTCAGTGATTTACTGGTTAAATATTGTTTAACATTAAAATAGTTTGAGCTATGCCATGCAATGCTTCATTCATAGTGTAATTTTCCAATATCTTTGCCTGAATAAACCTATAAACTTGACAACTCTGTTAAGCCTCCATGTCAGTTTTTCACACATTTACCTTTTGTACATGGGTCAGAATCAATATGTGACCCGCTCCCACAAACCTGCCGTAATGGATAAAATTTTATTTTAAAGATTTGCTTGTAGCTAAATTGCTCAAATAGCCAGCTTTTTCTATTTATTTGAATGTATTGTCTGAATAAGCCAGTTCGGGGTTAGCGCATGGTACTGAGATTGTACAAATGACCCCAAATATCCACAGATATTTTAGACATGGAGGGTCCCTTTATGTGCACTTCAGAAAAATAACTCTGGGAGTGATAGAGGTGCCTCATGAATAGCTTTTGTTTCCCCCTTTAAAAAGAATACTTCCACTGGATATCATGGAATGCACCATTAGTGCATAATTGAATAATGATTACATGACATTCATGAGCACATATCGAATATTAGTGTCAGTGGGTTTTAGAATTTGGTACAGATGACCTTTATCTGCTCATGCTGAGATTGCATCCCCGAAGTGGCTTATTGTCCTGGTGACTTCGACGGGTTTTGTAGGATCGTTCGTGCGTTGTGGTTCACTTGTTGGATGACGCTTTAATATTTACTGACGCGTTGCTTAGCATTACCGGAAGTGACGTATGACGGGGTCACTGGCTGGATATTTGCTAGTCGACTTTCAATTACGTGTCCGTTCACACAGAAAATAGCGAATTTAAATTCGATAAAAGTCGAATTTGAATTCGATAAATGTTGCTCTGGGTCGTCATTCGAATTCGAGTTTTGAACTCGAGTTCTAATTGCGACTACCCTGTTTACACACAAATGAACTCGAGTTCAAATTCGACTAAAGTCGACTTCAGTCTCTGTGTAAACGGGGTCATAGAAGGAAAAAAACCCACTAAATAGTAAATACTACACCAAATGAAAATCATTCAGCCTGAAAGCTCGTTGTTATGTGTTAAACCAATGAATACAAGAATGAACATGGTAATTGTCATCTGAGGGTTAGCTGAGGGTTAGTGGAGGGTTAGTGGAGGGGAGGGGGTATATAAAAGGTGGATAATTAATACCACAGATTTTCATTCATCCCTTGTGTGTCTCAAGTTCAAATTTTTGAATATGGCTTCTTTCCTCATGATATCAACTTGTTCATCACAGCATACATGTACATCCAAAGCTTTCAAAGCATTTAGTGCATATGATCCTGTGCTAAAATTAGATTAGGTTTAGCACAAGAATTGTCACTGTTAACTGCATCCTTTATCCAGGGATGTCCTTACCCTATCCCTAATCTTGAGCATAAATATGACCTAAAATCTACTTGTCAGAAACTCAGAATCATTTCATTCATTCGTTTAAAAATATATAATGTTTGAAACAGTTGAATCCATGATATTCAAAAAATTTCATACAACTGGAATACCATCTACATGTACATGAATTTAGAAATACCATCTATTTACACTACGAACATGGCGAACAAAGAAGTGGACAAAATATACATCTCCTCATTGCACCTTCCACACTTGCTCTTGTTGACAAAAGAACATCCCTTCATTGCTATTATGTAAAAATATATAGAACAGGTGTCACATGCATATTCACCTGTTCTACTTATTTTACATAATAGCAATGAAGGATGTTCCTTTGTCTACCAGAACAATTGTGGAGGGTACAATGAGGAGCTGTATATTTTGTCCGCCCTCTTTTGTCATCATGTTCATAGTGTTAGATATACCATCTAGATATACCATCTAGATATATCATCTATTTATATATATCATCTATTTAGATATACATGTATCATCTCTTTAGATATATTTGCATATTTACATATTTTGAGCCAAAAGGGCATTAACCCATTTCATCCAGGCAAAAGATAAAAATGTTACTCACCACCCCCCCCCCCCCCCCCATATTGAGAAAATTTGGCTTTTACATCTGCAGATACATACATGTACTTCCCCACTGCCATGCATCTTTCTTTCATTCAATATCCAACTAGTATCAGCAAATTACTCATTGTGCAAATAGTAAAAAAAAAACAATGACAGACCTGAACATGACAACGTACGCTACCCTAGATCACTCATTCATGACACTCTGTCGAAACCGCAGTCACAAAGCCTCAAAAGAAATCAACTTGTCCTGCAGTCACACTAGCTTCTTCTTGGCAAACAACCACCTACTCAATCACCCAGCTATTGAGAACATGTTTGACAATATCGCAATAACAGCAATGTAATTTGTCGTAGGACACACTGTTAAACTTCATGACATAACATCCATTCATTGATACAGTAGATATAATGCTCCACATAAAATACAAACCATGATAAATTTTTATTTTTCTGTTCTGGGGGAATATGATTTTATTTGCACAAGGTTTGACTTACAACTATGTAAACAGAATCTTTAAACAAGTTTCAATTAAGTACTGGAAGTGTAAATGTACATTACATTTTCACACAATATATCTTGCCAATGATCCATTCCAATATTTTAATTAGACAAAATTTCTAGCTTGGCTGATAATCTGTAATGTTTGTGCTAATGTTCAATTTGCAGAATGTAAAGATATGATTCATCACATTGTATGTGACCCACTGTACCATTTGATTACCAAGGGTAAGAAACATCCATAAATTTGAATCACTTAGTAAACAGGTCTATTTTATCATAATAATATATTCTACTAACATAAACCCATATTTCTCCCTAGATATACATGTAGAGCATAATACAGATGCTGAGCTGTGCTATGATTTGTGGCAATGTCAAACTTGAAATTCAGTCCTAGCCCACTAATATGCCTCATTATATTACCCATATTCAATAACCTACTTTGTGAGGTCGACTACCTTTTGTAATGGCCCTTTGGCTATATTTTTATTTCTTTGCACGGCCATCCTCCCTTCTCTAAGTGTTTCTCCTCCTCTTTCTTTCTCTTTCTCTCTCTCTCTATACCTCTCTCACTTACCCTCTGTATGTATCTTTTCTTTTTCTTTCACTCTATTTCCCTCTTCCCCTCTCTACTTTTTCTCTTTACCTCTCCCTTTCTCACTTACCCTCCCATCTCTCTCTCTCTCTCTCTCTTTCCCTCCCATCTCTCTCTCTCTCTCTCTCTTTCCCTCCCATCTCTCTCTCTCTCTTTATACCTCTCTCACTTACCCTCTGTATGTATCTTTCATTTTTCTTTCACTCTATTTCCCTCTTTCCCTCTCTACTTTTTCTCTTTACCTCTCCCCTCTCTCACTTACCCTCCCATCTCTCTCCCTCTCTCTCTGTTTCCCACCCTCTCTCATGTTTCTTACCTTCCATTTCACCTATTATTACCTGCATGTATTTCTCCCGACTTCTAAGAACTGACCTCCACAAAAAGTGTGATGTGTGATTACAAGTAAGTGAAAAATAATATTTGAAAAAGGACTTACACATGGGTTCACACTTCCGTATTTTCAAGATTGTAAATTCTGAGATCCGTACGAGCATACTGGAAAAGGTCACAGCACTCAATGAATGTAATGCATGCAAATCATAAACAAACATATCCATAGTAGAATTACATTTTTTCAGTTCTTTTTAGATTTTCTTGTGAATTCAGGTTGTATTTCATATGGCTCTTCATTTCATGAGCTTTCTAGAACTAATTACACTATCCCCTACAAATTATGACATTCCTTCACTGAATACATCAAAATGATATAATAAAAATTACCAAGCAAGAAATGTAGCCTAATACATGTAGAGATTTAGCACAGTCAATATGATATATAGCACAGGAGTGTATGTGCAATTGTAAATTAGCCAAAGAAAATATGTTAAGTTTTAAGTGTCTACCTCAAACATAACGAGGTTGAAGGGAAGTTGAAAATACGAAGGAAACCAGAAAGCTTGCAGGAAACAAATATCAAGGAAAGCAGATTGAGGGAATGAAAATGAAGGTGGAGGATGATGAAGTGTTGAGAGATTGTTTGGGAGAGCAGCTCAACACATGCACAGTGTGAGTGACTTGGTTGTAATTAGTTTTTAATGCTGGAAGGGAAAGTGATCTCACCTAGCTAAAAATAAACACCACCATCATCGGTCTTCGTCTAGACTTACACAGATTCAGTTTCTCAATACATGACCCGCAAAACCTACTTCTCTTGCAAGTACATGCAATCTTCATACTCAATGGAATTTAATCTATAGGAATTCCATTCAATTTGATTCAATTTGATTCAATGGCAGCAACATGGGAAAGGGTATGTACATGGAAAGACACAAAGCGATGTTTGCACTTCTCATGGATGTCTTGTGGAGTGCGAATAATTCTACAATTACAAATCTTGGCACTCCTCCAAGCTCCAGCACAGGTCAATATAAGGTGAGGATCTAGATGAAGCTGGTGATAGATCTCTATTCCACCTCCCTGGTACTACATCTGTTGGACTTTTCATTAGCTAGTCCAAAGAGTTCCATGTTTTAAAGAGTCAATCTGACCCTGCTGAGGTCAATCAAGATCAACGTGTAGACCTACTAGTACCACAACATCATTTTATATGTTTAAATGGAGGTCCTCTATTTTCTACTTGGATAAGCTTTAAAGGGGAGTCAAATATAGACTTGAAATTCCAAGGGGTTGATGACTTGATTAAGCACACAGTTTTGACCATTAGAAATGGACTCTAGCCCTGATGGCATGCTGGAATTTCTCTCAAGATTGGGAAATACATAAAATATTATATGTAGAAGAAAAGAAGGAGGAGAAAGAAGGAGGAGAAAGAAGAGGAGAAAGAGGAGGAGAAAGAGGAGAAGGAGGAGAAGACATATTAGGAGAAATTGGAAAGAAGAAAGAGAAGAAAAAGAAGAAGAAGGAGAAGAAGATGAAGGAAAATATGATGAAGATAAAAATAAACATGTTCTTTGTACTAAAACTATCACAGAAAACTGCAAGAAAAAAATTTGCTCCCATCAAAGTTAAAATAGATGATGAGTTATAGCTAATTGAATTACTCTTAAGGATCAATTTTCTCTCTCGCAGTCTCTCTTGAAATCACAACCATGTCAGATTAAAAAAACAACACACATTCCATATTGATTAGATTCTGAGTAGCGTATTTTACAAAGGTATGGTAAGCTATGATTGGAGCAATGATGCAGTTCCAAGTGATCTGTAAAATTTGTTAAAATCAATACTTCAGTTGGACTGCAATATTCATCAGGCAGGTTTGGAAGCATGGAGAGATCTCAATTTCAAAACGGAAAACCAAACTATACATGTACAGGTACAAGAGGAAAAAAGGAAATTCTATAGCACTATAGAAAGGATCATTCCTTTGAATACGTTGGATTTTTTTAATGTTTCAAATCAATAATTTGCTTTTAAAATCACACTGCAAAATCATTTGACTTCCATTATTATTGATGTGCTTTTTTTCTATTTGATGCAAATAAAATATATTCAAACAAGCATACTTGGACGACTGCAAACAAGAGCATTCCAAATACTACTTCATTTTAAAATTTGATAAGTAAACCTTTGCCCTTTTCAGGAACTAGATCAGGCTCTTCCCTGTCAAGATGATTTAGCACGATGAGGAAGGATGGATATACATCTTCCTTGAAAAATGATTTTGCTAAATCTGAAATAATCTTCAGGCGACACAAAACTAGTCACAACATCCTGTTTTAAATAACAGTATATCAAAACATACACTTGACACCAAACTTTATCAAATATCATTTCTTTTAATTTGACACCTTATTAAATGACTTTGATAAAAATATCCTCATCCACTCACAAAAAATAAGCAAACTCCCACTGATTTATGTTTTTTAAAAATCAATTTAAAATATTTTTTTTACAGAGCTACATGTAGAATTATCCAAAGTCATGTCATTCTTTTCATTTGTCCAATAATCACTGTGTACACTTGACATTTGTTATTTTGTATTAATGTTCCTTTCTAAATAAGAACCAAGTTATAATGTATAAATATAATCATTACAATCAATACCCTCTGAAAACAATGACTTTGGAACTTTAGGTATAAATGATAAGTCTTAATGCTCATCATTACCATCATCACTATATTACTACCACAACCACCACTACCATCATATCCATCATCACCATCATCACTACCACCACAATCATCATCAAAACATCATCAATATGACTCTCATTCTCACAACCAGCATATATATTTATTTGCAGATCATTTTCACAAATGTCTAATTAGTTTGGAATATGTTGGAAGGCTGGAAAATATAAACAATTAAAACACCAATAAGTGTATCTATCAATTATACAGTTAACTCATTTATGCTATATATTTTCATAGTGTAAGGAGTTATTCAGTAATTTCCTCCAGGGTGATAGCAACTTAGCAACTTAACAAGTGGCCAGTGCAGGTGCCGATTCAACGACTCCATACAGTTTTCAATCAGTTCCGCAAGGCGCAAGGTTCTGCGATGAAGAAAAAAGGTCTACCATCATTCATATTTCTGCCTCGCCCCAAGTCCGGGGAAGCGGTGTGTGTAATATACGGTGCACGCACAGGCCACATAGTCGTGGATTTTCCTTAGATTTAATAACTAAAATAACTTGAAATGCACGCTGTTAACTTACCTGAAGTGACACCTACGATATATCCAATGAAAATTTGACATAAGAAATGTAATGGCTTCATCTTGAAAGAGTTCTGGGGGTAGTCAAGTCAATTGGCAAGGTATAATATTATGCCCGTGGAGCAACAGGCAGCAGACAACTCCACTTGATTCTTTCTTATCGATAGCTAGGTTGTTGAGCGGTACGGCGGGTATCGACAGATTGAATTCGGCCGGCCTCCTCGTGATGAGATGGGCGTTATACAGCTACATGACATATATTTCGTAAAAATGGGAGAAAAACCCACCTCCTTGGTCCCATATCTTTATTACATAATGGTGAAGCCATATCCCAGGCCCGTAGCCAGGGTTTCTAAAGGGGTGGGTCTTTTTTGGCAAAAGTGGACCTTTTTGTCATTATCAATACTGACCTGCCAAAGGCAGGTCCTTGCTAGATGCTTTCTGCTGCAATTTAAGGTGTGTGTGTTTTTTTTTCATGAAAAAGCGGACCTCAGCCCAAGAAGGGGGGGGGGGGGGGGGGTCGTCCGACCCCTCCGACCCCCTCTGGCTACGGGCCTGTATACAGAACAAACTAAAAGTGTAAATTGGACTGAATAGAGAAAAGTGAACGAAAAAAAAAGAATTTAATACACGGGAGGGGGGGGGGGGGGGGGGGGGGGGCTAAGTAGAAAAGAAGGAACATAATATAATATTCAGAATAATCCTTTCATTTTCAAGGTCACAAAACAAATCAATATTCGGCAATACTGTCGGACTTAGATTACCCTAGTCTTTTCTTCCCGTCAAATGCAATAACCCTGATTGTCTAATGTCACAAATCTCTCGTATTTTTTTCCCTTTAATGTGCCTACATGAGTCACCGCGTGCTTTATGCCGGAGGGGGGGGGGGGGGGGGGGGGGTGGGATTTGGGCCGTTATGAGGACAGAGAGGTGTAGGCCCCATTACAGGGGTCATATCCATTTTCGCAAGTGGGTCAACTGACTTTATTTAAAAAAATCGAAACAAACAATTCAAATTACATTAACCTCCAATATACACGGAAGCTGTCAATAAAACGAAAATAATGATTTTATCCCAACCTATATGAATATAGGCAACCGTCTTTCCGGTCCGATTTTTCACCCCATCAGCCATCGGAAGGTGATAGATGAACCATTTTCTCGTTCTCTCTTTTTTCGGAGGACCAGATGAGTAATCACTAACTAAAGGTGGACAATTAACTTTGCCTTTATTTGATTTTATCTATATATACATGTATTTACTTTCTCCGTTTCAGTACAAACACACATGATACATATCAGTTCAGTGACAACGTAATAACTTGAGAAAGAAAACAACAAATAATTAAAAAAGAAAGAATCATTATTGACCTAAACATATATAATCGAAACGGAGGGTCATGCTATATTGAAAGCAACGATTGTGTGGTGTGTGCCCCAAGATTTAGTTACATTATATATCTTAAACAATTTAAGACAATTTTGATACATAATGGCGAATTTTACAAACATATTCACAGTATGATAGGTTGCCGGGTGCTGTGAAAAAAATCACAGGCGGAACCGGGCGGGATTCGAACCCGCGACCTCTGGATTACTAGACCAGTGTCATAACCACTAGACCACCGGAGTGCCCTGAGTGATCAGGTTCAAACTATCCCAATATGGGGGATAATTCAATACCTTTGACTTGATAGTCCCCCATATTGGGATAGTTTGAACCTGATCACTCAGGGCACTCCGGTGGTCTAGTGGTTATGACACTGGTCTAGTAATCCAGAGGTCGCGGGTTCGAATCCCGCCCGGTTCCGCCTGTGATTTTTTTCACAGCACCGGGCAACCTATCACACAGCAGTAGCGTGTGTCACCCCCTTGTGGGCCGTTGGAGACAAATTGAATAAATTTATTTATGACATTATATCACCCAACGGATTAATTCAATACCTTTGACTTGATAGTCCCCATATTGGGATAGTTTGAACCTGATCACTCAGGGCACTCCGGTGGTCTAGTGGTTATGACACTGGTCTAGTAATCCAGAGGTCGCGGGTTCGAATCCTGCCCGGTTCCGCCTGTGATTTTTTTCACAGCACCCGGGCAACCTATCACACAGCAGTAGCGTGTGTCACCCCCTTGTGGGCCGTTGGAGACAAATTGAATAAATTTATTTATGACATTATATCACCCAACGGATTAATTCAATACCTTTGACTTGATAGTCCCCCATATTGGGATAGTTTGAACCTGATCACTCAGGGCACTCCGGTGGTCTAGTGGTTATGACACTGGTCTAGTAATCCAGAGGTCGCGGGTTCGAATCCCGCCCGGTTCCGCCTGTGATTTTTTTCACAGCACCCGGGCAACCTATCACACAGCAGTAGCGTGTGTCACCCCCTTGTGGGCCGTTGGAGACAAATTGAATAAATTTATTTATGACATTATATCACCCAACGGATTAATTCAATACCTTTGACTTGATAGTCCCCCATATTGGGATAGTTTGAACCTGATCACTCAGGGCACTCCGGTGGTCTAGTGGTTATGACACTGGTCTAGTAATCCAGAGGTCGCGGGTTCGAATCCCGCCCGGTTCCGCCTGTGATTTTTTTCACAGCACCCGGGCAACCTATCACACAGCAGTAGCGTGTGTCACCCCTTGTGGGCCGTTGGAGACAAATTGAATAAATTTATTTATGACATATTCACAGTATGCCTACGTATAGGGTATGAGAGAGAGAGGGGGGGGGGGGGGAGGTATAGAATAAGAGACGGGGGGGGGGGGGACAACAAGAACGTGAAGATTGGGAACAGGAGCAAATAAATACATGATAGTTATAGGCACGTGTTCATAATGGAAGAAAAAAAAGGATGAGTGGGTGTTATTTCTTAGACATGACCTGTATACAGGGCGTACGGCCGAGCAGATTATCTTTTAAGGTTACGTTAACAATTGTTTAGACTAGGGGCTCTTTAATTTATCTGAAGAAATCCAGTACATATAGAACATTAAAAAAAAATACACGTTTTGAGCAAAGAATGTTCTAGACTTGTTATAGGCCTAGTGGCAAGTGGTAAACACTGTCTTGCATTTAATATCCTGCATTTACCCTCTATGGCCCGTATTCTGAACTCCGGTTTAACTTAAACCATGGTCTAAATGTGTGGTTTAACTATGGGCAGCCAGATGTGACACAAACCTCTAACAGTAGATATTTAATTTATCAGCAGTTTTGGTACTCAAAAACTGACCATTAAAGCATGGGACCAGAATCCAGTAAACATAAGGAACATGATTGTAGTGTAAACAAAGTTTTGACATTTTTGGCTACCCATAGTTAAACCACGGGCCAATGTCTTTCCCCAATCTTTCCCTATTATCTTTCTTAATCTATCTAAATTTGTTCTCTCTTTTCACCTTCACTTTCTTAAAAGTTGTCAGTATGTGCCAATGAAATGAAATACTGCAAAAAGAACAAGTCGATTGATGTAAAGACGCATGCAGTATTCATTTTGAAATAGGATGATTAGTATGACGTTTAGAATGACTCCTCTACTGTATGAATTTTAAAACGAAACGGCTACCACCCCTATATATTTTGTTGTTGTGATTAAGCCTACAAATTTTTAGATTTCTTTGGCTTTAGTTTATAATGAGCGACGACATATTGCTTGTTGTTCATTATTTTGTACCATATACGACAATCAATGATAATGCCTGTGTGCATTATAAGTTGTGCTTTGTTTTGTTCAGTAAAATCTTCTCACTTCTACTACATACAGCCGTAGATGGTATTTTGGTCAGTAACAGATAGACCTAAGATAATTCATGATCGAAATGATCATTACATTTTTCAGTACTAGAGTAAAATGTTTTGTCTTTATTATATTTTATCATTTTTAATGATCTTCTAATCCAGGATCCGCCCCTGCCTTATTCAAGTACATTTCAGTCCATTCCTTCGTTTGTAATTTTATGTTTGGAACAGGTGGAGAAGAAAGAAATAAAAATTGATTTTAAATTGAACTTGAATGGTGAGTGCGAACTGCCTGTCGAACTACACTCTCTCGGGGATGGCGCTGTCCAATTCCACTGAACTGGAGAAATTTATTCGTGCACCGTGCCACAAGCAGGAATAGCTTTTTGGTTATTCTAAATTCAATTTTGAGCAGCGCTAAACACTTTAATCTTTCTCGTATTTATTACTAATAAAATGTTCTCATCTTGAAAAAAAAGAGGAGAGGGGAAAAAACCCCACAACAAACAAACATACAAAACAAAAAACAAAGGAAAGAACAAACGAACAAACCAATAAACAAACCCCAATTTACCCCAAAGTATTTTGGTAACTTTAGGGCAGAGCTTTCTTGAAACTCATCAATCCCATCATGGTTAAATTTCATCAAATGCACTGAATTTCAATGCAAGTGATGCTCATATGCGCACGCGCATAAGTAATTGTTCCCCAAATTGAACTTATTGTGACGTCATGCGCGCGTATTGCGCACGGGGAGAGATCAAACATTTTGCGCAGGTCATAGCAACAGGTGTACTACTGTATTACTTGTTTCGAGATAAGTTCACAAACATTATAGACCTACACAATTACAAGATAAAAATATCAGGTTAATTGTAGAATTAATTCATGTTCACTGACATCGCAAACAACATCCGATTTATTTCCCTGGAAAAAGAGCAATGAACGTCTTAAAATAGATTACTACTAGTACATCGGATTTTCCACGGGATTTACACCACTACAGAATTATGATCGATGAAAACGGAGAACAGGGTAAGACATAAACTAAAAGACACAAAATAAAACCACCCTTTGATTTGATTACTTAAAGACTTTCACATCTCTATAATAGTTATTACTGTTTGTACAATCATTTTCCAAGATAAATCAATAAAGAAAAAAAATCTTATACTTTCCATTAGGCCTACGGTTTACTATTTGATTCATGTTTTGTATAGACATAGATTCTTATATTGAAATATTGACCTGTTATGGATCATGTTTCAATATTTCCTACCATGCTGCATCTTGTTCATTATCTAAATTTAATTTAAAAAATATACTTTTCTTTTGGCAAAAGACCCTTTGTATTTCATGTTACATCTTTGCACTAATTTTATATGATTGAGATAGGGATTTATTCATTTATTTCTTTTTAAATTGATTGACTTACTTATTTATCTATTTATTTGTTTATTAATTTATGAATTTGTTTATTATCTATTTAGTATTGTTTTGAAGGAGGGTAATTTCAGTATGATTCTAATGATTCAGTTTAATCCTAAGATCAAAACAATGGATTCAGATTATCAAAGCATGTATCAATTAGACAAGTGTCTGGAAGGCATCTGGCAAGCTTTTGTTTGTATTTTGTACCTCTTGCACAATATCACAACAATAATTTAACCTGCATTCGGTCTACGGAAATGTAACAGGCTAACAAGTTGAACTTAAGGGCTTATATGCTATTCTAGTATAGCTTTACAGTTATGATTCTGGGTTTTTATCACATTTTCCACAACATTCAGAAAGTAATCTGGACACTGGAGAACAGGTGGCAAACATTTTCCAGAGAGCAAGCAGCGGAGAGCCGTTTGGAACCAAGCAAGATGTCAATGTGCTTATTGACAAAATATGTGATCATATTTACAGGTATAAGGCCTGTTTAATATATACAAACGATAATGTCACAATGACTCATAATGTCACACGAGACATCATTTAGTACTATTTTCGGCTGGCTGGACTCTAATTTCCGGACCTGAAGTAAATGGGATAGAAAATTTAAAGTTAAATTCATTTAGCTAGGTAGAAGCTTTAAGTTTGAAAACACGTTAAATCCTCTTGTTATAGCATTGCATGTATACTTTATGTTCGCATCTATGCCGGAGCACCACGCTGACATGTGTATTTAAAGTGTTTTCTAACTTAAAGTCTACGTAGCTAAATGAATATAACTTTAAATTGACCATCCCATATAACTCTAGTGCCAGAAATTTGTCCATCCAACCGAAAAATATACATGTAGTAGTACATTATGTATCGTTGTGGTATTATGCGTCATTATGACAATACCGGTCGTAACATGGCCTACAAGTCATGTCGATTATAATGTGTTGTAGCGATGATCTGCCAAGCAATCGTCTCTCTTCAAATAACGTATTCAAATCAACTCTTCTCTGCTAACACAATAACGAGACAATTCATTCAGGTATTCCAACGATTGAATTTTAGAAACTTTGTTAATGAGCATGATCGGTTAAGGCTGAGCATTTTGTCCGTCCGTGACACAAAATATATTTTATCATAAAATGAATTGAAAGACTATTACGACCATGAAATACATCAAAAGGTACTGGAAATTTGGTTCTTCAAAGGGTTCCAAGGTGCCAGAGTTAATGGACGAAACTATTTTTAAGTGGGGGTGTTGTAAAAAAATGACACTTTTAGCAAAATTTCCATTTGTGATGAAAAATGTTCACATCTCTTATAAATTCTAAATCTTATTTTGAAATTTGAAATGTCTGATAGCGAAGCCAATTTATCTGACTAACATTGGCAAGTGAAAGTATTAGACAAAATAAATTTGTTCTGATATTAATAGCAAAAGAGTAATGAGAAGTCAACACAAACTGTCTATCTCCCACTCTGAAAGATGGAGCATTTTTGATCATTGATTCCCATTTAAATAAGTAACCATGACAACCAAATTTTATCAATTTTCAGTACACCTAGTGATACGCTCCACAATAAATCATGAAGCAATCCATCATGTCTATTCACTTTTTTTGGCAAGACATTAATCCACATTTGCCACTCTCCACCCAGGTGTAAATACCGTACCCGATATGCTAGAGCGCTGCATATTTGGCTGCTAATTGCTATGACCGGGTTAATAATGAAGCGCCAGGAGCGTCACAACGTGACGGACATGAGCGCTATACAAGAAGCCACCATTATTATTATTATTTTGCAGGCCTCCCAACTTGGAAAATTTTGAAAATGTCCGTCCGTGACGCGAACTGATCACACTCAAATGGACAATTAGTCTGCATAAGTTCATGCTAGGTTGAACAAAATATATCCAAAATACTTTTTAATTCTATGTTATGATCAACGTTTCAGTTGTTTGGAAAGTTAAACAATTTCAGTGGAATATCCTAATAAGTTTTATTTATCATAAAGGCATATCGGAAAGAATAAGTAAAGTTGTTGCATAAACAGGAATATTCTTTTTCATGATACAGTTATGTGATAATAATTGTTCTTTAAAAGTTGAAAGGACAATTTTGAAATAAGCCTCATAAATGTTCTATATCTATGGACATGGCTGTTCGCTTTATATCTTCATGAATTCTTGTAACATATTTGCAGGAAACTAACTGATGAGAACTGGTGTCCCTGTGACAGACACTCAAACACCAAAGTTGCTGAGGGTTCAGAATCTATTTATTGTGACGTCCATGAAAGCGTCACAGAAGGCTACATGCAACGTATTCGAAGAAAAGTTTTGGAGATACTTTCCGAATACCTCTCAACATTTAAGAACCAATTGTTTGCAAAGTACTGTTTAGAGCCAACCGACCCTTTGAATCTTAACGAGGAGGAAACGGACCCTGTTGGTGGGGATACAATTTCTGGAGATCCAAGCTCATATAGGATGGCGAGCGCTCAAAGCTTCTCAAATAAACTAGAGAAAAGTCAAACAGCTGGACTGCAGTCGGTCACAAACACAAATGTATGTGATAATAGTTTGTCCAATATCTCCATTGATGATTGGGTGAGCGTTTCACATTGCTTGTCACGTGAGAACTATTTCGACCAATCACCGCGTGTCTCCGTCTCGGCTTCTCCCGCCATTTCTCGATGGAGTTCGGATCCCAAAGCAGACGGCAGCAGCTTCGGCGCATCTCATAAGCCCGATCGCAAAACGCAGTCATGCACAGCGACCCCACGCGAAGCCCTACGTAACCGCGACACCCGAAGACGTTCCCCCCGGTGATGAGCGTGTGACATCGGGGGATAAATTGACCCCGAGGGACACCTTCAAGAAAACAAACAACCAAAAGCTCATCAAAAAGAGCCGGGGTTCGATGGAGAAATGTCGACAGCAGATTACAGCCCCACCGCTACTGACAGAAACAAACGACTATCATCCCGACCATTTCCGACATGACACGAAACCGGCCATCGATCGGGACATCGACGGCGTAGAGGCAGGAGCAGCCAACGGTGACAGTCAGAATGGTACTAGCTCCCTACAGGGGTACGACGTCCCCACATCCATCGGTGGTGTTCCGATGCGTCTTTACGGGAAGAGGGAGTCTGTTGATTACAATTACAGGAGAAGATCAAGGGCAGTGACAGAGAATAGACCAACGTCAATGGTCAGGATGAGGAGTAAAGCAAGAAATGTCGTCCAGTTTTTGAGGCAGCTGCGAAAGCCGGTACATGTATAGCCAAAAACAGACAAACAGTACAATTTGGAGGAGAAACAAGAGCATTTGCAAGGTCAATTTTAGTAAAACCTCAGCCTGTACTATATATCAAGCACTCCAAAGAAACGTTGCCGTTGTTTTCGAACTAGGATTGTCAGTGTACGTGACGGTGACGATTACCAAGATTTTAAAAACAATTCTGTAACGCGTGTATCTTCCAAGGGTCAGATTACCCTAATCTGCATAATCAAGTAAATTTCGAACTAAGATTTTCAGGAAATGTATATCGCTGTTGTCTACTAAGGTTCTAAAAAAAAAGTAATTATATCTCTCACGGGTTAGATTCCCAAATTTCGGAGTTAACTGCCAAACTGGTAAAAGAATGCTAAGAGCATCTTTTTAAGGTATTACACTTTCAACACTTTACTGTGCCATTGTGCAATATGGCACAGTCTTTACACACAAATCGCATAGACGAGTAATGAGGCAAACAGTACCACCTCCTTTGGGCAAACAAAGAGTTAAAGAAGTTTAGCCAGCATTGTCTATAATTCACTGCAATTACTGGTCCGCCTATTTATAGATATGGGTATGAATGCCGCCGATAGTTATATAACGGACAAATTTCCTGAATAAATTAAATTCAGTGCTATTATAGATTCTAATACATGTTTTCAGGAGATTGAGATTCATGGCAATATAATCATGTATGAAAGAAGGACCGAAAAAATGCTCTTCCTATTCAGGATACAAATACAGTGTTATTTATATTTATGGTATTCTGAACAGCACATTTAGGATGAACTGAATAAAATGAAATATTTGTCAGCTTTTCTGTCATGTTTTGTTGTTCTTAATGCATAGATTTTAATCGGTGTGTAGATTTCAACTGATTTCTAAGTTTGATATAAAGGCCATGTAAGACAAACAGAAGAGGTGGCCATAGTAAAACTGTAGAAAAGTAGCATTTGTAGAAAAGTTCTTCAGAACACACTCGAGGGAGGTTTTTAGCTGACCCGTCCTTTGAAGACAAGTATCATAGACAGGTTGCCATTAAAAAAAAAAATTATTTATTTTTTATTTTTTATTTTTTATTTTTATTTTATTTTTTTTTATTTATTTATTATTATTTTTTTTTAATTAATTAATTTATTTATTTATTTATTATTTATTTATTTATTTTTTTTTTTTGGGGGGGGGGAGGGAATTACTATATTCAACTAGTAGGCTTATAATAGAGATATAATCAATAGTATTGGTTCATTTTAACAATCCCTATTGTTTGGCATTATGAAAAAGCTCTGTGGAAAAAATATCTTTAATTGAATTCTTTTATGACACAGCGGACTATTTTTTTTCAATAACATTATCATTCATAAAACAAACACTTACAAAAACAGACGTCTATTCATCTTTTTCCTTCTTGCCAAAGCAAAATTTTATTTGAAATGTCATCTATTTGTTTCTTCGAAGATTTCCATTTTAAAAGAGATATAATAATCATAATTACAAAAATATATATTCGAGCATGATACATTCCAAGAAATTATGTAATATATAAATATCTGTATATTCATCTCGTAATCAAAATATTCAAAGCAGCATTGACAAATCACACTAATTTCCCCCTTATAAGCACAAGTTAGTAAACATTAATTGTAACACAGGAAAGTGAAATAAAACAAAACCCCAACAAAATATATAACATGCACCTTACTCCCTGAATGTAACAAGATGAATAATATATGATTCAGTAGTGAAGATCCGTCTTTTTGTGAATATCCGACTTTATTGATCAGTACAAAAACTGAATAATTGGAAACAAATTACGAATGACATTGCTGCTAAAGAGTATTAGCCCCATTGATCTCATGATAATAAGACACTTCAACTTTTATTTGATCAATATTACTATGCAAATAAAAAAAATAGACAATACTAAAAATTCAAGAAACACATAACATTGCAATAACAAATCGCAGTTCTTTACTTGAAAAATCTCTCGGTTCCGCATTACGCTCAAGACAATCAGAAAATCTTATTAATGAAATAATTTTTAGTCTGGTAGACATAAAACAATCATAAAGTTAATTTATAGAATTATTGCTTTAATTCAGTGCATAAAATGAACATGTAAATTAGACACGCAATATACGTGGTGCTATCAATACTATACATTCACTGGAAGCGTCATAAGGCCCCTAAATCACGTTGATGAGTACTGTCGTGTTTTAAATTCAGCAACGATATACAGCAGAAACTGTATAACTGTTTATAGCTCAATGCGAAGCCAGAATCATTGTTTTGAAACACGGTTATGAAACCCAGTTTTGAAACATAGTTTCACGGTACCCTGTTTAAAGCTCTTTTATAGAGTCGCACACTGGATTGAGTTTTGAAACTGTCTTTTGAAACTGTGTTTTGGTACTGTGCTTCTGCGAGAGAATAAAAGGAGCTCGAGACACAACCATGTTTTGAACTATAAACGCGTATCAAAACACTGATTCTCGCCTGAAAAAGTGGAGATATAAACGTACCCTTATAATTAGTATTTCCCTGAGCTGTAAATTCATTAGATGACCAATTTGTTAATAGTTCATTTCATTGCAAACAAAATGTAATGATTATATAAATTTGCATATTATGATTCTTGCATGTGAATATACTTATTTATGTTTTCTTACCTTGATTATTTGTGAAGATATTATATTGAACATGGAAGTAATGGCAGACATCTTGAAACAAAAAAAATATATATATTGAGTTCAATCAATGTTATCAATCTTATCAATCTTATATTGTTATAGATCATGATATAACAATCGAAACAAAGGTATACTAAAACAGTTGTGAAATAAAATACGCGATGTATGAATGGATACCCGATACCCTATTGCCGTGGTGTATACAAGGTAGTATTTTGGGTTATTTACTTCCAAAGGTGGTAGTCACGTGCTGCTTGATCTAGAGTGGGCTAAAAGAAAATGGGGGATTACTGTGATATTTTTCTACTTGTGTGGAAGACACTATTCTTAATGGAAATTCTGAAAAAAGATGTAAGTTTTCCATCCCTACTGCCAAAGTTGTAGAAAACAATCAATTCTTTAGGAGGACAAGTAATCAAGAAATGGCAGCGCATCAGCTTAAAATATACATTGTTCATAAGGTCATACCTTTCGAAAAAGAGCACACCGATCGTCCATCGTACGAACAACAATACCCTGTACAACAACAAAACAAATAACAAAACCCTTCACAAATAATAAATGCACCGTATATTTGGGTTTCTCTTACTTTATGAGTCATTACAAGTCAGTGTTTCCGTAACATATTTGACTTCTTATTTTTACAGTAAAGGTATCAAGGTGTCAAGGATACATGTATATCTTATAAGCCGGTCAGAATACACTTCTGTTAAGTTGTGTTAGTTATCACTAGGTAATTAGCACTCTGTGATATCATCATGATGTCATAATCGGTTAGGTGGTTTACTGTAATCTGGAATACATATCGTCGATTTGGGCCTGGAATTTTTCTTTGATGGCGACCCGTTTGTTCTTCATCGTGGGTGTGAGGAGACCGTTGTCTATGCTGAATTGCTCTGGATACAGAACGAAATCCCTTACCTGAAACAAAATCGAGATTGAATAAATAGAAAATAAATTTGAATATTAAACATCACAGTGAAATCAAAGTCAGGAGATGGTATAACTTTTTTTAACACTATTATAACTTCTTAAGAATGCGAGTTATATTAATTAATTTATCCCTTGATTTATCCCTGAAAACATGATGAGTTTTTCAAATAAAGTCGTATAGCTTAAATTTATCAAAGTGCGCACTTACAAGGACTGAAAATGGGTCATCACATTTTGCTGACGAGAGTACCAATTCCTTAACAAACAAACAAATCAAACAACAACAACAACATCAACAACAACAAAAGAAAAAGATAATTTACGAGTTAGGTGTCATCTGCAGACCCTGGCCTACCCAAGCCCCCGCGGTTATCTAGTGACAGTCTTACCCTTTCAAATCCACAGAGGTTTCCTGCTTTGGCGACATTGGTGAGTTCAGATCTGATTGCATCTCGCATCGTCTGCGTTCACGGGCGGGAACAAAAAGGAAATAATAAAAAGAAATCCGTTAAGAGAGAACGTCATCCCTGACGTAATTTTCATGTTATCAATTATTTATTTATCTTTATTCAGGGCAGTCTGTTCAGTACATACTAAAAACTGGTCTGCCACAGAGTCCTGACAAGATAAAACTACAGATGAAAAATAATTAAAACTGTACAAAAGATCACATTATAACATTTATCATAACAAATTGAAAGGATTATGCATGGTTTAAAGGTTGACTAAATTAGAGAGAAAATGGATGCTCTTTCCATGTAGTTTTGCCTTCTAATCACGAATCTGCCAATCGATTGTCTAAATTATGTCTCGTTTTGGCGAAAAAGGGGGAAAAGTGGAGGTTTTGGGACCGTTCCTTAAAACTCGTGAGCTGATTGGCTAACCCCCATGTGACGTATGAAAAGTAAGAGGCACAAGATCTGCAGGCTGCATCATATAATATTGTACACAGAATGCGGTATTTGACCCCTCTGTTCAACGGACAATTTTTGAAAAAGGGAAATTAATCAATACAATCTTAGTGAATAATCATTAGCAATATATTTTCTACAAGATCAGAAAACGATTTTACCTAAATATAGAGCTCTTGTTTTGTTTTTTTGTTTTCTTGTGAACAATGTTTTCATCCATCTGAGCTTGCCGAACGAAAGTTTTGCATTGGTCATAAACGCGTGCACAGCCGTTTTATGCGTCTGTATGTACAATGTCATGCACATCTGTAGTACGGCAGTGACTATGTTCCCCTCGTACATAGCGATTGGTGAAGGCTTTTGTTTTGTTTATTTCACTCACG
Source organism: Heliocidaris erythrogramma (assembly GCA_025617745.1). Classification (NCBI taxonomy): domain Eukaryota; kingdom Metazoa; phylum Echinodermata; class Echinoidea; order Camarodonta; family Echinometridae; genus Heliocidaris; species Heliocidaris erythrogramma. Next base: position 28,430,444 of record CM046872.1, on the reverse strand, counting down.
ACTTTTTTTTACTTCGCTTTACATAGTACGTTAGTAATAACTTAGATTTTGTCTGAATTCGAGTAACTTATATATAGAGAGGAAAAGTGCCCGCGATTCCGAGTTGGAGGACTTTTCTGAGCCATGCAGATACCAACTCTCATTTATCAGATGATTTATCATACCCCGAAGGCAAAGAAGCTCGAGTGGCAAGGGGAAATTCGACCAGTTATATGTTTGAACCCCTCGCAGAATGCGGTGAAGGGCCGTGGGTGAAGTAACTCCAGGGAGCTCCAACGCGTTGTCCTCCCTGGAGTTACGGGTGAAGTAGACCGAAAATTCTGTCTCTCGTTCGTTAGGTCGTCTTAGCCTGTTAGCTAACGAACGAGAGACAGAATTTTCGGTCTACGGGTGAAGCTGCTGCAGCTGCTGTCGTTGAAAAACAGATTGGAAGACTTGACTCCAAGTCTGATCGTTGGAATAGCTGAATCTTTTAGCTAGGTTATCCTTCTCTTCATGCCAAATTCGGAATATAGGCCAGGATCCTCAAAATCATCTTCGCCAAAGTGATCGCTGCAGATTGTACTCCACTCACTTTGCCGGCCCTTGCCACTCTGCCCGCGTGAGCTTTACCTTTGCGACCCACAATTTCCGTAGATTTTCATCTTTAGGAAAATGATGTAGGCTTACACCATCTTTAGGGGTCTATAATTGCTACAGCCCGCAACTATACACCGATTAGGCATTATTGATGAAACTGTGTCCCAAAATCAAAGTTATTGTGAGGAATTAAACACTGGGCCTGCCGGGGGCCTCCGGGCGCGCACGGTATAGGTTAGTGGAATATTTTCCCTTACTTTTCATGCGTCACAGATCACGTGATCACGATGTTGCTTCGATGGGTTTTTTAGGGGCGGGGCTTATGACTGTGTAAATCAGCAAAAATGTACTTTTCAAATGATTATAAAATATGACTGAATGCATAAAAAATTGTGTGATGGATATTTTTTGGCTCCTGATGACACCTTCCTACGAAAAATGGGCAATTATTTTTTTATTTTAGTGACCCTTTAAATAATAAAAATACGATTAGAATGAATTGAAAAATACAGTTATTCATATTTCTGAACACGGCTACAACAAAGACAAAATTAACATAAAATGATGAACAGAAGCTTAATTCAAGGAAGGGGAAAGCAGGATAAATTAGATAAAGTGAAGAGTTATATGAAAGAGACGGCATGATGACTGATCCAAGAATGTGAGACAGGATCAAAATAAAATTGTTTTAAAGATCATTTTCTGAACACCAGCATGCATGGTTTTGGGGTACCTTACTGAACTTTATTATTTTTTTTATTAATTATTCAGTTAAACTTGGAATTATTACGTTATTGCAAGACAAAATCCCTTACCTGATTTTTGCATAGATCTTCAATGGACTCATTGATATGCTTGCCTTTGGCAAACCTCTGCAGTTCTTCCTCGTCGGGTACGATGATAGCTACATTGGATGCCTGAAGAAAAGCACAAAAGTTATGATTAATATCAGAATTGCTCAGACTTGTAAGCATTGCTGGATTGCTATTGTCACAATCTAACGATGAAAATCAACTACTCCTGTTTTAAAAGAAGCATGTGCTCATTCATTCTTACTGTTCAAACGATATCACCTTCAAAGCCTTCAGGACCAGAACGTTCCAAATTTTCTTCTCGATATATCCCTTCTCATATCCCACCGCTGCCACCAGTGAGTCAAACGTAATATTTCTAAAGTTGTACACACTAGGAGTTAGTGGCAGATTTAAGTGGGTCACAATCGACCCGTGTATCCCTTTCAAATCCCCATCCAGCACACCTAAAGTAAACATAAATGCCCCCTCCCCAATTTTGTTTTATTGTGCTGTCTTTACAAATTTCAGACTCAAAATGTACCAGAAATTTTTGCCCCCCCTTCTAGAAAATCCTGGATCCGCCCCTGTTAGGAAAGAAAGTTAACAAAAGTTATTCCACCTAGGTAAATGCGGACACCATCATACTACTAATTACGGACGATGCATTTTTGACGCGAATTACAATAATTGAAAGCCAGTTCAAATTCAAGTCTTTTTAAACATGATATTTGTGATAAATTTACCTTGAGACTTTCTCCATAGACAAATGCCTGGGCTATAAGGTTGCTTCGAGTTAGGACTGTCTCGACTTTCTCCGGAGCCACGTATTCTCCCTGTGAAAGTTTGTAGATGTGCTTCTTTCGGTCAATAATCTTCAACGTTCCGTTCTGGAAATAAAAGAATACAAAGACCATCCTGTCAAAAATACAGATTAAAAAAATTGGTTTTTCTTGCACAGAACTCCCGATTAGATATACTTTACAGAGTATGGGTCTGAAAAATAACTTCCTGCAAGGCTGCAAAAGACAAGCTAGGGTAGGTAGTTGAACTTTTCACTTCTAGGGGGTGAAAGAAAGATTAAAAAAGGAATCCAGTCCTAATCTCATAATTATGTGACCTATTTTTAAGGATCTTTCTTGAAAAGATCACTCTACCAAGCAACAAAACCCTTATGCTCTAAAATGAGAGTGCCTCCCCTACTATCGACTCAATTCCCAATAAACACTCTCTCATACCTCCAACTGCCCTAGTACACACATAGACAGACCCATGGGAAATAAAATACACAGAATGCATAAGATTTAACAACGATGCTCGTTATACAAAACAATGGCCATTCACATTTGCGACGACTTTTAATTTTGTCTTTTAATTTTGAAAACTTACAGGTAACCACTGTCCAATATCTCCAGAATGTAGCCAGCCATCTGCATCGAGAGTCTCGTCTGTTTTCTCCTTGTTCTTGTAGTATCCTTTGAAGATGTTTTCTCCTTTGATGCAAACCTTCAATGGATAATTGAGAAACAGCAGGAAAAATCAAGACAATGTATGTAAATCCACCATTCTATACCCTGAAAGATATGATCTGAATTAAAAATGACACAAAATATTATATACGAAGTATTATGATTAGCAAGGTTACCACAAAAATCAAATACAGGATAAAACGTTTCTTTATAACACTAAATGAATTGTGGCAAATGTATATACCTCATGAATTATATCAAGGAAATTATGGAAATTAAATTGCCTTTCTTCTTAATTATCAAAGAAAATCAAACGCCTGCAATTTCTTTGAAGCTGCAGCCACGAGGGAAGACCTTTTTTGCGCCAACAAGCTCATATTAATCCCAACACTTGACACTGTAACCAATATTCCGTTAAGTTGACCATCTAGCAAAAGAAGAACAGACCCTGTTGATGTCATTAAGTTAGAAAATATGTTGCCCAAAACGTAGTAGAGATGCCAGATCTTGTCAGGTCTTGGTAAGTGAGCTTCCGTGTGAAAAAAAAAAAATAATGGATTTCGTCAAGTCGACTTTCTGATTACCAGAACAAAAGAAAAAAAGATCTCAAATTCATTTTCTGGTGACGAGAAGACATGGATACAAGACCCAGTGTCTTGTCAATGCAATTTTCTCTAGTCACGTGGTGACAGGAATACAACATCTCATCGAGTCAACTATGATTATGGGTATATCTCTTGCTAATTATGTCATACTTAAAGGGAATCTTGAGTTCTGGGAAAAGTGAAAAATAATTTATGACCTTTCTCATTCCTTTTATGTCAGTTTGGAAAAATTCCATAGTAGAAACATTGATTGCTCTCCAAATGCTCTTATATTCGAAATATTACGAGAAATAGCTGAAATGTTCGGGCCGAACATTCATGCCACTTGTGTGTGTAGTCCAATATACCCATTTCTGTGCGCAGTACATGTGCTTTTCAGTGAGATTGGGTCAATTTCTTATCTATTCTGATGATTCTAAGACAACATATAGTATACAACAATTTTTTATGTAGACATGGTCATCCTTTCCAAATTCCCTTGAGACAGTTTCTTTCACAATGTAATCACATTACCAGAACTCTACTTTATCTTTAATATATATGATTTCATGTAGATAAAACAGAAATGACTCGACTTCAAAGCTTTGTGAGTATTTTTCCGCAGATATGCATGTATAACTTACAATATATTTTATGGCACGAAAAAGAGACATGATAACAAAGCTTTTCGACCTGCACTCATCAGGTTATCACGCAGGTATGCTTCGTTATCATGTCTCTTTTTCGTACTAGGAAATTATTTGAATATCTTTTATGATATTATCCTTACTTTTCATTGTATAGTTTTTGTGCTTACCTTCCATTATGACATACTACTGTAGTTATGCTGTAAATATCTTTATCTATACTTTTGAGATATATATGTATGATACCCTATTATATGTTTATGAACAGAATATTGATATTAATATTTAATAAATAAAATTACAAATACAACTATGTGACTAATGGGGTGTTGCAAGAAAGTTGCAATCAATTGCAAATTGTAAAGCAAATTAGAACAACCATTCTGAATGGTTCAGGGTCTGCCCATTCAAGAAGATGCGCTTGCAACAATGATTTTGATTGGTCAGTACCGATCAGTTGCAACTTGCAATCAATCGCAACTTTCTTGCAACACCCCATATGTCGACTATTCGTACTTCTCCCTTATCTTCAGCAGCGTAGTAACCCATCTCAGGGATGTCAATCACTTTCATCATGTTACATGGTAGAGGAGGACCCACGTGACCGGCTGTCGTCTCACCAGGTACAGTACAGGCAGTCGCTGCAGCACATTCTGTCTGTCCATATGCCTCACATATCTGAGGATTATCATAAAATATAATTCACACAAAAATGTACTTAGAAATGTGTTAATTTTCACTTCAGATTATACAACATCGTTAAGATGTAGTGGAAACAGCATTGTCACACTTTGTTATTTACTTGTAAAGTCTTAGTCCTTAATATCAGTTCTTAAATTGATTAGGAAATCCTATAATAGTTTAGTGCCTATATAGATTTAGCTCTTTAGGATTTTTTTTCCTTTTTTTTGGGGGGGGGGGATGGGGGTAGTGATAATAAGGGCGATTCCGTGCAATGTGTCCCGTACGACATTCGTCTTTTATTCTTTTATTTAAGACTGAAAGCAATCTTGAGATGACCAATGATTAATGCTTCCGTTGGGTATCACTACAATTTGTCAATGGTATATCACAAGTTTTTCATTTGGGGGTGAAATGAAGAGATAAAAGTCACATGTCGTACGGGACACATTGCACGGAATCGCCCATAAGAGGACGTATTGTATTATAAGAAAAATCGCTTTCTCCTTCAGAAAATACAATTTAAAGGCAAAATACATAAATAATTATAAAAAAACACACCCACCAAGTTATGGGATTATAGACTGCCCACATACCTGAACACCAAAGACAATCCGGAAAAACTCAAGCACTTCCGGTGCAATGGGTGCACTTCCAGTGATCATCCACTTGACGTTGCCTCCTAGCAAAGCCTGAAAGAACCAAAATGAATAAATCATCATTGAAAATGTCCACTGTCTTTTTGACGAACAACTATTTTTTTTGAAGTAGCAAGGTGCACCCCATTAGTTCAAGTCGGAACATAATCATGTAGTGTTTGACATTCAAGGAAAGATGCAGGATGAATTTTTTTCACATCTCCCCTAACCCCAAGCTAAAACCACAAGGTATGTTTCAGTCCAGAGATGATGTACAGGTTCATAATGTCATCTCCAAGGAATTGCATTTCTTTATTTTTCTTTTTTTCATTTTTCTTTATTGAATTAGCATGTCAATGAAAGTCCTAAGTAGTTTATTTACCTGAACTTTATTGAAGACTAAATAATCACTCCATGTATCTGTCCTTAAGATACCCCTAGATAGAAACAGGTAAAAGAAAAGAGAGAGAGAGAAAAAAAAAAGATCAGAAATTATGATTGATCTGCTCTCAACATGCATCGTCTGGTAGCAGTACATTGGGGCCGCCATTTTTTTATGTGTACATGAAGATTTTCTTAATCCAAATGCCCAATTGCCTCTTTCAAAATTAAAAACCCGTTTGAGATTAAAAAATATATATATAATTTATTTTAAACTGAAGATTTCCTTATATATTTCTGTTGAAAATCGATATTCGCTTAATAGAAATCTATTTTCTCGATACTGTGACGCATGGGACGGAGCAAATTAATTCAAATTTATGGATGCTTCTTCCCCGAGCATCTATAGCGGCAAACTATGCATTCACCTGATTTCGGATAATGGACTTGAAAAGTCAGAATGCATGCTGCATATATTATGTTCTGCTCTGTTTGGCAAACCCAAGAAAATAGATTTTTGTTAAGCAAAACCAGACAATTTAAAAATATCATTATAAAGATTTAATTTTTATAATACATGTAAACACCAACTTTATATTTTTTGTCATTTTAGGTTTTGGATTCAAAATATCTTCTTGACTGGAACATTTCTCAATGGTTCATGTACAACTCCAAATCAGCAAGAAAATGGCAGCCCCCATGGAAATGAGTAGGAGACGATACCGGGTGTTGGAATATCTTTATTTATACCCTTTTCTGATTATCTTATTAGAAAATGATTTAGGCCAACAAGTAGGAATATATTACACCTTCCAATATAAGTAAATTTGTAATTAGGGGTTGATTCTCCTTTAATGTACTTTTTACTTGTTAGCGAAATCTAGATAGGTCAAACAGATAAGTCACATGACTGGGTTAGAATACAAGAACAACAACAGTTTGAAAGAGATCATCCTTGTTTGAACACTGTAACTTGCAATACTTGAATAAAGGACATTGATAGTCTTTATAATAAATTTATGAAGCGCTGAATACCAAACGCTTTATCATGTTTGGAGATAGCTCTAGAGCAAAAAGGCGACTAGCTGGAATCCTCTCCAGGGAGTGGAGAGTGCACGGTATTAACACCGTAAGCGCTTTGGTCAGTTACGTTGTAATCGTTATTATTATCCCAGCCATCTAACTAATTCCTGTGTACAATGTGTGTACTAACTCATCTCATACACAATGCATTTCGGTACCCACCAAGACCTCCCTTCAATAGCGCATTGGCATAGACCGCTTCTGTAATGTATACAAATTTATGCACATAATATTCTCTGAGCACCTAGTGACGAGCTATTCCATTAACCTGCATTTTATGAATGAACCTCAATGCTTGGAATCCAGTTTGCAACATTATTTGTTGCTATGTCTGGCAAGCTTTCAGGTTGTCAAGAACAACCTTTGTTTGAAAGGTATGTATAAAATTTGCATACATTACCGAAGAGGTCTATTAGGAAACTTGTTGGGCCTAATTAGTCAAATTTATATTCATTAATTCAATTTTTTTCTCATGCGGCATGCTCATTTAGAATTAAAAGCAGCATTATACAAACTATACAAAACCTGAAACGGTAAATGATGAAAACGATCTACAGTCTTATCCAGTGATTATCTACGACTTGTGATAGAGAAAATTTTGTATTAAAATAAAATTTGGCCTTCCACTCTGGCTTCAAACTTACTGTGCTGCATCTTCACTCTTCATCCAGTACGCTAAGTTAAAGACTTTACGTTTGATGAAAGACGCTGAGTTTACTCCTCCCATAATCTAAAAAGATAACCGAAAAACATTCTTTATGGAAGTGTACAAGTTTATACAGTATCTTAACCTATTAGCTAATTTAGCCCCCCTAGACATTTTTGGCAATAATTTTTTAACACGAAAAGATCTCGTGCTGAAATTCCATGACTTTTTTCTTTCACGTCTCGTGCACATTTTAAGACCCTATTTGTGAAAATCGGGGGTACGGTTGCGGAGATATAGCACATATTCATGACCAATGTCACAAAAAATGGCGGTTTCCAAGAATTTTAAAATTAACTTATTTGCATAATTAATCTAATTATGAATATGAAATTTCAATACACATAGTCAAATTCACTTAGCTATCTTTTAGATTATATGACAAGCTACAAAAATGCCAAATTTGAATGCATTTTCTCCATAAATGGGGGGAAAACTAAAAAAAATGAGAATTCCTTGAAAAAAATTGCATATTAATAATTAAATAAGAAAAACAATGTATATCATAAATTTGACTATGCATTCTTGCACAGTACATGATGAGACACGAACACGCCAAGTTTGGTCGCAATCGGTCTATAAATGGCCGAGATCTGAGGGGGCCAAATTAGCCCCCCCCCCCCCCCCCCCGGGCTATGCAGTTTCAAAATAGCCCAGGTTATATAGGGTTAATTCTATATATACAAATACAGTATGAAAGTATAGTTTAGTGAGTTGAGATCTAACAGGCTTTTGTAATTTGGTAACAAAAATCATGCACGGTACAAGTATAAGAAATAAATAATGTATCTCCCGTAACTAAACGCTCATACGAAACACCCTATGTCTAATAAATACTGACAGAATACGCTAAACAAACTACAAGCGTCAGCCTTAAGATGCCGGTATAGCATTTAAAATCAGGATTTCCTATTTATACATCGCTACTGAGAAGGAGAATTGACTATAGCTCATAAACATAAAAAAGTAACGTGCATTATTTCTATCATAAAAATGCAATTGCTGTATTATAATTACAACAGGAGAGGAAGCTATAAACTTTAAACCATTGGCGGATTAGGGGAAACACCTTAATTACACACAAGGAAAATGTGTGTCTTAGTTATGTTATTGTGCCCCCTTTCAAATTTTGGAGCCAAACCCCCCTGAAAATCTGACTTTCTTGTCAGAAAATCTTCAGAATCATGCCCCCTCCCTTTACAAAATTCTGGGTCCGTCCCTGCTTTAACCTACCTTATCATACAACCTGTTTGCTAGACGCGGAACACTCGGGAAGATATCTGGCTTCAAGACTTGCATATCATTGACCAAAGTTTTCACATTGCCACGGAAGAAACCAACGCAACAGCCCTGCATATACAACATCGCCTACAACAGAGACAAAGATAATGTAAAATGATACTAAATACGAGCTCATTGTGCTTAAAAATTATATAATATCCTTGCGTGCAAATTCTAAGGAAATGAGGGGGAAGGTTGCTCTTTTATGTCAGGGGGGGGGGGGGGGGGGGGTCCCTGGGAAGAAACCAACTGAACAACCATGATGATATAACATGACCAAGAACAGATTGTCTCTTGAGAGCTAGAAGGACATTAACTCGGTGTTCATTGATGCGAGTTAACACCCTTCTGTAAATATAACACCCCCACCAAAAAAAAAAAAGAAAAAAAGAAAAGAAAAAAATGTGACATATGAGCTTAATATGAAGCTACAACATAACATGATTTCCTTGTGTGTAGAAGAAATGAGGGTAAATGTTTTTCTTTTTCTATTTGCTTTTATTTCAGATTATTTGACATACGATATCATCAATCTTAAAATATACTGTTAAAAACGTATATAGATAAACTGATAAATGAGGGGACGGGATGGGGCGGGTGGTAATGCAATTGGTATAATATATACTGTATTTGCGTTTTCTTGTGTATTTAGTTTGTTGCTTTGTTATTTTTCAGTGATTGATATTCCGCTTTGATCATCTGAAAGCTATTTGAATTCCTTTTTATTATTTTGTATGTTGATAATAATCTAAAATTGTGGATTTTAGTTCAATAAATTGATTTGATTTATTAACCCCTCGCAAGTTGTATTGATTTTTCCTGGGCCTAAAAGGTGTGGGGTGGCTTCACCCTCTACTCAATTCGCCACTGTGTATAGTATCAGAAACCTAAATGACTCTGTTAAAACATTCGTACTCACCTCAAGGGTATGTTCATATGTATGAGCCAAGGGAAGATATGATACTGACACGGAACCAGGTGCACACGAGTGGATTTTCTGTACAAAAGTTAGTATAAAATAAAGAAAAAACATACAAAAATGTACCATCTTAGTGGGTTCTGAAGTATAAGTATAATGTATGCTGAGTTATCTTCAATGTAAAATGTCAATCTCAGACTCTCAGACAAGACAACATGTGACTTCAGAACATCATAAAGGTGGCATCTTTAGGCAGATTTAATCTCATTGAATTCAATGAACGGTATATCAACGATACAATTTTCTTTTTGATTATCATTTCCTTTCCCCCTACTTTTGACTTTCTTCTTTCTTCATTTGCAGTTAATCTCTACGTACAATAATAAGCGTAATCTCGGCCAAAAAATCTGAGAAGCAATAATTCTCCTTTTCATGTTTCTATGAAGCAGATATTAGTTTATTGTAAACATACGCTTCTTTTGAGGAGAACATTATTTATAATAAGAAACATATCCATAATGTTTGATTTTTGTGCAAGGTAGGATTTTGCTTCAGAAACATACTTGGGGGAAGACATGGACATGATGGATGGGTAATTAAATCTACATGCCACTCAGCGCGAATATCTCAGCCCAATTATGTAATTTTTATATCATATCTGACGTCTTTGACGACGAAATAACTTTTTAACATAATGAATTGTCAGTTTTGAAAAATGGGGAAACTGGAACTTGAGTTAATATTCGGGCAAGATGTGTCACTGAGCCCCCTGGAGAAAATGCTCTCATATGGTTATGATTGCGAGTCGAACTAAAGATACTTACATTAATCAAAGAATAGATAGCAGCGACGTTAGCAACCAAATTCTTGTGCGTTGTCATGGCACCCTTCGGAACCCCTGGGGATAAAGAAAACATCAATAAAAGTATGAGATATGGAAAATATAGGCCTTTCACAAGGTAAAACACTGCACATGCAGCTAGTACCTACTAATACCAGGGAGATGGTTTCTTCCTTCCGTACTGAAGTAGGGTCGGAAGACAGTTGTTATAATGTCGGCCCTTATACTTCCGATGCCTAAATGAATGTCATTTTAGTTTACATTAAAAAAACAACAACAAACGGTTTCACACAGAATCTCTGCAAGTCTGAGTTGACAATCTAATAAAATGTATTAACCATGTAAAATAATACCATCACATTATTACCGAGGTGAAATAAATTTCAGGGAGTCTATATACATTAATAAGGGCAATTTCAAAGGTTTACTTCATGGCCTACATGCAGTTGGCCGGTTTAAGGGCGGCTGGTGGGATTCTCTTCCCAATATTTCTGTTAGAAAATCAATCGTTTTTGTTGCTAAGTTGCATACTTTGAAAAAAAATCTGCTCGTGAATTTGACTCTGGGCATACTACATGGGCAAGAAGCCGTTATGTTTGAAAGATTGATTGATTACCTGTGGTTCCACTTGTGAAGCGAATGACGGCCATGTCTTCAGGGTGACACGGCTGTTAAAACAGAAAGAGAAGAGAAGAGAAGAGAAGAGAGAGAGAGAGGGAGAGAGAGAGAAGAATATATATATATATATATATATATATATATATACACTAAAGGAAAAAAGAAACTTATAAAAGTTCAAGAGATCACCAAATTAAATTCTCTGCATGGAAATGTACCAAATTTGGATATAATGTTGATTCAATGCATGGCTTTAAATGACAGTCAATAACAAAAAGTTTTCTTCAATGCCACAAAAGAAATGTGCACTGAAGCAAAGGACTCTCTAATCCCCAAGTCACAAAGACAAACTGCAGCCTTGTACACCATATGCATGTCAATGAATGAAAGAAAAGAATTTCAAAAGGGATTTGCAAGTTCATATCCAAACAGATTAATAGCCAGTATGTCCACCTCTAGCTTGCTGGCAAGCTGTACACCGTCTTCGCATGCTTCCGATCAGATTCGCGATGGTAGCCTGGGGAACATTGTTCCATTCCTCTTGCAGTGCTGCAATGAGCGTCTCCCTATTGATGGGTTGATTGTCACGCCTTGACACACGTCGACCAAGCTCTTCCCAGAGATGTTCAATTGGGGAAAGGTCTGGTGAACGGGCGAACCATGGCAGAACATCAATATCCTCTTGCTCGAGGGGTGCAAATCCCTTTTGAAATTCTTTTGTTTCATTCATTGACATGCATATGGTGTACAAGACTGCAGTTTATCTTTGTGACTTTGGGATTAGAGAGTCCTTTGTTTCAGTGCACATTTCTTTTGTGGCATTGAAGAAAACTTTTTGTTATTGACTGTCATTTAAAGCCATGCATTGAATCAACATTATATCCAAATTTGGTACATTTCCATGCAGAGAATTTAATTTGGTGATCTCTTGAACTTTTATAAGTTTCTTTTTTCCTTTAGTGTATATTTGTTAAAGTGCAAAACATGAACGTTATGTTTAACAGACTTTCTAAACAATGTTTTTATTATTACTGTTATTCTCTACTCTAGAGACACTACAATAATTGTTATTATGACCACTGGCGATGGCCCAGCCCCCATCTTTTGAAACCCAAGAGGCATTCCTTACGTACGCAACCCCAAAATGTGCCACTTAAAAACTGTGGACAAAAAAAGACATCTGAAAATGTTCAATGTTTTCTCTTCTGTAATAATGTCGTTACATAATTTTAAAAATTTACTATTTCTTCTTTGGTTATCTTTGTTTCATTACCACTGTCACAGACATATTCTCAATGATGAAGCCATAAATACCTGAGGGTCTTGAAGATTATTTTCACCCAGGGTTAGCATCTCCTCAAAGGAAATCACTTCAATGTTTGCTTCATTAGCAAGACCTTTGACCTCGTCGCTGATTGGTGAATCCATGATGACGATGTGCTTCAACGTGGGTACCTTGTCTATTTGACTTAGCAAACTTGAGGCTTTCTCCAAATCATCCACCACAATCAGTTTCATGTTTGCTGAAATATACAGATAAAATAAAGAGTAAATTTGATATTGATAAACTCAGAACTGCAGGAATATGGGATATCCTTAAACCAAATCGATAGTCCTATATAAGTAATTGTTATGAATATTTATATCAGCATTTTCATAACGTGTAAATTCAACCACGTCATTTACACTTATACACATAGGTATAAGAGGCGTGAGGCGGACCGCCGCTCCCCCTTGCTCCCCCTTTAATTTCGAAATTACCAATATCCGGGCAGGGGGCAATATTATTCATATTCCAACCGCCCCCTCATAATTGGGCAGAAAGGTGAGATGTTTGTAATTTGTGTACGTTTTCTCGTATATTTTTAATGACGAAATTACATGTTAAATTCACTATAATGTTTTTGATGGTTTGTTTTACCTGACTGCTAAAAAAGCATGTGTACGCTTGTAAGTAAGCAACCAGGGGACCCACGCTTCTAAGTCATCTCCGACGGACTTGGTATTGAGGATTAATGCCTTACCAAGGCAAAGGGCACTCAATCTAGCGCATCCACTCGGTTTCGAACCCGGGTCCTCCCAGTTACGAGACCACTGACTGCTCTACCACAGAGCCACCGCGCCTCCTAGCAAAGTGATACAGTTTTGCTCAGTCGCTGGCTCGCTTGTAATATTTGGAAATTGAAAATTGAAATTAGGACTATAGAGAAATCAACCCCTCCGACGCCCATACGAGGAAGTCGTGTATTTCATTGATCAGTTGACGCGTACTATTTCATTGTGACGTAGACAATACATGTATTAGGAAACCAGAGAAGTGAATATAATATTTCAAAACACCCTTTCGAACGACGGTGAAATCGCAGGGCAGTAATAAAAACTTTTGAATGGAAATGAATTAGACAGGAACATATCATTTCGCCAAGCTTAAAGGGGAGACCACTCCCAAGTTGATTTGAATGAAGAAAATGAGAGGGGGGGGGGGGGGGTAGCAAAAGTTTGGGAAAAATTCAATTACGAATAGGAAACAAATAATGGATTATTAAATTTGTGATCAATCAAATATAAATCACAAACTCTATGATTCTATGATCAATTTATAAAAATATCCCTCTTATTTATAACTCTTGAAGGATAAGATCTATAAATTGGGGCATGTAAAACAAAATTTCTAAATATACATCTGCGACACAAGTATAAGAAAAAAGTCTTTTTCAGAGAAAACACAAGAATAAGGAGCGCGGAGCGGGGGCTGTAGTCCCCCTTTTTCCTGAGAAGACAAGTTTCAAAACTGCTTACGTAATATGCTTGTTCTTATGCTCAGACCCCAACTTACAAAAATGCTATACGACCCCTGAGAATGAACAGAAGTTCCGTTTATATCCGGATTTGAGTTTGCTGTTCATATTTGCGGTTTATACTGAACAGTGCAAGTCGAAACGCTTTAAAATGTCTGCATTTAAAGCTGTTCTCCCTTTTTCTAGTACTGATATCCAATTTCTTGTTAAAAAAATATATCCTTTTTAATCTTATTTTCCCCTTCTTATTCAAAGTAATTCGATACATAGGCTCGTATTCTGAACTCCGGTTTAACTTAAACCATGGTTTAAATCTGTGGTTTAACTATGGGTAGCCAAAAATGTCAAAACTTTGTTTACACTGTATGTTCCTTATGTTTACTGGATTCTGGTCTCATGCTTTAATGGTCAAGAAAGCTATTGTACTTATCATTCCTAGACAGTTTTTAAAAGTTTGAGTACCAAAAATGCTGATAAATTAAATATCTACTGTTAGAGATTTGTGTCACATTTGGCTGCCCATAGTTAAACCACACATTTAGACCATGGTTTAAGCCTAGGTCACAACCCGCCGTACTTGCAAGTGCGTGCTGTCTGCGTGCAAAAACGTGGGCAAAATTTGTGGATCCGTACGTGGTGAGTACTGCCTCCGTACGGATTTGGGGCACGCAGACAAGACGTAGAATTTTTAGTGCAGGAGGAACTTTCGCTGCGTTCAGGCTGCGGGCGGTCTACGGATTCACCCCCAGTACGGGTGACGTGCGTTGACGTGCGTGCCCTCTGCTGCTAACGAGCGCACAACGCACGGACTCCGTGAGTTTTTGAAAATTTTCCCCACAGTTACTTGCTCTACGGACAACGCACCTAGCACGTGCATGCTCCGCACGTGATAAGTGCGGGGTCCGTGCTTATTCGGCGCTTCTCCAGTTCAATTGTCCAGTGAGCAGGCAGAACTCACGTAAACCGCACCGAGGAAGTACGTGCTATGCACTTACAACGCACGTTGTGCGCGCTGATTTCTGCAGGATATATAAAAGCCGAGCAGACTTATAATGTGCCCAACGACATAGGGCGGGAAAATCTCACGTTTATCGCACTTGCACGCACTTACTCCCTGCAAGTCAGTAAGGACACCGTACGTGAAAGTACGGCCTCCGTACGATAACGAGGCAACCGCACGGCGATCGTACGTTGTAAGCACGTTGTAAGCACGTACAACTCACTTACCAGGTGCGCAACGTACGATGCACGCAACCACTCACGTCTAGGCGTGGCGTGCGGGCCACGTACTTACGCCTTGCGTTGTAGTGCGTGTGAAGTGCGTTGACGTACTCCTTCCCTGTTCTTGCTACTCCCTCCGCAGAACGTGGCCTCCGCAGAACACGTACGGACTAAAAACACGCACGGCGGGTTGTGACCTAGGCTTTAAGTAAAACCGGAGTTCAGAATACCGGCCATTATGTCTAGATATTCTACAAGCACAGACACAATTCAGGGGAGGTCCACCCTGATATCAAGTTGGTTTGAGAGAAGCAGAAAATTAAAGAAAAAATCAATGAAAGTTTGGGCAAAATCCGATAAGAAATAAGAAAGATATGAATTTTTGAATTTGTCATCAGTCAAACACAAATTGACAACTCCGTGACGTATCTTGCGAGGTCTTCTCCCATTTGCCATGTACTAAAAGAAATATCAGAAATTTCCATTTTCTCTATAGATATAATCATTGCAAATAGGTTTTTTACACGCAACATATAAGAAACATATATATTCCTTTATCAATAACTGAGAATATTAAAATCTCTTTTAAAAATAAATTGTACGGAGCAAATGGGGAGAGGAGCTCGCAAGAGACGTCACGATTTACCAATTTGTTTTCTATCGATTACAAATTCGAAAATTCATAACTTTCTTATTTCTTAACGGATTTTGCTAAAACTTTCACTACTCTGTTCCTTTGATTTTTAATGCTTTTATTTGCATCAACTTAATATCAGGGTGGACTTTCCCTTAAAGAGGTATGATAATGTTATGACCACAGGCGTAGCCAGGATTTAGGGGGCTGGACGTGAAGGATCCAACTGCATAGCCAGGATTTCATTTTAAGGGGGGGGGGGCGGTTGTGGGGCACGCCAAGAGTGCGAAATTGGTGATGAGCAGGCAAAGCATGCTGCCCAGGGGTGGGTGCAGGGAGGGGGAGTTTCCCCCTTCCCGCGTGAAGCGCGAAAGTTCTGAGTTTTAGCAAATTTGAGAAAAAGATAACGGCTTGTAGCAAACAATTTTTTTAGGCGGAAAGTTATAGTTCGACGCGCGAACTGCTTTTCAATTATTTGGATGCAAAATTTCACATGCGAGGGGGCGAAGCCAGTGGCATATCTAGGGATTATGGCGCCCGTGGCAAACAATGAAGTTAGGCGCCCCCTCCCGAGTGCCCAAACTTATCTACGTTATTGTACAAGCGAGGGAGCAAAGCGATTTTTGGCCCTAAAAACGCATTTTCTTGTGCATTTTACCCAGGAATTACCCTATAGGCTTGAGAAATAATCGAGAAATTCAACAAGGCGACCTGAAGTTGAGATTTCTTTCAAAAGATGAACCTTTGCAAATGCTTTTTTATGCATCCTATAATATAGAGAGCAAAAGCAATTACATCTTTATCATGCTGAACCCTATTTAAGCTATTTAAGAACTACATGTATATACTGGGGCGCAAATTTACGAGATCGTGAAAGAAAATAATTATGCGAGGGAGCAAAGCAACCGAGCTTTTTGAAACCTTTAAGCTATTTAAGAACTATATACTGGGGGATTGAAATTACGAGATCCTGACCTGAAAGAAAATAATCATGCGAGAGAGCGCGAAGCGACTGAGCTTTGGAAATTTTTCGCATTTCAAACCTTAAAAAACTAGTTTTCTAGTGCATTTACCCTCCGGATTTGGGGGCGCGTGATCCGAAAAGATTATGATTTTCTTCATTTCCCCCTATTTTCTTTCTCTCCTTTGCGTTTTTGCGCCCCCTCCAAGTGTTTCCCGGGGCACGTGCCCCCTGCCCCCAAATACACCACTGAGCGAAGTGATCGAGCGGGGGAGAGAGGGGGTATCTCCCTCCTACATCAGGGAATTTTTCAAAAATCTGTCTATAAAACTTAAAACATTTTAGAGCATCCCAAAATGGTTTTTAATGAAAAGAAGGAATGCACAGATCTACGCCAATGGACGAACTCCTTAAATGGGAATAACAATGCGAGCGAAAGAATTTTCTTTGATACTTTCCCATTGAAATTATGGCATTTCTTATTTCCTTACTTCTAATCCTTAAAGAATGTGATGGTATTTAATGTGGTATATAATGGTATCATAATTCTTATTTGCTTTATCCAAAAATATTGGCGGGGGGGGGGGGGGGGAGGGGTGATAATACAGGCCATCCCCCCACCTCAATTTTTTTTTTAATATATACCCCCACCCCCCGGGATCGACACCCATGGTAACAGGTGTGGGTGCAGGGAGAGGAGAGTTTTTCCCCCCTTTGACCTTTTAGCAAATTTTGAGAGCCATATAACGGCTTGTAGGGCCTTTTAGGCCTTTTTCTCTCACTTTCCCTGCTTTTTCGCTCTCGCTTTTTTTTATAGTGGCTGAATAGGGGGGGGGGGCATGGCCCCCGGTGCCCCTGTCTACGCCAGTGGTTATGACATAGGACAAGATAAACTCACTGAGGTTGATGATGTACTCGTAACCCTTTGGTCCTAGAGTGCTGTAGAGTGGTACGGTTACCATGGAGAATGTCATACATCCTAGATCAGCTATCACCCACTGATATTCATTGAGATAAAACAAAAACACACACAGAAATGTTACACCATAATGTCTGTAAATGTTATATGAGTCAGTGGTGAACAATTCCGAAAAAAATAATCTAACAATGAACATAAAAAGTGCTTTATTTACTCTAGAAATGTATGGCAAACAAGCAAGCAAACACACACACACACACACACACACACACACACACACACGGGGGAATCAATCAAACAAGCAAACAAAAAACATTTTCTGGTGATTTTTCTTTTGATGTCCGGGTGGAGGTGGGGGGGGGGGGGGGGGTCATGTTGGGGAAATTGCTGGGCTTTGATGTCTTTTATAAATATCACCCTCCCCCTTTTGACAATCCTTTAACCCCCCCCCCCCCCCACCCACCCCCATGGAAGTCATGTAGAAGAAAAGGTAAAAGCAAACGCTCCCCTGAACTTAGCCACTAAGTATGCACATTATCATGATTATATCGATGATTGCCTAATGAGAGGAAAGTTGTCCAATCAAATCAAATCAAGTCAAATTAAATCACATTTAGTCAAGTCATGAACATTTTTATCTAAAATGAAATGAACAATAAAGAATATAATGAAGTTAATGAAACATAAAATCTCAATAAATCACATAAATTACAGTAAATCAGACATCACAGTCGATTCCGACTGAAAATGAAGCACAACAAATATAAACACGATCGCAAGTTGAAACACGTCGCAAAGACTTTCAAGATAGCAATTATTAAAGGGCAAATTCAATACCCTATTGTATTTCCTATTGAAGTCACGTTCAGATTATGTAATATGTCATTGTAATGTTCGTAAATTTCAAGTACAAGCCTGTTGAGAGGGGCAGGCCACCATAAGGTTGATTTCTCGAAATTGTTTGCGACCGTGCTTTGATTTAAATTGACTCGAATCAAATTAAATGAAATCATATCATTTGAATCAAAATCAAATAGCACACAAACCTCTGGTCGATTCTGACTGAATATTCCAATCGTCGAATCATTAGAAGCCTCGAAACCCTTTTGTAGTAAAGCAGATCCGAAAATATGGGCCTTCTTGCGGACCTAGGACAGGAAAGATTATCAAACATATAGGCCTACTGATATCACAATAAATGTAAACAAAGATAAAAATTATAAATTCATAGTACAATAATGAAACCTTCTCCAAAAACTTTGATTGTTTTGTCGTTTGTACTTTTTGTTTGTTGTTTGTTGTTTTTAATTTAATTAATTAATAAATTCATTAATTTATTAATTAATTTTTTTTTTCGGGGGGGGGGGGGGGGGTGATCGTGGTCACTTCCTCTTACTAGTAATGGTGAGAAGTTATTGAGGTACGAGATTGTAATAATGACAGTGATGATGATGATGATGATGGTGATGATGATGATGATGGTGGTGGTGAAGGTGATGATGGTGATGGTGATGGTGCTGATGATGTTGGTGATAATGGTGATGATGATGGTGATGGTGATGATGGTGATGATGGTGATAATGATGGTGATGATGATGGTGATGATGATGATGGTGATGATGTTGATAATGATAGTGATGATGATGATGGTGGTGATGATGGTGATAATGATGGTGATGGTGATGGTGATGATGGTGATGATGGTGATGATGGTGATGATGGTGATAATGATGGTGATGGTGATGATGATGATGGTGGTGGTGGTGATGGTGATGGTGGTGGTGATGGTGATGGTGGTGATGATGGTGATCGAAGCTGATGGTGATGATGGTGATAATGATGGTGATGGTGGTGATGAGGGTGATGATGGTGATGATGGTGATGATGATGATGATGTTGGTGGTTGATGGTGATGGTTGTGGTCGTGACGGTGATGGTGATGGTGGTGGTGATAGTGATGATGGTGATGATGGTGGTAATAGTGATGATGGCGATGATAGTGATGATGATGGTGCTGCTGCTGATGAGAGTGATTATGATGATGATGACGATCATGATGACAACGACGACGACGATGATGATATACATATTACAAGATGAATGAAGGAAGTGGTAGATACCTGACTGTATGACATCCAGCTGTACGGTTCATTAGCATCCGGCCTCCACCCCAAACACGGCCCATCATCTGAAGAAAAAAGGTGACAAATAAACATAACCTATCGATGACAGCTTGTAAAAAAAAGAGAAGAAAAAACACCATGAAAGCCGTAAATGCGGAAAAGAGTTGGAGAAAAAATACAAAGATGATAATTACTGGTCAATTTTTTAAAGATCATTAACCTTTAATTCATGACATCCTCCGATCAGGAAAGTAACAACTTAAAGGTATATCATCCATCTCTCACCCTTCTCTCTATCTGCTCCACTTCCTTTGTATTTATATCTATCCTATTATTTCATCACTAGGGCTATGTTTTATTGTTAATTCTCTTCAACGCGTCACTTTTTAAAAATCTCTAATTCATTTGATGAAGTAATGAGGCATATTATATTTTAATCTAAAATAATTTGAGTGCTTCAACCGGATATTATCCAAAAGTGATAAATTAATTATCAAGTCTTTTTCTTCTTTTTCGTTTTTGTGGACAGCTTAGGAAGCACGCTCTGAAGCACACATGAAAGGCTATTCCCCGTTTTGCATATTATCACTCATTGTTTCTTAAAGGACAATTAACCCCACATGATATTCTAGATGCGGTATTGTCTGCTACGTCTTTCCATGGAGGCTGCCATTTTGTGCATGACACGGATCATTAGGTACCATATGCATTGATAATAGCCTACCTTTACAACAGATACGTCGCTTTGTTCTGATTTTATTACGATTGTTATTGGTCATGGGCCTAGATAATTGACGACCCATGAGTTCTAATAGCCATCCTGTAATGCAGATTCCTCGCTTTGTTTTGGTATTGTTACGATTGTCTCCGTCCTTGACGTCAATTCTCCGTCTCCACGTACAGAAAGTATATTTTTATGAACAAATTAAGACCTTTTAAAAAATATATAAAACTAAACTTACATTTCAGAATATGTGACTATATCTAATATATATTTGTCCTCTAAAAATCAATTACAAGTTAACGATGAAGGAAATATTACTTGGGATGAAAAATATTTTCGTGTACACATAAAGTAATGGCAGCCCCCTTATTATTGCTAGCAGACAATAACTTGGCTGGAAAATAGTGATTTATATCTATATCCTGTGTTTTTACATGAAATTGAATAAGAGGCATATACTACACCATTCAAAATAAGCTAGTTCATACGCTGAGGTTAATTTCCCTTTAAAGTTATAAACCCTGCACTTTTTATTTCTGATTTTGCTTAATAAAAATAAAAATGATCATGATGATGATTATAATAATAATAATAATAATAATAATAATAATAATAATAATAATAATAATAATAATAATAATAATAATAATAATAATAATAATAACAATATTTAATGATAATAATAATACTAATACTAATAATGATAATAATAATAATATAAAAAATAATAATAACAGTGACAATAACAATAATAATTTCTTACTTGACACCCTTTCTCCTCGAAGGAAACCTTCATAGAGTGTGCTGACGTCATCATACAGTTTGCTGATGGTATATTCTTTGTTGCCATAGTCACAAAGGGGTGATATGTGGATGCGTTCCTCTCCCTGCAAAGAGCGAAAGAGAGAGAGAGAGAGAGAGAGAGAGAGAGAGAGAGAAAAAAAATCAATGATAAGGAGGGGTGACCGGCACATCAGTGGCAGGTTTAAAGGGATACGCCACCAGGCGGCCGTGGAGAAAGTCAGGATTGCGTAAGCCCCTTTCACTCGTACGTCTGACTACTGCCATGACATTTCGGACTGCACGAAGCCAACCGAATCTCGCACGAGAGCTCGAGTTCAGGCGGAGCGTGCATGGCGCGCGGCGACCAGTCTGTCCGAGGTTTGCGCTCGCGGGGAAATGGTATGATCAGGGGAGAGTTTCATCAAGCGTTTTGTCTGTGATTTGTACTGACAAATTTGCTCTCAGCCAATCAGATGCAAGGATTTCAGTAGCTTATAACAGTTGTCGGTAAAAATCACTGACAAAACGCTTGATGAAACGCTCCCCAGGTATAGTGTCCCTGTATTAAAAAGTTGCGACATGGACGTCTCACTTTTCTGGAAACAAAATGGCGTTCGAATTCTTTCTATTGAGAACACCCAGGTGCTCATCGGAATTGAATAGAAATGTTACGTAATAGTGGAAACAAAATGGCGTTCAAAATCATCATATCCTTCACAAAATATGCAAGTGACAGGAAATGCCAGACTCATTTTCCCCCATAGACTCAGTGTTAGACTAAAGCGTATAGCCGTACGCTTTCGTAAATGGGAGTATTCAGTCATAGATATCTTAATAATAATAATAGCATTATATATTTGAAAACCTTTCTATGCCTGGATATTTATTTATCCTTCTACATCATTATACAAATACAAGACAGATATCAAAATTCAACAATTTATTAAATCAAGCCTCCACAATGTTACCGAATCCCTTTAATGTATAATTAACCCAGTTATACACAGGTTGAAATCTCAATGTACTGAATTCACAAAGATTTGATTTTGTATCCTTTTCAGTTTGATAAACAGGAAAGATACAGAAATAGCACATTTTGATTGTTCGTAATTATACAGATGTTGTTAAAGGAAATGGCACAAAGCTATGCCTACACCCATAATGAAATCAGATGCTATTTGTGGATAAACGGAACATGATATCAAGTGAAATAATATGGTTCGTTGACTTCCATTTAATTGCACAAACATTCATATCGTCATAGTGATTAGAGCGAGCTTAATTGCATTTTCCAGCTCACTGCACATTGCTCAGTATCTGCTAAGACACGATCAATTTCCGTGATTTCAAAGGGGATGAGTGACAAAATAATTATACAAAATACATACAGATGCGTTGAAAGAAGTGGCACAAAGCTATGTCTATCCATAATGAAATCAGATTCTGTCTGTGTATATTGGCAACATGATACCAAGTGAAATATAGTTCGTTGCTTTCAGACATGGTAACCACGTGCATTGGCGGATCCAGGGAGGGGGGCGGGCACTTCCGGGCTGCCCCCCCCCCCCTTTGGAAGAAAAGTATGGATTTTGACCATAGACGTTCCGCCACTTTTTTTAATGTGCCTCCCCCTTTTAGGATTTTTTCTTTTTGCTTGTCAGAGAATTATGGAGGGAAACTGGACCCCCATACCCATGAAGGTCTGGCGAAAAAAACTTGTCGCACCCCCCCCCCCCCCTTTCGAGAAGCTGGCGAGACCCAAAAAAATACGGGTCTACCTTTTCCAAAAGTTGACAAACCTGCATTTGTGCGCCCCCCCCCCCTATACTTAATCCTGGATCTGCCCCTGACCACGGGCATCGTGTCGTAAGGTGCTTCAAACTGAATAAAATATGAGCATTTGAGATCGAGGCAGCGTCGTGCTTTACACTGGCATAGACAACAACCATGACAACTCAGTGGAAATGAAAATAGACCGGATGTGAGTGCGATCTTCCCCGAAAACGCCTATATAGGCAAGATATGATTTAATATCATTAACAATCAAGATGCGTGTGCTAAGCAATTCAGCGAATTATCCCCCAACACGCTGGTATAAGAGATAAGGGTGTTTCGACCTAGAAACGAATCAAGTTCAAAATTACCTCCCTTTAGCTGTCTTTGTAAATGCTAGGAAGAGGATCCTCTTAATTTAACGAGTGTATTACGTCAATATCAATTATTGTACTCTAAAGCTCAAAGTTTCAAGACGCCAGTCTAGAAACAAACACAGCAAAAAATACGAGACATTGGTCCAGGCCCCTAGGAGCCGGTAGTGCAGCACCCCATAGAAGGCTAAAAACTAGTTAAAAAGAGACCCCAAAGGGCTGAGGACCTCTTTTTTCCTTTTTTTTTCCTTGTCTGAGATTTTTTGACTTAAAAAGAGACCCCAAAATTCTGAGGACTTTTCTTTTTTTTTCCTTGTCTGAGATTTTTTTACTTAAAAAGAGACCCAAGAATGCTGAGGACCTTTTTATTTATTTATTTATTTTTTATTTTTTTGCTTGTCTAAGATTTTTTGACTTAAAAAGAGACCCCAAAATGCTGAGGACCTTTTTTTTTCTCTCTCTCTCTCTTTTTGTTTGTCTGATATTTTTTTGCTCACAGCACCCCCAGTAACAAAATCGTTCCCAGTTGTCTGCATTGATGCTCTCAAGGCCGGGAACTATTTTAACACAGGGTACATAAAACTACGTGTATAATCAAAATTAATATTCTAAACACCAGCCTTATTTTGTTATATTTTAACAAAAAGCATGAACTTCATAAAGAATTTTGTCTAAAGAGACTGGTGGCGAATTCTCACATTTGAAGTAAATGTACAGGGTGGGGGGGGGGGGGGGGGGGGGTCAAGGGGGAATTGCTTTCTCCCCTTTAACGTTTCTTCCACAAAAGTAATGTATCTTCTATTGCATCAAAGTTTAACAAGCAATATAGCTTATTTGAATACAACGTTTAATAAATCATTCGAAAATAGAACGAAAATGGATGACTCTTAGTAGGTCGGTATTGTCAATTTATTCTTGCGAGGCCATTCAAAATTATCTTGGAATATTGATTGTCACACCCTAAAAAATAAAATGTTAAATCTACATTTTAAAAGTTGGAGGAGTGACAACATTTTTAAAATGGTAAATAAACACTTTTAACATACTGGATCTAATAGTTTAAAGGTTGGATTCAGCATGTTAAAAGTGTTCATTTACCATTTTGAAAATGATGTCACCCCTCCATTCTTTTAAATGTAGATTTAACATTTGACTTTTTAGAGTGTAAACAAAGCTGATAGAGTATGTGTGTCCCGTTAGCTACCGACGTTATTATACCCGACAATTCTCGACAAGTTGGTAGCCATACTATTGAACTATTTGCCTCCGACAAAATTCTAATTTAAATGATACTTGGGGTGTTACTTCATGTTTATTTCTTTATTCTTGGTAACATATGGCACAGCAAATGACCAAATAGCTTCCACTTTCCCCCTGATAAACAAGGAAAATTGCAATAAGTTTTAAATATCTTCTGAAGCATGTGTTGAAAAAAAATATGTGTACATATATGTTGTTTTTAAACTAATTTGCTATGGCAGTATTATCTATAAGATAAGGAGTAATCACACGGAAACTAACAAAAAACCACGTAGGCCTATACAATATTTTGAAAGCTATCATTCCTTCAGAACTCCTCTGGAACTAAAAATAAAAAAGAAGAAAAAAAAATCTTTAAGGCTAATATCATCATTACCCTAATTCTGGGTACTCTAAATAAACATTCAATACAGAGACGATGATGGTGGTGGTGATAATGATCATTATGATTTTGATGATAAGCTTTGTGATCCAAATCGGCTCTTTTTCAGGTTGATTATTTGCTTTGAACCACAAACCAAATGGAGCATACGTTATAACAAATAGTTTTAGATTCTATCTGACGTAATAACTCTTGTGATAAATATTACCAATATATACTTCTCGAGCTTTATCTGCGGGATTTGTGCATTGTCCGGACTGGAGATTTTTCTTTTTGATTTCTTGCGTTACGTTCGTGTAAAGCTTATAACCCTTCTTTGATGGTATATCAACGATTTACTGAAAATAAATCACATTTATATTGAAGGGTACAAATAAGTGTGACAATAGTTTTATCTCGTTTTGAATTCAAATGTCCATGCACTGTGAATAGAACTATATACAAGAGAAACGTATGTACTTGATAATGTCTTCACTCATATCCTGGTGTGATATCGCAGTAATGCAGTATAATCAAAATCCACTGAACATGCTAAATGCGGATGATCATCTCGTGTAAAAACATATGTATACATGTCTAATATGTATTCAGGGTCATGCGATTGCGTGAGAATAACTTTTCATTGCATTTTCATTTTTGCATTGAAATTTCAATATATACATGTACATGTACATCAAGGGGCCTGTACAATATGGGCAACCAACATAAGAATCAGATGACATTATAATACCATACAATATGGTGTATTGACATTCACTCACCAGCATAATGCATAGGACTAGGAGCCTGGAAGCCAACATAATGGTTAGATTTCAGTTTCAATACGACTTCAAGTGTTTCGTGAACAATGCATACAAAGTCCTAATGTAACCAGCCTAATGTACCAGGAACTTTGATTTTAAATATAATATTTGGGACAAATAAATTTTGAACTATACATATAATAAATGATTCATTTTGATTAATCTAAAATAATCAAGAGAGGATTTAAATGTAAAAATATAACATGCAAATGATAATTTGTTTAACACCTTAAAATAACTCGCATTATATGGAAACCACTAATTTCAAGTTGGACCTTATTATCAAACCGTGTAGGCCTATACCTCCTGTACGAATGAACGGCTCAAATAAGCTGATAAAGCAAATCACTCTCAATGATCAAGTAAATAAAATAGTTTGGTTGTTGGTATCTGTAATCTTCAAATAAGGTCAATGCAATATATAAGATTATCAAAAGAGAACATTACCATTACTTGACAGCCAAAAAGATTTTGAATTATTATATTGGACTTAACGCCGTTTAGGCTCCCAGCAGACGTTAAACCTTAATATGGTACATGATAATATTAAAAAAAGGCTTGAAAACACTTTGTATTTGGAATGTAATTTTTTATACACTGTTCCTTTTCGCCAGAGGTACTGATCAGCTTCTGTACACCAATAAAATACTTTTGTATTGTCTACATGGAAATTGGTCGGTTAACTTTTAAGTTTATTCAAGTTCAATAAAAGTTTTAAAAACACATGCTTCGCAGAAGACAGACTAAATTGCACGTTTACAATAACCAAAACACAACATTACTACAAAATGTAGAGTTACTTAGGCGGCTCGGCTATAACCAGGGTAAAAATGTCTAACCGCCATGAGCATCACTGCGTGACGGGTATGAGCGCTATATAAGTGGCCATTATTACAATAATAATTTTATCATACATGAGAAATAGACTATAGACTAAATTTTGTATAGTATGCATTGCATTGGCGGAATTCCAAGTCATGGGTATCAAACGAATTCATGACTATCTATGATAACGTAGCGGTATTGTGGTCTAGTGCATACGTCACTGAATGTGCATCGCATGGTCCGAGCCCTTTTGCGGCATTAATCTCCTTTGGTAAGATATTAATCTACATTTGCCACTCTCCACCCAGGAGTAGTAAGTGGGTACCTGGTTGGAATTTATTCCTTGAACGCTTTTAGCTCCTCAAGGCAGCCGGGCTAAAGCCAGGGTAATAATATTACTTTGTAGGCGCCTTGAGCATCCCTTGGGTTTGTATGCGCAGTATAAACGTATAGCTATAATAATGATTATAATTTACTACAGAGAAAACGCTGTTTTAAAGGTCCAAACAATTGTTTACAATATGAACTGAACACCCGCGTACAGTTCATATTGTATACAATTTGTTTAAATATTAAACAAGTTGTATTAGTTTTAAACAACATTTTAAACAACGTTTTTACTGTGTAAGTAATGGACATAATGAGAGCTCGAAGGAGAAATATAAAGAATTGTACTTCTCGGGCAAAGCTGGTTGAAAGAAAGCAAAGTGTACACTGTGCCCTTCCTTTCTGAATTGATAACCTTTTTCTTATTTTTTTTTTTTTTTTTGCTTGTCAGAGAATTTTTAACGGCAAAGAGAGCCCAAAACGTGTGATAACCTTTCTTTCTTTCTTTCTTTTTCTTTGGCTTGTCAGAGAGTTTTCGGCGATTAGGATTCGCCCCTGTCTGACATCATGGCTTTATAGCTCAGTTGGCATGTGGATCCTAGGCAGGATTATTAAACTAATTATCCTCTAAGGGATGACTGTCTGAAAATGCTTCCGTAGGATAAGACAGATAATTTATCCCTAACCAATAAGGATCACAATTGATTAAAAAAACATTCTTCTTGCTATACCCAGCAGGGCAGATATACATCACCTGTTTGCCTGGCTAATTTCAATGGTTTAAAATTGTCACTGATATAAATACATTTCAATTTGTTACTTGTAATGACTTTTAATCTCGTAAACAACTTAATAGCCACGTCTGAAACCTAAAGAAAACATCAAGTCTGAAATGCATGTATATCGCTTCCAGAAGAAAGAAGCTTTTACACAATTAAAAGTTATTATAAGCTTTTCCGTGGTGAGGAGGAGGGTGGTGTCATGTGACCCTACCAAGTCTTTCACGATTTCGACTAGCAAGCACGAAAAAGTAAAAGGTATTATTTCTTTGGTAGGGGGGGGGGGGGGTGGCTCCCGGGTAACCGGGCTATATACCCTTGAACCCCTCCCATATAGATCATACATGTACATGTACATGATTTTTCTACCTATAATATGCCAATGATCAATGCTAGAATTAGAGAGAGAGAGAGAGAGAGAGAGAGAGAGAGAGAGAGAGAGAGATTGTACCGCTTCTGCAATGGTTTTCTTACAGA
Organism: Heliocidaris erythrogramma; assembly: GCA_025617745.1. Lineage (NCBI taxonomy): Eukaryota > Metazoa > Echinodermata > Echinoidea > Camarodonta > Echinometridae > Heliocidaris > Heliocidaris erythrogramma. Next base: position 28,402,063 of record CM046872.1, on the reverse strand, counting down.
TTAACGGATCTATGGAAAGGCAGATTGTCATGAATTTATAATATAGAAATATGCAACCATGGTAACGGATGTATGAGAAAGGAAGAAAAGTCTTTCATTGGTAGGTAAAATAAAACCAGATACTATTAAAATATGGTGATTATTTTGTCCAGAACATTTTCATTTCCAAATCCCTACCAAAGAGAGAGAAGGGAAGGGGAGAGGAAGAGAGGGAGCGAGAGGGAGGGAGAAGGAGGGAGTCAGAGGGAGAGAGAGAGAGAGAGAGAGGGATAGGAGGGGAGGGGAGAGGGAGAGGGAGGGGAGGGGTCCTTCTAATCCAGGGAGAGCCAGATCTAACGATTAAAAAATATTTAAATTTAATTCACAACAAAAATAATTATTATTCTTATTCTAAAATTGCCATTCCCCTGAAGGCCTGAAGCATACAAAAAAGTACAAGGGGTAGCCATGTATATAAGTACTGTTTCAACTTCCTACTTGGTCCCCCCTTTTAAAACTCTTGACACTCTGATTACGCCACAGAACAAGGTTGGTGTCAATATTACAGGTACCACACCAGATGGGATTGATATGATCACTTTATATACGGTAATACAGGAAGTAAAGTCAAAAAACGGTCACGCTATTGTAGCCAATACTATTATTACTCGATAATGATCCCTTCACGTTCAGTACTCAAAAAGGTATAGTGGTATAACAACTATGAGTTACTGTGAACAGATGATGGTAAATGATGCGTCTTTCAAAAAGCGAAAATAACGATCACCGTATTGTAATTTTTGTTTGCTGGCATTTAAACAATTTCTCTGGTTTTTTTTAGATTTAGGAAAGGTGCTGCTTTCAACATTTAAATGTAATATCAGTTGCAGTTTCATTAGTAGATTATTTAGAGAGAGAAAGGAGAGACGTAGAAGTTGCATAGAAAGATTTGAAGAGCGAACAAGAGAGGGACAAGAGAGAGAGAGAGAGACAGAGAGAGAGAGAGAGAGAGAGAGAGAGAGAGTGAGAAGAGAGAAAAATACAGCTGCTGATTTGAGGTCAAGGGCATCCATTGATGACTGGACAAAATATTTCATATTACAGTACAACAAAGTTAATTCATAATTGTCACAGTATGATGTGTCACAAGAGTCGTTTCACAAAAACCCCTCAAATTAAAGAGGCCCTGCCTGAAACTGTTACAAATATATATTATATCCCAATAAAACAGTAGCAATAGGTATTTTGAATAAAATTTCCTACCTTATATTAGAAAAGTGAGATATTCCAAATATAACACATTTGAAGAACTCCTTCGACGAAGGTATATATTCGAAGTTTCGATCGAACAAGTATATGAGTAACAAAGCTCCCCCAATTAACTGGGCGGTCTTGCAAAACTACTGACGAATAACGTATACCACGCGCATTTTTGCCTAAAAATGCCATTTTTGTCTCAAAATTTGAAAGAATGTCCTAATATGTAATATTAGGTCAAGTTATAAACCCTATTCATATACAATTGAACGTTGGATATTACACACACATGTATGGCGTAATGAAACATAAAACTATGATTTACTCAAAATAATAGCTTGTGAAAACTACCAATATTTTTTAATTTTTTTATAACTGTTACCAACATTTGGTAGCTAATACAAAAAGTGGTGTTGTCTTTCTTCCAGAATTTCTGTTTACTTGATTCCAATCTAGATCCAGAAGATTTGTGTCCCCTGTAAAATGGGTGATACCAAAATTTTCACATTGAACATGATGACAAGACCTGCTACTTGATTCACTGAAAATTGTATTTATAAACATAAAAATGATACCTTATTCATAACTTTGCTGCCACGGATGACTCAGCAGCAGCTTTTCAAACAGTAATTTCAAACTCCTCTTGTACCAAGTTTGGGCTGAAGTAGCGAGTGTGGGTCAAACCAACTATGCATTAGTGACTTCAGTTGCAAAACAACTGCTGAGTTATTTTCACTTGATTTTGTGCCTTTGAATAGAAAGGTGTTAAAGTCAACTCAAACTCAAGAAAGGGCTCATTACCAGTTAAGTTTAAGATTTTTTTGCCATTTGACAACACAATGTTGGCTTCATCTGCATCCCTTTTTTAAGGATAGCCTTTTTATTGAGTCGTTAAAAATGGACATTGTTAATTCTCAACGTGTATCCTTTCTTTTCTTCTTTTTACTTTTTAAGGTCAGTAAACCTTTCAGTCCATGTGTTATTCGCCAAAAAGCACCGTGTGCACCGTATGCAGGTGAAATGGTGCTATTATCGAATAAGCAGACAGTTTTTAGTTATCACGGGACAAGAAGGTCATTGAAATAAATTAAATATTGTCATGTGGATTGAAACAAGGTCATATGGAAGCTTAGATCACTTTAAACAATGAAGCACTGAAGCACAAAGGAGAATTTATCTTTTTAAAATTATTTTCGATAAAAGTAGCACATTCATATTACTTGACTCACATTCGTTGCATCAGCGTCAGCCCAAACTTGGGACAAGGAGATTTTGATTTTTTGACTATTTTTAAAAACCCTGATGCTCAGTCATCCAAGACAGACAATAAGCTATTATTCACCATGAAATAAATTTCATTAAAACATTTTAATTAGAAGCTATCAGAATTATGTATACACTTTTTTGATACGCACTGAATTTATGTAGCCATTTATTTATTTATTTGAACTTATTCATACAGGATAAAAGCATGATCAGTATAAAACTGTTTTGCATCATGTTCCTGATGCAACAGGAATAAACAAGGTATAGCATAAATTGGTAACAATTTTATAAGAAAATAAAAGGAATATAGTTACATAATAAAAAATTAACTCAACAAGTAAAAACAACAATAATAAACGGCTATGAATATTTCAAAAATAACCAATTGAGTATATTATGTAATGTTAAGTCTAATGTAGAATGTGGATAACATCCATGTACTAATGAGACTACAGGATTACAAAAAAACAAAACAAAACATGACCCGTATATAATAAATATCCCATACATAGTTCCTGTAACTTTGTGGATTGTCATCTAAAATATATTTTTGAAAGTCACACAAAGATCATATACATACATGTATATATATCGATGATATTCATTAAGGTTAGCTGACAACTAAATACGGTATATTATCACAAATTAGTGTTGATGTAGAGTGTAGCGACTTAAAATCACGAGTTGGCAACTAATCAATATTGGTCACAGACCAGGGCGGCAAAGCGTCTCGTGATGGGGGTGAAAAGTAGACACCAGCAAAAAAAAAACTTCCGGGGGAAGTTTTAAGTTCTGGCGACATAAAATGTCTTATGACCGATTCTAGAACAACTACCCCCAGGAAAACTACCCCCGGATAACTAGTACAAATAAATCTCTTTTTAGGGGTAAAAAGGGCACTTTATGGAAGGAAAACGCCATGTATCAGAATGAAAGGGGCAATAATATTGGGGATAAATAGGGCACTCAACAGAGATGAAAAGGAGCACCTATTAGAGGGAAAGGATCACTATATTGAAAAAAAGAATAGGGGTACTTGTTAAGTAAAATAGGTAACTCTCAGAATTAATAAGGGAATAACAGATGAAGGGGTATTTATCAGCTTATAAGAATGAAACAAAAATGTTGTTACAAAGGAAAAGAAGCAATTATTGAAGGAAAAGGGGGACGTATCAGATTTGAATAGGGGTTTTATTAAAAAGAAACGTACTATATTTACAAAAGGGAAATTTTTAGAGGTGAAAAGGGAACAATAATAATTAAATAGCTACTATACTAGTTATTCTTCTGTCGTGCTGTGATGTAATGTAACAGAACTCTCAACAATTCTACTGAATAAACACACAATAATGAAACTATAGGGGAAGGGGTACTTGCAAAGGTAAATGTAGCACCTGTTTGATTTGAACAGGGATAGTAATCCCAGTTAAGGGTGGCTTTTATCATAGGTGGTAAAGGAGATTATGATAATAATGTGGAACTGGCACCGGTTAGAAAGAAAAGGTGACACTTTTCTGAAGTAAAAGGGTTCATTTTCCTATCTAAAAGGGGTACTTTGCGGATATTTTAAAAGTGAGAAACTGTTCACGCCCAGAACGTACCACTTTTGCATGTCTCCGACTGTCAGATGTACATTGGTTAGAACATGGAACAATTATCAGAGATTTTTCATACAAAGGGGAGAGATAGCTAAGTGGTATCGAGATTTCCAAACATGGGTGTCGATCCCGGGCGGGTGGGGGGGGGGGGGGGATGTGAGAATTGCGATACATTAACTTAAAACTAATAATTATCCACATTCATTATTTAACAACATTTAATCATACAGATGCAAGTTTTATAGACAGATTTTTGAAAAAGTCCTTGGTGTGGGAGGGGGATACCCCACCCCCCTCCCACACCCTCCTCTCGTTATAATAAATGACATTAAATTAAATTCCATGTATACAACTAAGGATTTATTTTGTAATATATACGATCTATTACAAGATAAAATCATCTCTGTCTTTCATTATGAAAACATAAAATCATATCCCAACAAAGATTAAATGTGCTGACTGTGTGGTAATCTTTTTGGCACAGATTTGCACATTCAATGACTTGCATATTAGGATATATATACATTATAATGAAACATACTCATATGTATATGTTATAATGTTCATATAACATATATCACTTTTCCAGTTATAGTTAACGATAACTTATATTATAAAAATGAAATGAAATTTGGCTTTTGCACGATAAATAAAAAAAAAAAACCCGGCGAGATATTAACGATTTTTTCAACCATTTAGTATGCAATATCGCAAATTGTAACTTACAAATTTGGGGTAAAACTGATTCTGTGATCGGCATTATTTAAATAATTACAAGTATAATGTTCAAAACTGATGATTACTCCTTGAATAATTTTGCATAATGAGTTAAATCATTTCCATTGTAGACTTTAATTTATTATTTATTCATTTATTTTTTTAAGTTGATGCATTAGTGTACTTCGATAGTATTTTGCAGGCGCCGCGGAACGTCTTGGAAAGTGGAGGGGCTTAATGGGGGGAGGGGCTGCGTGTATACCACATTTTTGCACTGCCATACGTTTGCACGTGTTTACTGAGAAAAGTGGGGGGGGGGGGGGGGCTGCAGCCCCCCCCCCCCCTGGTTCCGCGGTCCCTGTTTTGTTGCTCTGACAGTAAAGGCCAGATCAGAATTCACCGATTTTCACTACCATAAAATAGTTGGACACTGCCAGGGCAGATTTGGGACTGCAATTCGGTTCTAGGGAACTGCTATGTGACAGGCCCATCCATCCTACAACGTATATGTAGCCAAGTTTTCTTACATATTCAATATGATTTTGATACATTATCAATATACCTTGGCGAGACGGACTTCCGAGTGGTCGACCAAATGATGAAAGCCATGCAGACGTAATTTTGATGGGGCAGGTGCTAATATTCTGTATAACTCAAAATCAGCTTTACAGTTTGTGAGTGAGCAACAATTTTGACACTGTGTAGTCAAAACACTTCTTTCTAATATCTAGAAATATTTGAATTGAAAGCTCAGAATTTGCTTGCATGTTGTTCAATTAGGAATGTGTGGTAATTTTCAAATTCCAATAGTTTCGTGATGTGTAACACATTATTAACCATGACAACGTCCATGAGGAACACATCTGCAACCAACTTTAAGGGCAAAGTTGACCCCCCAAAATTGAGTTATATCAATAAAATTAAATTAAACAAAAAAAAAAGGTTACAAATTCATCAAAATCGTATAAAAAACGAAACATTTATGGCCTTTTAATGTTGTGCATTGTTTCACGAAACAGTTATATGCATAACATGGGCTGTATGCAAATTATTGAGCCGTTGATGCCAAAAGCTTATTTTTTCCTTTTGTATTTTATTATATGAAATTTCAAATATATCAATTTTCTTCTCCAAGAATGTAAAACAAAGTTCGACTCCTCATAGAATGCGTACGATCATCATTATTATAACTTATTGTGATTCAATGAAGAGAATCTTTATAAACATCTATGAAAAAAAAAATGAAATATTTGAAATTCATATATTTTTGTATTTTACAAAAGGAAAAGTGACCTTATGACATCATCGGATCAGTAATTTGCATACAGCCCATGTTGTGCATATCACTGTTTTACGAAACAATGCAAAACTTCAAAATGCCGTAAATTATTTTTATCCTTTTTGATATGTTTTTACTGTTTCGTTTATTTAATTTAACTCTACTGATTCAACTCAACTAATTATTTTAGTGGACTGATTCTGATAGCTACGGTGAAAAATAATATATGATTCATTTTATATTGTTCGAATTCAGTGTGTTTAACATTTATTTTGTATTGGTAGGTCACATTTCTTTCTTTGAAAGATTCATTCATTAACATTCTGTTTCCATGTTTATAAATCAAATTTAGCTCTACTCCTATAAACAATTTTTTTTAATATAATAAAACAGACGGCAAAAGTTATTAGATGTTTACCGTTATTTCATGTTGAAAACAACCATAGTATTTTGTTAGAAATACAACACAATAAATATATTTGTTACCATGGTAATGGCCTACACATGTAGTAGTCACATCCATCACCACTTTACTGAAAATAAGTGAGTGTCCTGTAAAAGAGAAAATAATAATGGTCAACTTATTAATACTTACCTCTTTTTTAGGCAGCATCAAGGGATTTTGCTCAAATATCAGTTTTTTTTTCTTACTGTTTCCATGGAAACAGCCATTTTCAAACACGATGGACACTTTTTATAACTCTTATTTGGGTCTTAATCAAGTGAGAAACTTTTGATATATTATTTTAAAATGTTACAATGTGTTTTTGTACTTTCTTAATCACGAATACATGACAATTTCTTAAATTCTATTTTTTATCCCATGGTAAAAGCCCTTGTGGTCACGCCCACCCTTTAATTTAGGGCAAAGAAGCACATTTTAAGAGTTAATGGTCCCATCTAACAGAAAAAGGGGGTGGGGACATTTCAGTTTTTGGCCCATAGACTATATTGATAATATTGTATAATTGCCTCTGTACATACTGTACACTCTAGATGTACGGCTTCAAATAGTGTTTTTCAGTCAAATGCGCATCCAGTAAAAATACATCGTTCCATTTGGGATAACATAAAATGAGTTATCTATCACCTTATCGGATAATTTCTTTTCTGTGTATGACATGGCAATATACATGATATGTTTAATGAAGAAAAAGTGTTTAAAATGACAAATTTACGTTGGGTAAAAAACTTTGAAATATTGATAGTTTCCACAACCTATTATTTTGAGTAAATCACAGTTTTATGTTTCATTACGTCATACATGTGTGTGTAATATCTAACTTTCAATTGTATATTAATAGTATTTATAACTTGAAACTCAAAATAAATCTGATATCACTTGAAAAGTCTTAATCAGGTATTACATATTAGGTCAAAAAATTAAAAATTGTGATTTTTGACATTCTTTCAAATTTTGAACCCAAATTGGCATTTTTAGGCAAAAATGCGCGTGGCATCCGCCCATACCTTATTTGTCAGTATTTTTGCAAGACTTTAAGCACGAATGCCGAGCATTACCCAAAAATGCCGTCGAATCTTTTTCTAGAGCCTTTTTGGATGTTTGGCTGGTCTACTATAAGCAATTGTTGAAAATACAAACATATGAATATTAAAAGCCATATACAAAATCGTTATTCCAATAAGGCATTCAGAATACATCCTTACTCATATAGATCCTGCTGAGTATCGTCATTTAGAAGTAGAACTGGAAGCACAGAAGTAGAATGAGAAGTTCAAGGGCACGAGTGTGAGCGCGAATATGTGAAAGAGATAAGCCTATATAGTCGAATCGTGGGAACGAGTGCCATATTCATACCATTCACATGCAAAACTTATATTCTACTACTCATCCAGTTATGGTGTTATAACATAATTTACGATATAATAATCCACGATCGAGAGTACGAGTAACTGTATACCAGACAATATGATTACATTTTCACCTGCATAAAACCACACCAAGACCATTAAATCAGATATATACTCACGTCTAAAACGATAGACTGCTGATCAAGATCGACAGTCTTCCGAGCACTTGGGTTAATCTGTTCTGTCATGGTGGGAAAAAATATAACCGACTCCAAATCTACGAATGTTCACCCGTCAGGGTCTGCTCCGTTTATACGAATTATTCCCGAGCTCTGGGACAAATGACTTGACGGGGCGAGTATACGAACAGTGGTCCTCTCTGCGACTGATATATCTACTGGTAGAGGTTTACGTATCGATGAACTAGACTCGCGAGGGAATGTATCGTATTAAAAACCACTGCACTCTGGCATCCGGCCATCCACCTCTGAAAATTGGAAATAACGCACACAGCGTGAGGTTTCGGACAGTATAATGGGAGTGACAAGCGATACTCGTTCTGCTGCATATCAGTACACGAAAAGCACTGAGGCATGATGGTTTTCGGAAAAAAGAAATAATTCAGACTGACTGAATGAAAACGAAAAATTCGATAGAATGCCCCGTCGACCCTTTTCTATAAATTGTAAAAAGGCCTAACCATTATCAAACGAGACTTTTCACCAATATATAACATGCTTTCGGATATATATTGGCCTAGTTGTTACAGTTGACAAACTTTCCAGATAGTCTTCGTTTATTCTTGTCAAATTATTATTCCGTCTTTACAGATTGGCAAGGAAAGGTATGGATGAGATAAAATAAGTGGAAGAGGAAGAAATGCCAATTAATGTAGGCTGGCAAGGTGCGGAACAGAAAAGATGCGGGAGCAGGGCAGAGATGAACGAAACAAGTGAGGATTGGAGGACTAGGTAGAGATGGAGAGATATACACGGATAGGGGCATACGAGAGAAAGAGAGAGAGAGAGAGAGAGAAAGAAAGGGAAAGAGAGGGGGGGGGGGGGGGGGGGGGGGGGGAGAGAGAGAGGGTGAGTAGAGGGAGGGAATGGGTGAAGTGATAGGGGGCACCTATACAATAAAACGAATTAGATAGTAATCAATACATCCAAGGATAGATATATTATCTACAGGTGATTGAAAGATTTTTAAAGGATTTTTAGGGTTCGTAATTTCTTAACTCGATTTTTATTTCGTCTGTCTGAGATTTTGGGGATGGTGCCCCCTTTTTGGGGGGTCCGCTCGCTAGTCATAAGGACCGCTATTCATAAAAGAAACTTATTCATAAGGGTAATTATTCATAAGGACCGCCATTCATAATAAGACATAAGGATCGCTATTCATAATAGGAAAAGAGGGCCGCTATTCATAAAAGTCGATATTCATAAGGGTCGCTATTCATAATGGGATAAGAGGGTCGCTATTCATAATCGGAGAAGAGGGTCGCTATATTCATAATCAGAGAAGAGGGTCGCTATGTATAATCGGAGAAGAGGGTCGCTATTCATAATCGGAGAAGAGGGTCGCTATTCATAATCGGAGAAGAGGATCGCTATATTCATAATCGGAGAAGAGGGTCGCTATTCATAATCAGAGAAGAGGGTCGCTATTCATAATCGGAGAAGAGGGTCGCTATTCATAATCAGAGAAGAGGGTCGCTATTCATAATCGGAGAACAGGGTCGCTATTCATAATCGGAGAAAAGGGTCGCTTTCATAATCGGAGAAGAGGGTCTCTATTCATAATCAAAGAATAGGGTCATAATTTAAATCAAATAAGAAAAGGGATGGATGAAGGACAACCCACCTGTACCGTATTTAAGAAAGCCTTAGAATGCATTTCCGGCTTTTGTCAAATATATCCCTATTTTTTTAAAAAGTGAACTTTATCTATCAATGCTCCCCACACTTTGAAAGGCGCTTTGCCAATGCCTTAATAATTAAAAAACGATGTTTAATCCATACAATTACGTGGGAGGAGAGGACCCCCTCCCCCTCCACACACCCACCCACACAGGTCCAGATCCTCCCGTTTCTCAAGTCCTGTGGAGACCCTAATCCTTTATCTCAAGTTCCAATTCTCAAGTGGGATCGTCGTAGGGGGTAGTTGTCCTGGCGATTAATTGTAGGGGGTAGTTTTTCTCCAGAAGGGTGCGGCTTTTGCGAAGAAACCTGCCATAAACTATGACGTCATTTAAACCTAACTGAGATCTAGGATGTGGTCATTGGCGCCGGAAGTGGGGGGAGGGGCGATCACCCCAACAAAAGGTGGGGGCAAGTTGCGTTTTCGACCTCCCCATAGGCGTAAATGCATAATCTTTGGAGGGGCTGAAGTTTTTTGCGCGAAAGAGGATAAAAGTAAAAAAGATGTGGGAGAGGAAAAACAAGAGAAAATAAGACAATAATTGGACCCCTTTTTTGTTTTTTTGTTTTTTTGTTTTGTTCAAGGGGACCCTGCTCGCTAGTGCCCCCCTTCGCGCGCGAAGCCGAAAACTTTTACGTTTAAGCTGATTTCGTAGCGCCTTTGTAGGCTTTTTTTCTCTCACTTCCTCCGCTTTTTCGCTCTCTCCTTTTTTTAAGGGGCTGACTAGGGGGGGGGGGGGGGGCGGGGTGGCATGGCCCCCTTTGCCCGCCTGGCTAAGCCGGGGGGGGGGGGGTGTATTTGTTTCATCGCCCCTCCCCATATTGCTTCGACACAGCCCTGGGGTTGTCTCACATCCAATATTATCATTTTGTTTGCTAATTTAATTCTTTCATATTTGAGTGTTTCATAGAAGAATGAAAATCCGTATCCGGACACCTACCCCCTGGACAACCACCCCCCGGATAACCACCCCTAGGATAACCACCCTCTAGGACAACTACCCCCTAGGGCAACCACCCTCTAGGACGACTACCCCCCTAGGACAAGTACCCCCCGGATAACTACCCCCTGACAACTACCCCTAGGGGGTGGTTGTCTGGGGGAAGTTGTCTGGGGGTAGTTGTCCCTGGGGGTAGTTGTCCGGGGGGTAGTTGTCCGGGGGGTAGTTGTCCGGGGGGTAGTTGTCCGGGGGGTAGTTGTCCAGGGGGTAGTTGTCCGGGGGGTAGTTGTCCGGGGGGTAGTTATCCGGGGGGTAGTTATCCGGGGGGTAGTTGTCCTAGAGGGTGGTTGTCCTAGGGGGTAGTTGTCTGGGGGATAGTTATCCGGGGGGTACTTGTCCTAGGGGGGTAGTTGTCCTAGAGGGTGGTTATCCTAGGGGTGGTTATCCGGGGGGTGGTTGTCCAGGGGGTAGGAGTCCTAGAACCATGAAAATCATATTCCAATATTTTACAAATAATCCTAACCCTAATCTCTTCTTCGAATATGAATAGAGACTCTCCTCCCCGATTATGAATAGAGACCCTCTTCTTTGATTATGAATAGCGACCCTCTTCTCCGATAATGAATAGCGACCCTCTTCTCCGATTATGCACAGTGACCCTCTTCTCCGATTATGAATAGCGACCTTCTTCTCTGATTATGAATAGCGAACCTCTTTTCCGATCATGAATAGACCCTCTTCTTGAATTATGAATAGCGACCCTCTTCTCCGATTATGAATAGCGACCCTCTTCTTCAATTATGAATAGCGACCCTCTTCTCTGATTATGAATAGCGAACCTCTTTTCCGATTATGAATAGCGACCCTCTTCTCCGATTATAAATAGCGATCCTCTTCTACGATTATGAATAGCGATCCTCTTCTCCGATTATGAATAGCGACCCTCTTCTTCAATTATGAATAGCGACCCTCTTCTCCGATTATGAATAGCGACCCTCTTCTCCGATTATGAATAGCGACCCTCTTCTCCGATTATGAATAGCGACCCTCTTCTTCGATTATGAATAGCGATCCCCTTTTCCGATTATAAATAGCGACCCTCTTCTTCAATTATGAATAGCGACCCTCTTCTTCGATTATGAATAGCGACCCTCTTCTCCGATTATGAATAGCGACCCTCTTCTCCGATTATGAATAGCGATCCTCTTCTCTGATGAGCCAGTGGTCCTTATGACTAGCGGTCCTTATGACCAGCGAGATTACCCCTTTTTTTCCATACAGAATGCTGGTCCGCTGCTGGCACATGGACGGCGGAATGGGGAAGGGGAGGGCCGGTGGAACACTTCACTTTACCCAGAATCAACAAAAATGCCCCGATCAAAATGAAGAAGTATGTGCATTATACACAATGGGCTAAACCTCTTTAAGATGTGGGGGTCAAGATGTGTGTGTGTGTGTGTGTGTTTGTGGGGGGGGGGGGGGTAATCTTGAATTCAGAAATGAAATACACGGAAAATATACTTTTTTATAGATCATGGGAGCGTTTCATCAAGTGTTTTGTCAGTGATTTTTACCGACAACTGTTATAAGCTACTGAAATCCTCGCATCTGATTGGCTGAGAGCAAATTCGTCGGTAAAATCACTGACAAAACAATTGATGAAACGCTACCCAGGACTGTAGGGGAAGAATTCAAAGTACCCAGAGATTAACCTAAAACTAATAATGTGAACATTAGACATTTAAAGTTATAAGAATTCCACTTTGCACTTGTATGTATGTATAACTCTGGATTGTATTCACGCAAAACAGTTTATCAATAAAACAAAATGAGGCATTTTGGGAGAGGAGTCTTAACAAATGGCACACCTTAAATTACGGGGACACTTTCGCTTCTTCATAAACGTCTAAATATTAGAATCCATACTAATTTCTTCCTTTGTAAAATCCAGACTTACAAAATATTTGTATGCATTTTTTGTGTTTATTTTCGGGAGTCTCGCTCGATTGTTCATGTACTACATTGTTTACAGACCTTCTCTGACGCATAGGAACAGAGAGATTATGTATGATCTTAAGTTAATTCAAATTCGCTTCCTTTTATTTCCCGACCATGGTTTCCATAATTCCTCCCCTCTATAACCCATCATATCCTATTGCATTTGCTCTCTTTCTTCTCTGTTCCTTCTCGCCCCCATCCCTCTCCTTTCGAAAAAGAAATCTCTTAATATTATTATTTAGAGTCAAATTAATGAGGGTATAGGTCTCAGTACAGAATTATTTTTCCTTCTCCAAACAGGTCAAAAAAAATATTTATGAAGTTAATAAAATGTCATATAATAATTCAAAGACAGATCATGAAATGAAGTGTAGCTAACATTTTATTTTCTAGCAATTCACAAATATATTCAAGGAGTAAACTAAAATATAAGAAAAAAATTACAAGATCAAGGTTTTGCAAACCTATCTCACAGCACATGATTATAATTCTTCATTATAAACTAAACAGAAAGATGGCAAAGTTCTCCCTATGCATATGATAAAAATATATAAATAATAATAGATCTTTTCTACATAAATCATTTCAAATTCTATGGTATTTGCACTATGTAAAAACAAAATAATTTTACTACTTTATCAAGTTGCAGAGTGACAATAAAAGAATGCAGATTAATGCAGCGAAAAAAGTCACTACTGAACAAGTAAAAAATATTGTCCATGTATGTTAAATCTTCTTGTAGATACACTACAAGGTAACAAAGTAATATTAATTGTGAGGAGATTCTTATACATATTATATTCACTTTGAATTGAATTATTGATAATAAAATTGAAATCAGAAATAAATCCTTTTACAAGATCTACAAATTACATCACATATGATGTAAACAAATATACTTCTTTACACTCACAAACTGTCTTTTCACATGAGTCCTTCACTATACTCAGTTCATGTCTGCATCGGCATGTATGATGCAGAATATTATGAAAGGTTCAAATACATAGTATTCGCACTCTATGTCTTTTCCATTAGAGCTGTATGCAAGTAAGGATAATAATACATTTGAGATAGTCCACGTAAAAATATGTGAAAATCAGGTTCAGGAATAAAAACAAAATACAAAAGCAACTTCATTTAGAATTGCGATGATGGTCTTCTTATAATGTATAAAACATCACATTGATAGGCAAACATTTTGAACAATTTTGTGAGAAGTGCCTGAATACCATTTTAAATTTCCCACTCCCCAACAACATTATTGTGAAGAATGAGTATTCCTTGATAGTGGAATGCATGATCTACACACGACAAGCAACTAATGATAAGAATAACACTTTATTTTCACAATCATTTGATAAAAAGTTTTGCCACCAACACGACAACATCGGTGATAACTATTTCAGCTCTGAATTTGTTTAACATAAAAAAACCTATAAGTTATTTTGTCCTATTACCGACTAAATGCACATACGTATTTTCATAGTTATGATTACATGTATGTCAAATCAATTTGACAGCCCTACTACTACTGCTTGAATCAAATGAAATACCAAGATAATGACAATTTCATATTTAATTATGGTGGGTATTCCATGATACACTGGGCCTGTTTCATAAAACTTGTCAATAACCACTTATGATAAGCTACTGAAATCATTGAATTTGATTGGCTTAGAGCAAATTTGTCATTGATCTGTAACAGTTGTCATTGATGAAACAAGCTATGAAACAGGGCTCTGTACTTGATAATCTATGGGACACTAAAAGACCAAATACATTGGACTTGCCCACATATATTTCAGAAGCACATATTTCATGTTTCCTCACATTTATATGGGGACACTAAAAAAAACATAACCCCAACAATACTGTAGCAATTATGCATCTAACATACATGTACTACATGTATGCCCAGAACAACCACCATTGCTTATGAATGTACATTATCTTTAATACATTACCTTGCATCTACATGTATCAATATAATGATTACATAGTGGTAATAAAATATTCTTCATACTTGTACACAATTTTTTATAAGCGTAGTAATGCTCTGTTTTTTTCATAGCCATGTTTACAAAAAATGAGTTTCTTTACAGAGTTTCTGGTAGTGGTAGTTGGTGAGTAACAGACAACGTAATTTGAAACCATAAATGAGGTCTCTCATCTTCATCTTCAGACATCCCAAGTGGTACCATGAAGTCAACGAAACTACCAGCATTGGTCTCAAAACACAAAGGTACATCTACAAACTGTGTCTGTGGGGGTGGGGGGAGGTCACAGGTCACACTCTGCTTGCTCTAGTGACACCCCTGAATTTCAGCATGTATTCAATAAATTGATTTGATTTGATTTTGTATGCACTTTATTGAGGAACTTGTAAAATTGAGTTCTGGTCATGTGACTACATTGTGAAAGAAACTGTCTGGAAGCAATTGGGAACGGTTGATCATGTCTAAATAAGGATTGGTGCATACTGTGAGGTTTTGGAATCATCACAATTGTACGAAATCAACCCAAACTCACTGAAAAGCACATGCACCGCTACCAGAAATGGGTATTTGGGACTTCACACAGATGCAGCATGAATGTTCGGCCCGTTTCGGATAGAAGGGCAATTGAAGAGAAATCATTTTCAGGGGACATTTCTACTGTGATGTTCTGCCAAACTGACATAAAAAGGAATGAGAAAGCTCAGAAATGAAGTTTTAACCTTTCCCCAGAACTCAAACGTACCTTTAAGCCTATATCTTGCCCCTCTGATAGGACTCAACCCTATAGGTCCTAACATATTAGAAGAAAGACTTACACATAATGCATACCATCAATTGCTTATTCCTTTTTGATTTACTCAGATGTAAATTTTATGTAGCTTGATACAATACTTGGTCATAAGTGGTTCCTTACTCGACACTTGTGGTATACCTTCCTACCATTATGGTTGTTCAGCTTATACACGCCATAAATTCAATTCAAACTCCAAAAGTCCGAAGTAATGCATAAGGATTATTATTTATCATTTCTTCAATAAAATACCAAGCAGATAAACTTTATTAGAATGACAAAAATCAAAGCAGAAATAATATAAATCTCTAATCATTTCTATAGGTCACAGTGAAAGCACTAATATTGCCTTAATTGTTTGTCTTTTTTTCTTTTAAAATTCATTCTACATTCATAACAAGCCTGACGTAAGCTCATTTCAACAATGAAAAAATACCCTAATAAATGTACATGAAAAAGGGAAAGATATTTTCTACAAATACAAATCGGAACTTTGTACATCCAAAAGCTTACTTTTGATTTCTTTAAAAAGAGGTAATACAAGTATATACTTCAAACTGGCAATCGTTTTGCCAGGCATACAATGCTAGTCATGAAACAACATCAACACTTTGTAGTCTAGTGCAACATCACTGCTACTACACCATAAAAGTCAATAGTTCTTCTACTTTTGTAAATTTTACAAAACATTTTTCTAACTGCTAGTTAGAAAGTAAATACACACAGATTAAATTGTAAGATGCAAATTCCTTTTAAGAATAAAAAGTTATCTCCCTAGACTTACATGTATTTGAAATTTACCATGTGATGAAGGAAAAGTCCCAGGAATTATGCCAAATCAGCTAAATTAATATACACAATCTTTGCAAAATATCTGAAGGAATAGGCGGGAAAAAAAAACTTTGCAAAAGATTATCTTTTAGCAACAGCAAGTATCCAGACACGAGTTACTAAACACATTTTAGATGCAGCATTAAAAATGCAGTACATATACCTGGATATCTCTCCAAGATGAGAATAACTCTTCTTATAGAGTATTCTCATATAAGGGTGCCTTTAAATTATGCACAATTTCAAAGTGTATATATATGAGGTAATAAAAAGTAAATAACATCTAGTTGAAAATATGTAATTAATAACATTTTCCCATGAATAACCAGACAATGGCAACCTCTTTTGCTAGATACACAGTGCTTTTAAACTGCCAAAGCCAAACTGGCACAACGACAGGAAATCCAAATCCTTTCAATTAATTCTGAAGCCTTTTATACCAACATGCTTACTTTTGATGCAAAAGACAATTCCTCTCCAAATTTGCAATTAGAGTAGACCCTAACAGGCTTGAGTAACAGGACTACACAGAACAACTTATTGTTAATGAAGGAATAGCTGTGATTATCAAGGAATTTCCAATCATGGACTGGCATCTCACTGCTCTTCTGACAAAGTTGCTCAATGTTACATTGCTCTTGAGAAAATGACAAGAAGTAGACATACATGTATAACTAGGCTAAGATGATATCCTTCCCTATTTTTGGTCTTGTTAACCACTCATTGATCAGGTTCCAGTCTATTGAGTTCTGTGACGTAGACATCGACGCTCTCCTGGTCATAGAGAACAAAGTAGATCTGTTTGAGGGAGGAGGCCATCACCGATACAAAGTAGTGGCTGATGGTACGGAGAATAGTTTCAGCTGCAATCTGCTTAGGGAAACCAGCCCTAGAAAAAGTAATCAATATATACACATGGAAAGTACAGTTAAACCCTGAAGATTCTGTTACCTTCAACACTCAAAATGAACGAGCTAAAGCTAAAACTCGGAGTAGAAGTAGGCTAACACCTTTGTAAGGAAAAGGGTTGGGAACAGTAGGAAATAATCTTCAAATTTGTGAGGTAAAATGATCTGGAGCAATGCATACCACAAAACAGGTGCATGCACAATTTCAAACCATGCTCTCATAGGAGAACAACAGGAATTTGACAAGGTAAGCCCAACTCAGGATTAGAAAGGGAATAAGAGTCTTTAAGGTAGCCAATAATAACAAGATATTAGAAAACAGGAGAGATGTATGCACCAAGCCCTCTTCATCTGTGAAAGGAATTCTTTTCCATGTAACATGAGGTGCAAAAATCTGTTTGTAAAATGTGGTGCTAAACTCTGTTTTTCACTCTCATGGCTAAAATTTACAGGTTTACGTGTTTCAGAAGTAAAGTGTTGAGCTAGGTTGTCAGTTTTTAGCTGTTATTCAACCCCGCTGGTATCAGAGCATACTTTCTATTTTACCAATCTAATGAAGATATCAATATTTTTTTTTTAAAGTCAGCTATATATTGATCTTACCTGCCACTACTAACGGACGGAATGGCTATGGATGTAATGTTCTTCTCATCTGCGAGTGCCAGGCAATTCTTAATGGTTTTCTCCAGATTACTGATAGCATTAGCCCCTCCCCAGCTGGGGCTATTTACATGAATGACATACTTGGATGGCAGGTTGTGTGCAGGACATATGGCAGCTAAAAATAAAAGAAAATAGTGTTTTAATCAATGATGTTGGAATGCATTATGTTAAAGTTAAGACTGTTACCATGCATGCAAATATCATAATTGCCTGGTATTTTGGGCAGAGGACACAAGGCAGATAGAATTTCATTAATGAATGATTTGAACCATATTGTGTAAAATTTGCAGCTGTCTACATTAATCCCACAATTGACTAATGGTTATGTGTAGGACATAAAGTAACTATAATATGTAAGAAATAGAACATGGTTTCTGGTGAAACATAATGTACCATTAGGCTTAGAAGTAAGGGCCTATTACACGAGTGTCAGACAGCAAGAGAATCCTGGTTTTTATTAATAAGATCATGATCAATAAAACCTAAGAAAATGACTTGTAGCAAAGAAAAAAAAAAGTTTCTTTTATAACAACCTCAACATAACTGATGGATGGCACAGTCCTCTCCCCCCCCCCCACAGATATCTCAGAAAGGTTACACTTTTTTGCTTTTAAACACTTTGATGACCTCACAATGCAGTTGGAAAATATGTGCATATACATGATATTGTGTAAATGAGATCAAGGGGATGATATTCTGGTCCATTATGATGCAGTAATAATAATAATAATACTTGGTTATTTTATAGCGCATTACACATAGCAAAATATTGCATGTCTCTATGCGCTGAGAAGTAAGAAAGTATTAAGTAAGAATGAAAGGTTAGAGGCTTAGAGGTACATACAATCCAAAAATGGATACCAAGTTTATTGGCAAATACTCTAAGTGTTAAATAAATATTGTTTGAGGGAAATTTTAAACTTATCTAAGTTACTTTGATACCTCATGGAATCAGGAAGTGCATTCCATAGAGTAGCGGCGGCATGTGCAAAAGTCCGTCCAACATATGACTTAGTTGAGATGGGAGGAACAATGAATAACGCTTTTGAGCTTGATCGCAGTGTTCGGGAAGGACGGTAGTATGATAATAAGTCAGTTAAATAGGAAGGGGCAATCTTGTAAAAACATTCATGTGCAAAAACTAAAACTTTAAATCTGATACGGGAATGGACAATCCTTACCTCCAGACGTATCTAGTGACTGAGCTGAACGTAGCTTGATCACTTCATCCACAAACGCTTTACCTCCTGCTCTCTCAAGTGCGCTCCCTGAAAAACAAAATAATGAAGATTTTGTTACAAATTCCTGCTCAACTTCATCAAATCATTGCAGCATATTCTAAATAGCTGTTCATGTTTGCATTTGGCAGAAAATATGTGGCATTTTGCATATAAAATGACAAAATTGAAGTTGGAATGTTTTCTGCCTTGGAAACTAAACTTTATTTAGGATTTCACAATGTCTGGAAATTTGAAAGGTACCTTGAAGACAGTTCCATTTCATGTGTAAGCTGGGTTCTTAACCCATTGACTACTAAATTATCTAATTCCTATAGGCTTTATACAGGGGCCACCTGGTTCCCGTAGGCAATGGGTTAATATGATACTCTGAGTAATTACAGGCATTTGCCTGATGAGTAAGGGTAGAGCTCATACACGGCATTTTGATTGGAATTTCTGTTAGGCTAGCACTGATTTTGAAGAATAAAATTTCTCGTTTTATCATCAAGCATACTGATCAGTATTACTATTAGTAATGATATTCTTTCATGAAAACGATTGTTTGAAGGTTTATCCTTAAAATGGCTTGTGTTCATGAATTTTTTTTTTCTTCAAATAACCAAGATAAAGTAAGATAAGTTTGACTATCCAAAGCACCATATATGACACACAATTTGGTCCAAGTATCCTACATGGCAGTACATGTACAGTATATTATGACTAAACTGTGTCCCTCAAATCTAAAATAAAGCCTCAGGGACATGTGATGCGGAAAACCGCTTAAAATAATTGTCATGCCAAAACAAAAATCCTTTTATGTGTGAATAAACAATAATTTGGGGCTGAAAAGAGTAACAGCATGTAACAACTTACTTATATGTGTGTACTATTATACAGAATTGTAAAGCATACTAATTTGCTGTAGCACTTTTTAAAAGCAGTTTACTGCAGCATATCATGCAGAGGCTTAAACATAAAGTTGAGTTCTGGTAATGCGAATTATAAATTGTCTCACTGCAATTGGGAAAGTTTAATCATGTCTGTATAAGAATTGGTGTATACTGTGATGTTTTGGAATCATCACAAATGATAAGAAATTCACCCAATCTTGCTGAAAAGCACATGCACGGCACGCACATGTGGCAGGAATGTTCAGCCGGAACACTTCAGCTACTTGTCGTCATAATTTGAATAAGATGGCATTTCAATAGAACACATGAAAAAAAAAAAAAGGAAGACATTTAAAGAGCAATCCGTTTCAGGAGACCTCTCTACTTTGATTTTCTTCCAATCCGACATAACGGGAATGAGAAGGCTCAAAAATGATTTTTCACCTTTCCCAGAACTCAACCATCTCTTTAAGTCATACTGACCTACTTCTCCAGCCATTGCATAGGTTGAATTGGTTGGATGAACCAAGGCATCAGCTGTGATTTCAGTCAGATCTGCTTTGACAACTGTTAGCTGGAGTGAAGATAATAATAATAAATGGTCATATTTAGTTATTTATCCAGGATAGCCTTACCAGTACTAATACTGTTCTTCCAGAGGGCCCTGCAATCATATACATATATGTGATTACCCCAGCTCTAGCTGAGCTACCAAAGGCTAACAGATTTTTAAAAAAATATAAAAAACCTGCTACAGATGGTTCTTACTGACATAAAAAAATCCTTAGTAACTGTAAGGAACTGTAAGGCAACCAGCTGCCACATGTCATCATTGTCCACCATCCCAGCACGTTCACAATACTATTAGAAGACTCTTCAAAACAAAAATACAAAGAAAAAGCTACAATATATCAAGCAAAAACATTATATTCTTTTTTAGGCATTAGTTCTTTCACACATCCAAAAACGTGTGACAGTTTCAGTGTTTATGGTTCAGACACCTCAGATGTGACCTGGCAGAGCAGAAATGTGAAAAAGTTTCTGAAGTCTGATAGAAATTGAAACTCTCACAGGTAATCACCTTTTGGATGTGTCATGGAACTAATTTATAATGATTTAAAGTGAAGCTTGAGTTCTGGGAAAGGTAACAAATAATTTGAGCTTTCTCATTCTTTTTATGTTAGTATGGATGATTATCATAGTACATGTAAATAATGTCTGCTGAAAAGGATTGCTCTTCAAATGCTCTCACATTCAAAATATGACAAGACATCTGAAATGTTCAGGCCGAAAATTTGTGTGTAGTCCCATATCACATTTCTGAGTGCAGTGCATGTGACTCTCAGCAGGATTGAGTCAGTTTCTTACCATTATGGTGATTCCAAACCTTACAGCATACCCAATTCTTATGTGCTATATATTCAACCTTTCCCAATTGCCTTGAGACAGATTCTTTCACAATTCAATCTCATTACCAGAACTCAACTTTATCTTTTGCCATCCTGATGAACTTGATCAACATTATATTACTCTGTTTCACCTGATCATTTAATTGGTTAGACAGTCAGGATGTGTGTTTTGCTTACCTTCTGTCCAAGAAATAACCTTTTCTCACCCAGAATAGACTTTCCAGAAACAGTCTGCAGAGATTTTTTAAAAAGGGAGAAAGATGATAAAAACACATCAAATTGTAAGAATTTCTACTAACACTCTCAAAAGTTGAAACAAATCTTAAGACCTTCCACAATGAAACAACTGCTCCCATTCTTTTAAACACGTTGAAAAGAAAAGATCAATCTCTGCACAAAACTTATTGGAAATAGATAAATGAAATCCAAATAATTTCAACAGCCCAGGATATTATCAAAATGTCCCGTATGTCATACTTTCAATTTTTACACACACGTTGTTCTTAAATGTATCAAGGTACATGTAAATGAAATATGGCAGAGGCTTACCTTCTCCTTTCCCTTACTAACAGCAGCGTTAGAAGTTTGTGCAGCTTTCTTCACGGCAGGTTTCTTGACAAGAGGCAGCTGCTTCTTTTCAGCGGCCGTCTTGGGTTTCTTCGACAACTGAGAAGTCTTTTGACTTGCCTGACCCAAGTCAAAGACCGACTTGGCCTTAGAACCACGCTTCTTCGTCAGGAGTTCAGGATGGATCTGCGGCAGGACACCCCCGCTTGCGATGGTTACATTCTTGAGGAGATGGTGGAGCTCTTCGTCATTCGCAACAGCCAGCAGGATGTGTCTTGGGGTAACACGAGCTTTGCGATTGTCTCTAGCAGCATTCCCTGCCAGCTCAAGAATTTCAGCTATGTAGAGTGGAAAGATATGGAAAAGGCCTAGGATTCAAATTGCTTTAAAAATAATATATTGTTTAAAATCAATGCATACATGAAATGGGTCTAGCATGAATGAAAAATGTAGTTGTACCACACATTGACAAATATGAAAACTATATACTACAACATAAAAAATAAGGAGAAATTTATGACTGGTATGAAAGATTTTGGATCAGGCTCTGTCCATTTATGGACAGGAGCATTAGTGCAATGCACAAAATGCTTGATGAAAGACATGTAGACTACAATAGTTTACAACTAATATATTGCAATCTGAATTTGTATATTATTTCTGTTTATTTTTGGATTATTAATTATTTCATAACTTGCAAGGAGAATTTGCTGTGAAGTATTAACATAAGTACTGGTGGAAAGTAATCAGGATGTGTCTTGGGGAAACAAGAGCTTTGCAGTTGTCTCGTGCCAGCCAGCTCAATAATCTTAGCTAAGTACCGTGGAAAGATATATGGACAATATTTAGGACTCATACGGTCTTAAAAAGAATATCAATTGTATTCGCAATCTAGATATTGCTTTTGTTAATACATGTTGGTTAAGGCTTCTACATTACCTCTCTGGAGGGGATTGCCATTCTTTGCAAGAGGATGTAATGCCCTAGAAAGTTAAGTGCTTGATGATTTACATTCCTTCTATTTCAATGTTTACCAGGGTCCAGAATGAGATGAGGAAGAGGATGTAAGGAGGCTCATATTACATTATTATTGACTGGAAGCACTTTATATTCAGTTGAAAAAATGCTCTAGATAACGGTACTAGTATGTACAAGTGCACTAGAAGACAACTACTGCAAAATCTGGCATAACCGAACTAGCAACAGCTCTCAGAAAATCTGAACAGGATAACATGAATGTACTATAATTACAGGATATGTGTGATCACTGACCACATTAAGGAAGTATGTCCGAAATATATGCAGCCCACATGTATCTAGCAAGCATTCAAATGTACGTAACATGTATTTCCCGCCAGATTTCACGGGCAAACAAGTCACAGGGAGATCATTTCAGCATTCTTCTCTCTTTCCCCCATGAAAAAAATGTTCACTTACTTCTTATCATATTGCAATAGGCCAGTTTCGGCGATGCGAGCGCGATGATGTAATGCCTGTTAATAGTAACCAGGTTGGCCAAGCTTTGACATGCCGCCATATTGGATTTGTGCTTTTGGTATTGCTCCGCGCCGATTTCCGTTACCTCGTATTTTTATTTCATTCGTATTTTCACTATAAGTCTACGATTACCTTGCTCAACTTTTGATGGCTTCCTTACTGTCTTTTGACAAGTTTAGTGTGAAGAATTTACAAGATTTTCTTCGAGAGAGAGGAGATTATAACGTAGGATACAACAAGCAGAGACTTGTTATCTACATTGTATCATCCACTCCATTTCGAGAGTGCCTGAATGGGAGGGAAAGTTCTTTTTAATATACTTTTTTCTTGGGATTTTATAGGGTTCATAACAAAAGAAATAAGAAATGTAAAAGTTAGTTACAATATTCTCCAAACACATTTTGTGGTACTTCGCTTTCGTCAATATTGGCTTCATTTTCTGGTACCATGCCATTGACCTCGGGCGCAAGTTTTGCTTCTGTGGCCGGGGTGCTATCGACTGTCTATCGCATGGACTTGGGCGGACGGCTGTAGCAGCCAGTCGCTGCTCAAGCTCCGTTGCTGCAGCACACAGTGGATGTGGGTGCTCGGGTACCCGGTAGGCCCTGCTCCCCAGACAAAATGTTTTGAACAGATGTAGATTTTTTAATGTTATCCACTCCGAAGTCTTTCCTTCCGCAAACTTTCAACCCAATTTTGTATTTGTCCATCATTGTTTTCTGTTTTTGAAGGGGGATGAAAAAAAAACCCTTGCATGTATGTGGACGTTGCTGTTGGTCATAGCGGGTGTCGCTGTTACACGTCCCATAACAGTAGTGTTTTCCCATTTTCCGACCTTTGTTTGAACCGTTTGTATCCTCGAAATATTGAATAGTAAGTTGGAAACAGATATCCAAACTTTCATTTAATAATCTGTTCAAATAATAACGCAACAAACAGTTCAATAGCAAACAAAGGGTAGTAGTTGCACACTGAAACATGATGTACAATACAGTGTTCTCGCCAGGATTTTTCTCGCGCGTGTCGGAAACCAGCCGATTTGGTGGCAGCCAAATTTACGTGTGATGTTTTGATTTCCACGTTGTGCTTTTTTCAAAAGTCAGATTTTCGCCTTTCCATCATTATTTGTAAGGACTTACCGTATGGAGCATATTTTCAATCACAGCACGGCCGTCTGAGATGAATGTCACGAGTGTTTTTTTTTTTCAACGTACGGTACAATCATGTTTGTTTACGTTTGATCTGAAAGCGCGATCGCGACTCGACTGTACTGGTCCGTGAGGCTGCTAGCACTAGTGAATGGTGATACCAACGAACGTAGAGGACATCAACACATTCAGTGTTGCTATTAGGAAGGTCCACTTCGCTCAAATTTTGTGACCACCGTTTCTCTCAGAGCCGACGCGGCGACAGGGCTTCGACCGATCAAGCTACTACGGCGCAAACGCAGTGGCACTGAGTGAGTGCGAGTACGAGCTTTCATATAAAGGACAGGTATACGAGCTTATTTTCAGTAAGGTGTTCTATACCGTCTATTAAACTCGAGTGACAAGAATCTGCAAATATATTCCGAATAAGAACTTTTTATGACCGATGCGTAGTACCGATGCGTGATAACAGATTTTTATTTTTTTTCATGCGTCGCTCGGATTTTGCGTGTGACGCAAGTGAGTCTCCCGAAACTTGCGCGTGTTGCACGCGACACGTGTATTCTACACTGGCGAGAACACTGGTACAATAGCAGCTTCGCACCGCCGGTCACAGTTGTTTGTCAAACCCTCCGATTATGTCATCGGGTTTAAAGGTCTGTGCATACATTACGAAACTGGCCTATTAAATTATTGGATAACATTCTGACCAATCACATGCCAAATCAAAGATTGCATTTATACAATAAAGAAGAGAAGCTTTCCCAAACAATACTTTTTTGCTAGTGAGATTCTAATTTTTACCCTTTCAGTCTCGTATTTTTGAAGTCTTAAATATTGCCACAGACGATATTAAACAACATTGAAAATGGTTCCAAGCAGAAAATAGAATCGTGAACGTACGCGACTCGTGGTGTATACACCAGCTGCTGCAGGTCTTTTCCCACCTACAGTACAAGTACATTAACCCCTCACATTATATACCAAACATACATTCCGTGTCTGATGCCATCATGAACTTATGAAGCAGTCAATTCAAAATGCGCAAATTTTCTTGATTCTTGTTTCTTTTTTTTCCCCCTTGGCTTCATTTTAGACCAGCATGACCAGGCAAGATTCAACTTCAACTTCAAGAATAAAGTCGATGGCGATGTTGCAAGTCTTGGGGATTCTATCCTCCACTTATATAATTTCATACATTTCCTCGTCGTTAGCAGTTAAAAAAAAGAAAAAAAATCGGTTTTTTTAGGATTAGGATGCCTTACAAAATATGTGTTAAGAAAAATAGTTGTCAACTCGTGACATTAAAAATTCATGTTTACCAGTGAGGTATTCGATCACCGCAGCAA
Organism: Heliocidaris erythrogramma; assembly: GCA_025617745.1. Lineage (NCBI taxonomy): Eukaryota > Metazoa > Echinodermata > Echinoidea > Camarodonta > Echinometridae > Heliocidaris > Heliocidaris erythrogramma. Next base: position 28,376,028 of record CM046872.1, on the reverse strand, counting down.
GATAAACAGGAGCGCCCGAACCTATGCGGTAGCGATGGGTGTTCATCCGCAGGTATCTGTCCATACGGCCGACGGGAAAGAGAACTCCAGCCTTCGCAGACCGAGAGGTGGATTTTCCTCTAGTTTTCCCACCTCTCCCCGAATGCACTCCTCTAGCACCTCCCTTAGCAGACATAGTTGCTTTTTGATATAGAAAATACCTCCAATAAAGCTAGGAAGATTATAAAATCGTTGATTTCTGAGCTCCTTTCGTGTGCTTTTACCTCGAGCTGCCTGACGAATACACACTATTTATCGTTGTGAACTCGTCGAGCACTCCCCATGTCAAAGGTCATACATGTGTACTTCTTCCGTTTTATTGCTAAAACTCCCTCCCTGTGGAAAAATAAGTTTATTGATTTCTGGTAGACCAGTTCATCATCTATTTATGACATGAAACTTCTTTATAAGTATTAGAAAAGCATTTTTAAATCTACTTGAATTACTTTAAACCTTTTAAATCCAATATGGTGGTTGTCATGAATAAAAATGAATTATTATGTTGCCCACATAAGAGGGAGGGCTGACGTTGATCTACAAAGTGAAAGGTTAAATACTGAGCGTGCATATCATTAGCTCTCTTTACTCTGGCCCAATCAAGACTGGACATGCAAGCCAATACAGACTATACGTCACAGATCATCGTTGAGATTATATTTATAATAATTTATCACTATGAAAGAATATGGGCCGCGACCTAAAGGTTTCAATATAATATGAATTCTAATATTTGTAGATCATGATATTCAAAGATAATCATAATCGAATTATCACAGCGTCAGAGTTGTTTTGATCAAAGAGGAATGCGAGTATCAAGTATGAACGAAAATTTCAGGGCCCTCAGGAAAAGCATGCATAGTCATAGGCCTACCCATTACCATTCATATTACTCTTAAAATGATATACGCAGGAAATGAATCAAGCATTGTTCAAGCATGTGATAGTTGATTCGAAAAGTATAATTATGTCAGGACGGTTGATACGGGGGTCACTCACCATGGAGCACTTTTATTTTCCATTTCTAATATAGGCCTACCAAATATACGAGGGGCGGATACAGGGTTTTCAGAAGGGGGCGCATTTCAGAAAGGGGGGGGGGGCGCACACTGAGGAACCCTCCATTTTACGAAGCCAAACGGCCATCTAGGGGGTCCGGGGGCATACTTTGTCAGACAAAACGGGGGGGGGGGGGGGGCGCACGCCCCTTGCACCCAACCCCCTCTGGATCCGCGCCTGTATACCTAAGTAAGTGTTCTAAAAAACACATGACAAGGTTGAACTTGTTGTTTGAAACTCTCTTCCTGCGTATTCGGAGAAAGTTGGAATCTACAGAACAAAACTGCTGAAACCAAATTTCTTTGTCTATAATAATAGGCCTATCCAGCTGTCGAACATGTTGTAGGCCTACATGTACTGAATATTGTTACGGCCTGATCGTTGCTTTTTTCTTGTATATATGCGCATTATAAGTGAGTCACATTTTTATTCTTATTAAGCCTATTAAAATATTTTGTTTTAATTATTATTATTATCATCATTAATATTATTAATAATTAATGAATACAAGAATTAATAAATTTATTATTAATTATCATTATAATTATTATTATCATTATATTCACGTATACAAAAGTCAATGATGAAAGTTCTGCGTCGGTGAGTAAATAATAGATATCGAAGAAAGAGTAAATACTCAGGAGTCAAATAAAAACACCGCAGGAGACAAAAATTTGGACTGACGTTTCGGTCAATAATAATATTAATAATAGCTATATTTATATTGCGCACATCATTCCAGAGGATACTCAAGGCTCCTACAAAGTACTACTATTATCCGGGCTTTAGCCCAGCTGCCCTAAGGCGCTAAAAGCATTCAAGGAATAAATTCCTACCAGGTACCCATTTACTACACCTGGATGGAGAGTGGCAAATGTAGATTAATATCTTGCCAAAGGACATTAGTGCCGTGGCGGGACTTGAACCGCGAACCATGTGATCGATTCACAGTCCCGTGACGTATCCTCTAGACCACGATCAAAGTAAGACTGAAAATAAGTCTGAAAGTAAGCAGAAAGGAGAAAGTAGGACTGAAAATCAGGCATCTGATTGTTTATTTTCAGTCTTACTTTAATTGATAAAGGTCTTTGACCGAAACGTCAGTCCAATTTCTGGCTAGCTCCTGCGTTGTTTTTATTTGACTCCTGAGTATTTACTCTTTCTTCGATATATACGAGATCGAGGTCCTTGTTCTCTCGCATTATCCATGTAGCAAGACGATGCCCCCCCCCCCCCCCCCCCCCCCGCTGGCTTCACCCATCATACATCACTGCATGGGCATACCTACAATTCTACAATCCATGCTATTTTGCATTTTATAAGGTTTCAACTGCCATTGAAAATCGTGAACACACTTTTGGACTTTATCTGGACTTTTCAAAGGCTTTCGATATGGTTGACCATAATATTTTGCTATATAAGTTATGCCATTATGGTATAAGAGGCAAAGCACTTGATACTGGTTCAGAAGTTATCTTCATAATAGGAAGCAATATGTAATATCAACGGATGTGAATCAGTAACTAAACAACTTCAATGTGGGGTACCTCAGGGATCTCTCCTTGGCCCGTTGTTGTTTATTTTATATATAATGACTTTCATAATGCTTCCAGTGTGTTGTCATACCATTTTGCTGATGATTCGAATGTATTTCTTTCTAACAAAGATCCCAAGTTACTTCTGGAACGAACTAATAAGGAGCTCAGTGTTGTGCATGATTAGGTACATGTATGTGCCAAATTGATAGACTCTCAATTTGGAGAAAACTCGTTGTATGTGTAGCGGTTTTGGTCGCTACTTATAAGGCGAGATGGGAATAAGAAGCAATCACCACTTACCGACTTTATGCGTGCAGGGGTTAACCGGACACGGATCCTCCAAAATGTCAAAAGTTTCCAAATATTGCACAATCCGATTCAAATATATATTTACACAGGTACCACCACAGAAATGATCACAAAACTACTTGGCTAGCACAAGCGAGATTTGGACTGTTCCCTGAGTGAATTGCAGAGAATAATATGATTAAATAGAAATTCCTCCAGGTGAGATGATTGAGTATAGAATGTAAAGTAGAGAATTGTAGAAATTGCTTCAATTGAAGTGCAGGAAACAAATTCAGAAGTGAAGAGATGACATCCTCAAATTAACGTGTTAACTCGATGAGAAAACTGAGAAGTGTGTCTAGCAAAGGTGGAGATGGAAAGTGTTTGTTCTTATCCCTTGCTAGTGTAGCAGGATGAAGAAGAAAGGGAGTGTTGTTGAAAATCCTTGAATTGAAGGTGAGTCATTAATGTGCGAAGGGCATGGCCATGCAGCTGACCACTTGTTGATAGATAAATGTGATAACATAGGGGTGGTTGTGACTGCTGGTATAAAGGGCAATGTCCTCTCAAAATGACTTTGTACAATAAGTGAAAGTGAGAAATTAAAGAAAAGATGAAGTGAGGATGAGGAAAATACTACATCAGCCCCCTCCTAGAACGTTGAATAAAATGAAACGGTCGATAATTAAGAAAATAGTCCGAATGAAATGAAATAATATCTCATTTGAAATTCCAAACTTGAACGTAGCGTTTGGGAAAGTGTACTCTTCTGCCGGAACGAGTTTGTCTGACTTCGGGCTTGGCAGGAGGAGTGATAGAGGGAGGTTGAGGCTGAGAGGTTGGTGTAGTAGGCGCTTGTGAAGGTTTAGGGTCCTGTGAGGGTGTTGGACCAGGGTTGGTAGTAGATTTGACGGGCGAGTCCAAGTATGCAGGTTTCAAACGGTCGAGACTGACGCTGTCTTGTTTTCCTTTGAGTTGGATGATGAAAAACTTGTCAGTTCGTTTGATGACTTCGAATGGGCCGTCGTATGGTGGTTGGAGAGGTTTCTTGACTGCATCATGTCGCACAAATACATGGGTGCATGTTGTGAGATCAGGATGAACCTGTGGTTTGCGTTGTTGAGCACGAGTGGGCTGAGGTTTGAGTTTCTGCATTTGTCTCCGTAATCGGTGGATGTAGTTGCTAGGGTCCAAATCACAATCATTCTGACTAGGCGCTACAAACTGACCTGGCAATCTTATTGTTGTTCCATATACCAGTTCAGCTGCGCATCAACCTAAATCAGATTTGACTGCAGTTCGGATTCCAAGCAAGACGAGAGGGAGAGTTTCAGTCCATCTCGCACTAGTGGTAGCTTTAAGAGATACTTTGAGTTGTCGATGAAAGCGCTCTACAAGTCCATTTGATGCTGGGTGGTAAGATGTAGTTCGAATCCGAGAGCTGCCAAAAAGATGAGTTAGGGCTTGAAAGAGAGAGGATTCAAATTGACGTCCTCTGTCGGTTGTGATGGTTGAGGGAGCTCCGAAGCGAGATACCCATTGTGAAATGAAAGCTTGGGCAACAGTCTCGGCTGATATGTCGGGGATTGGTATTGCCTCAGGCCATCGAGTGAAACGGTCAACACAAGTGAGGAGATATGCATTGCCATTTGAAGGAGGGAGGGGTCACCAGTGTAGCGGTTTTGGTCGCTACTTATAAGGCGAGATGGGAATAAGAAGCAATCACCACTTACCGACTTTATGCGTGCAGGGGTTAACCGGACACGGATCCTCCAAAATGTCAAAAGTTTCCAAATATTGCACAATCCGATTCAAATATATATTTACACAGGTACCACCACAGAAATGATCACAAAACTACTTGGCTAGCACAAGCGAGATTTGGACTGTTCCCTGAGTGAATTGCAGAGAATAATATGATGAAATAGAAATTCCTCCAGGTGAGATGATGGAGTATAGAATGTAAAGTAGAGAATTGTAGAAATTGCTCCAATTGAAGTGCAGGAAACAAATTCAGAAGTGAAGAGATGACATCCTCAAATTAACGTGTTAACTCGATGAGAAAACTTTGAGAAGTGTGTCTAGCAAAGGTGGAGGTGGAAAGTGTTTGTTCTTATCCCTTGCTAGTGTAGCAGGATGAAGAAGAAAGGGAGTGTTGTTGAAAATCCTTGAATTGAAGGTGAGTCATTAATGTGCGATGGGCATGGCCATGCAGCTGACCACTTGTTGATAGATAAATGTGATAACATAGGGGTGGTTGTGACTGCTGGTATAAAGGGCAATGTCCTCTCAAAATGACTTTGTACAATAAGTGAAAGTGAGAAATTAAAGAAAAGATGAAGTGAGGATGAGGAAAATACTACATATGTTATTTAGTAATTCAATCACATCTCTGGATGGTAATGTATTACTTATAAACACCACAATTGAAATGATCGAGGAGTTAAAGTTTCTTGGTTTACTTATTGAGAATAAGTTATCTTGGAAACCACATAGGCTACTGTGTATCTAAACAAATTACTCTCTAGAAATGTTGGTACTATATATAAACAAATTGTTTCCCTCTCATGTATTACTCTTGTTGTATTCCACCTTGGTTCTATACCCTATACATAAGTTATGGCATTCTTGCTTGGGGCAACTGTACTAAGTCTCAGTTGGATAGACTCTCAGTTATACAAAAACGGGTGATGAGAATAATTTTGAAAAAAGCCTATATACTAGCTCCGTTTAAAATATTATTCTTTGAAAATAAAGCGTTGAGACTAAATGTACATTATAATTGTTATTGATTAAGATATATGTATTCGAAATTTTGAACGATCTATGCTCACCAATTGTAATGTTCATGGCAGATTTATGCAGTATTATGAAATAAATTCATTCATGTAATTCGAATGGCGACACAACCTGAATCAAGTCTTAAATTAAGGCTCTATGCACCGTAATTCCCATCCCCGGAAATAAGGATGTGTCGCAATTTGAATTGCTACTCAGCCAAACTATTGAGGAAGTGTCATAATTCAAATTACGGCACTACCTGAATAATTGCGCCGAGTCGCAATCTACCTGATTCGTTTGACGAGTTTCTACCGAATCCACACTTCATTCCATTCTAGTCCCCCATCGATGTCTACCTAAATTAAGATCTCCGCCTGAAGAATAAAAATCTACGCAATCGTTGAATGGTGCAAATAATCTTTGACAGACTGAAGAGCGTCATCATTATATACTTCAAGCAACACGTCAGTTCCTGCGTGTTTTTCACGTTCTAGGTGTGACACTCCAATTATAGTTTTGGTAAGGCCCATTTTTCATTTTATTTCATTCATTTTCACAATAACAGTAATTAATTTATAAAGAATTTCACTTTCAAAACCGTTATAATAATGAGCAATGAATGATACAAAATCTGGCACATAAATTCGGTTTAAAAACCCTAAACCTAACCCTAACCCTAAAAAGATATGTAGGGCCTACGTTTTAAGTGGTAAGTAATGCTAGCTGTATTGTGAAGGAAACCTTGAAAGCAAAGCTTGTAATTAAGGTTCCCTAACATGAATACCAGCGTACAATATTGCAACGAAATTGGGTTTAATTTCGTAGAAAAGCTTAAGTTTTCGTATAGAAATGATTGTTTTGGCCGATTACCGCATTGAAATAACATTTTATCAAAATGTGAGATCGATCATGTTACGTTTCTGAGAAAAGATGATGTTTTAGTTACACTTTAGCCTGTAACTTTTGTTGTTGTTATATTTGCTTTATATGATTGTTACCAAGCTATTTAGCATTTTATGCCAATTAATCTGGTAGGTCATTTGCCTAGGTCAAAGCAAGGAAAGTTAGGAAAATATGAGTAGATTACTGCATGTGTATTTAATTAACCATTTTTTTTTGTACATGTGATTGCATATCTTATGGTGCATTTGCTGAATAAACGGTCTATGGCTGAGTCACTCACTGTATGCCAAGTCAGCGCTCACCGAGCCTGATAGTACGGTGGCTGATACTTCAGGCTGGCTTGGTGTGCGGGCCAAATGATTCAAATGATGGTTTTGCACATGCAGTCTTTCCAAATATTGATTTGGAAGATATTCGAGAATAATTTGTTCAATCGCTACGCCAGTGATTGATTTTTTGGTTTTTGCCTGGCCTTCTTAGCACCTCATCGCAGGGAAAGCTGGTGGATGACAATCTACTGAAAACGAGGTCTGGACATGGTCGTACGGTACTGCGTACTTTTGGACATGGTCGTGCGGTGCTGAAGTCTTCAGGACATGGTCGTGCGGTGCTGCGTACTTCTGGACATGGTCGTGCGGTACTGCGTACTTCTGAAGAGTAAACTAGCAGAAATAGCACAGTAGTGACGGTTTGCAGATAAAGCAAGGTTTGGAGAGAAAGCAGGTTCGACAAGGTGGTATATTTCCGCCAAACGTACCACGTCTTCAGCTCGGGCTATCCTGACCGAAACCGCAGCTGGAGGAAGCAAGCGTCGATTTCGTTACAATATTATGAAGGCATTCAAATGATATTTATAAGCCGACAGATGATACACAGAACGGGATAATACATCAAGACAACAAGGACAAGGATGGGAAATTGAATATTCTTCTGTTTATTTGCCTAAGCTTATACGATTATGTTCGGATGAAAATAAACTTGATGACTGTTTGAATTGGGTAACCTCGCTAGTCATAAGGGCCGCTATTCATAAGGACCACTTATTCGTTTTTCAAATGCATCTTCCCTGCTAGTCCCCAAAACAGAACGATCATGAGGAGATAGAGCGTTCACGTCAGCAGCTTCCAGGTTGTGGAATGGACTCCTCAAGGCAGTGAGAAATTGTGAAACCAAAACGTACCTTATGACATTTTTTCCCCCTCTTGAACATTGTAGTGTAAGCACCATTAGTGTTTTTTTATTTAATTGATTGTAAGCACCTTGAGCATCCTTCTTGGGTGGATTAGTTTGCGCGTTATAAGTGTCTATATTATTATTATTATTATTATTATTGTTCATAAGGACCGCTATCCATAACGCGTTACTATAAATGAATAGCGGTTTTGTATGAACAGCGGTCATTCTGAACAGCGAGCAAACCATATATACAAATTACATCGCTATTCATAAGGAACTCCAAGACATTTCGTTGAATCAACAATGTCTATATACGTGAGAGAAGTATTATTGAGAAAGACATTACCGGGTTAAACTGAAATTGAATTGTTAAGCATGCAATGGGTTATCTGAACATTCAAACAACCAGTTGTTAAAACCAATCCATTCGAGAATACATCTGAGTTTAATGTTGGTTGTATTTATAAGAGTATCAGGATATCAGGAAAATCATTGATAGGCCTATACAAAACGAACAGTAATGGCTCAAGAAGCGAACCATGAGGCACTCCATATGTTACGTTATTATAATCTAAATGGAGCCATTTCTGGAGACAAAGTTCACTGCTTTTTATTCCAAGGCCTTTCCCATTGGAGAAAAAAATATTCCAAATGTGTGAATATGGTTATCAACAGCAGTTGTTATGTGATTAACAAAATATAGAATTACATGGGTTGAGAGTGCTATTGCACTAAAAACCGACTTATGAATTAGACAAAAGGTTAAAACTCCTTATAAAGTTTATTGTACGATTATAACGATATTTTTCTAGGATTTTGGAAATAACAAATGAATAAAAAAAAAAAAATTGTGTGTCCGATTTCTTTTATTTCAGTTGATAACTAGCAAGATGCTATTTATTCTATAAGCTGCTGTGAAGGTTTTTCTTTCCTCTACGTGTGAAATATTAAACAAAGGAGAGGTGAAAATAATCTACATGCATGGCCCGGCATATCAATTCCCTTGTGTGACGGATACTAGTAAAACAAGCCTACTACATGTATATATAGGCAAATGCGTAGCCAGGGGGCACAAGGGTAACATGTCCCCGATTTATCCGGTAAGAAGAAAAGAAAAGAAAAGAAAAGGTCATCCACGGGAACTTTGATAAAAATGAAGACCTTAACGCTACCCCTACTTTTAGCGCTGTGTATGTGTGTGTTTGTGTATAACTACGTATGTCACTTTGTGATTCTGTGTATAACCCCCTGTCTGTGCCCCCCCCCCCCCCTTCAACAAGTCTGGCTATGCCAGTGTACTACAGGGCGTATAGAAATAGGCCCAAATAGCTCCGTTTCAAAATTTTACGTCCTCTGTGACCTTAGAATTTATTTCATTGCAAACAGTACAATTATAGCTCTGCTGTCACGGATAACTGAGCAAAAAATTGGGAGCAAAATAATTAAGGAAAACCCTTGAGAAATAGTAGAGGAATTCAGCAAATCGACTGGAAGTTGAGATTTCTTTTAAATGTTGAACCTCTGCAAATGCTGTTTTATGCATTTTGTTCTATATTGGCATGAATGGGGGCGCAATACTTAGTAAGAGGCAGATGAAACTTACATGAACAACAAACAACAATTACATCTTTATTTTTGAAATTTTGAACCCTTAAAAAAAGCTCTTTAAATACTATATACTGGGGGCGCGAAATAACGAGTACTGAAATACAATAATTATGCGAGGGAGCAAAGCGACCAAGCTTTAGAAAATTTTCGCATTTAAACCCTCAAAAACTGTATTTCTAATACATTTAACCTATATCGATTGGGGGGGGGGGGGGGGGCATAATCCTTAATGACTGTGATTTTTCTTCATTTTCCTTTTTTTTTTCTTTCTCTCTTTTGCTTTTTTGCGCCCGCTCCAAGTGCCGCCCGGGGCGCTAAATTTTTTTTCCCACAAACTTTTTGTCCCTGTCCTCCCTGGCGCATGCGCACCTGATCCTTTCCGATCTAAATCAATTTCGCAATCATAGGGTTTATTCCGTAAGCGATATAACGACGGTTGCTCCCAGCTTCTTGCTGTGGCGAGATGCGTTAGCCCTCGGACATTTAACCTGAGGTATGTGGGTTCGACTCTCAGTTTGGACATTACAAAAATAACGTCTTGTATTTTTATTTTTTAATAAAAGTAGGATGAAACTTTGAAACCCCATCTGACTCCAAGCATTGTAGGGCTATTTCAAAGTTGCGCATGCGTCAAGGACGATAGTGACAAAAAGTTCGTGGGAAAAAAAAGTTCGCGCCTGGGGCACGTGCCCCCCTGCCCCTAGATACGCCACTCATTTCATGTTAATCTAATTTGTGTAAAATTAGGTCACAACTGGATATATTTTAATAAAAATACCTACTTTGTAAGAATCATCATAAATAATATATAATATTTATAATATATTTTTCATAATCAGTAATTATAAAGGTATAGAATTATAAAATGTACGCTTTTTGATATCTTTTTACCACATTTAGATACATAGTTCCGTGTTGCTGTTTGCCTGATGAAGTTAAAGACAGGGGAAATGGGAGATCAGGTTCCCGTTCAAGACCGCCAGACACAGACAGAGAATGTAAACGAAGCATCCATCAGCATACCATCATCACAACGACCACCGCCACCACCACCATCAGCAGGAGCAGCAGAAGCACGGCCATCACCACCATCACCACCGTCCAAACATGCCAAACTAAAGAAAGCTCGGAAGGTGGCAGCCATAGTTGGTATTGCAGTAGGGATCACATCAGCCATAGTTATCAGTGTAATCATACCTGGCTTAGGTTTTGCTGCTGGTGGCATCGTAGCTGGTTCATACGCGGCATCCATGATGTCCTCGGCAGCAATCGCCAGTGGAGGAGGCGTTGCCGCAGGGAGTAGTGTAGCTGTCTTACAAGCTATCGGAGCCGGTGCAGCTGCTGCTTCTACCTCAGCAGCTTTGGGTACAGGGGCGGCTGTGCTGGCTGTGGAAGAGGTTGTAGCAGGTGCGGTAAGATATCAGCAAAGACAGGGATCCAATTTGAATACTAAAGATGTAGGGACCCAAGATGTAGGGACCCAAACCGATTAGAACAGAAGATTATAGCAGATTAAAAAAAAAAAAACTTTCCCTAGTGAAAATGTACAAAAGTTACATACACAAGTGACATAACATTATTATCTGAGAACCTTGTTTCTCAACTATTTGGATATTCTAGCCCCTTGCAGCCCGAATATGAATATCGGAACTTGAAAATCCTCCGGGGATGGGGGGGGGGGGGGGGGGGGGGGGACAGCAGCCCATTGTCGAAGGGGGACGCCTTTTGCCTAAATATTAAAGTTCCAGTGTTATACAATCCATATTAACTTCGATTCACAAAGGTAATTTCCTCTCTTTTAAAATTTTGATTGGATACATGATACATCAATGGAAAAATATTTTGCTTGAAGAAAAAATAGAAAAAAAAAATATTCCACTCTAAGTTATTTTCACTCACAGAACCAAAATCCTGTTTTACGTATAAAACAAAGTACAAACAAGAAACTCTCGAAACAATTATATAATAATTTAGTAGATAAAAAATTAATTACCCCAAATGTTGCACAATATTGGTTATCATACTTCAAAAAGAACTTGTACTGGAACAATATTTGGAACGAAAAGGTTACTTTGATAAGGGAATTTCGTTTAGCCCAATCTAACTCTTAATTTATATATAAGCTATTGATGTCTAATGAATATTTGTTTCGTTTTAAATTGTAGAATCTCCACTTTGCTATAATTGTAATATTGCTGAAAATTATTATCGTTTGTTTTATGATTGCTATCTCTCAAGACTCTTTTGGAGTAAATTTAAGTAAATTTTGTGTTGATATCGAAATAACTGTTACAAATATTGAAATAAATTATGAAGAAATACTTTTAGGTAGACAAGGAGGAAATGAATGTAAGTATATTGCCTTTTACAATATATTGATTAATTTAGAAAAGAAAAAGAAGATTAAACTTTAAAGGAATTTTTGAGGAATTCAAAGAAGAATTGAAATGGAGATCAAAGATCAATAAGCATGTAATCTGGAAAAAATGTGAAAAGAAAATGAAAGAACTTAAATACTGAATATTATGTAAAACGAACTTCAGTTTTTAATATTTTGAAATTAATATATTTCTTATGTTTTGTTATGACATGTATCTGTATGCAAGTTTACTTGAATTAAATTTGCTGACAGAGCGAAAAAAAGTTTGAGTGGGGGGGGGGGGGGGGGGGGGGGCGGGTGACTTTTAAGGTAATTTTTTCCTCATATATAAAGTATAAATTAAAGGGATTCCCGTGGGGAAAAGTCAGGATTGCGTAAGACCCATTCACTCGTACACAAAGTTTGTGCGTCGGACGTGTCCTTCGGACTACCGACTACTGCGATTACATTTCGGACTGGACAAAGCCCACCGAATCTCGCACCAGCGCTTCAGGTACGGTGAACAGTATGTCGGAAGTTCGCGCCACGCGGGGCGACAGACCCCTTTTACATCTAAAGTCGCGAGGCCTGGCCGTGGCTCGGCCGCGGCCAGGCCCCAACCAACACAGTGGGTGGTACTCGCCTCACCCAAACGATTCACCCTTTTACATTACACGGCTTGGTCGCGGCCAAGCCTGGCCCCGCTTCCGTGAATGCGCCGTTTGTGGCGCTCTACTTGTAAACAAATAATATTTCTTCCCGCCCGCGCGCCGTTCATTTGCAAAGTTCCTCTTGATCACGTTTCTAATTATATATTAAAATGGAGGATTTTCGACGTAGAATTCGTCATTTCAATACAAAGAGGCAACAGAGAAGATCGGTACGTATACGCAGAACGCTGGAAACGAAGAATAAAATGATTGACGATGATAAAACTATGTCGGGCGTGCGGGGAAAGAATGAAGTCATCGCTCAAAATGTGACGTTGCACGCACCTCATTTGCATAAACGGCCACGGCCAGGCCCCGTTTGCTTTTACACTACCTCGGGTCGTGGCCGAGCCGCGGCTCAGCCCGGGCTCAGACTACCTCCTGAGCTGGTCCGAAAACTGGCCGCGGCCTGGCCTCGGGCCTGGCCCCTTTTGCTTTTACATCACCCAAAAGTCGCGGCCAGGCCGTGGCTGAGTCGCGGCCTGGCCGCGACTTTTGGGTGATGTAAAAGGGGAATAGACACTAGAGCACGCACTACGCGTAACGCGCGCGCATCGCTGCTGTGCCGAATGGAACCGGCCGCGCACCGTCTTAATCTGGGCTAAAAGTCCTCGTCCTGCCCGGATTACCCATATAGGCGCTGTATACGGGTGCGACTTTCCTGTGCTATTTTCCTCGGTTTTTAGGCCAAAGAGTAAAAATGTTATTAAGTGGCCTATTTCTAGGAACCATCCTGCATCATCATGGTCACAGAAAAGTATGTCTGAAATCAATCAGTCGTGATTGTATTTGGATTCAGAGAGATGAAGGTGGGAGGGAGGGAGGAATTAAAATATAGAGCGATGATAAAAGAGAGAAGGGCGAGGGATGTAAGCATACATAATATAGAAAGACTGATCACATTTGTGCAACGTTAATTAATAAAGATTTAACAAGTGAACAAAAAACAAAACAAACCAAAAAAATCTTACCTTAATCTCATGCAGTTCACAACCAAACTGGATTCCTGGTTTTTCAATATCCTTGATCTTTTCGTTGGACAGTGGTTACATAATTTAAATTACTCCTCCGTGACTTAATTCAGTTCATGAATTTTCCAGATTTGTAATTATATCTAAGAGATTTTAAATGCTTATAAGAGGTAAATCGATGAATGCCTCTCGCATCAGTTTGATGCAATCTTTGCCTCTCCTATACAAATCTTTCCCTTCTCTTTCTCTCTTTCCATGACTTTCTGAAAAGCACCCTATAAAACGGGGATTTAAGTCAAAATTTTTGACGGGGTTTTTGATATCCTATTCAGGGAAAACCGCGAAAAGTTTCTAATTTTTAGATCCTTCACATTGATTTTTTTAGATCTTGCATAGTATTGTAGGCCCTATTCGAGGATTGGTTCTTCTTTCCTGTTTTTGATACGCTAAACGAGATCCCCGGGTTACCCGTCTGGTGGTCTGGTGCTGTACAGGCCTCAATGAGACATATACCCCCCCGCCCCGGCTTCTCCTTCTAGCATTATTTTTCTCTTTCCCTCTTCGGACACATAGTATCACCCTCTTTTTCTCTCTTTCTGTCTGCCCGTCTCTCTCTCTCTCTCACTCTCTCTCACTCCTGTCTATAGGTGTGTGTATGTGTGTGTGTGTGTGTGTCTCTCCCTCTCTCGTTCACTCTCTTTTTCTCTCTTGCTCCGCTTTTCTCCCTTTCTCTTTTAATTTGTCCTCTTTCTTTAGCCCCCCTTCAGTTTTTTCTCACATAGGGGCCTTACTTTGTCCATTGCTACTGAAGCTTGCTCTTGTCATTATTTACAACTGTGTGGATGCATCTTTATCTCTAATTTATAGTATTTATGGTGGACTCACATTAAATTTTTTTTTAAAATCAATATACCGTTTTGAATAAATAAATAAAATAAAAGATACATAATTTCCATGACAGATGACTTTGGTGTATATTCACAAAACTTTCAGAAAATTGAAATCTGTGACGTCACTCAAAATATGAAATTCATGAACTTGTTTCTGACCAGCTGATTAGTCAAGTTTAGTCACCCATCCATAGGTTATGTTCTCTGTCAGTGTATGTCGCTTCGACGACTAATTACTTTGGACATGTCTTTCTGTGACCATTGTGATGATGATGCAGGGCGGTTCTTAAAAATAAGCCTACCATGATCATCTTCGTTGTGAAAAATGGCAATACTATACTATACAGCGCATATACTAAGAAGAAATAATTAGATAACAAATAAATACATGAGAAAAAGACAAGCAAAATATATTACAACATAACAAAATTTGGCCATGTGAGTTTAACGTTGCATAGAGCTATACAAACCGAGGAAAAATAGTATAGCTCAGGGAGCGGAGTTTTTTTGGCGCGCGGCCTGTTCAATTCCGCACAGGGCGCACACGAGTAATTCGGGCCCCCACAGAAACACGTGTTAAATTGAAGCACATCAAAAATTCATATTTAAATAATCTCTCTACAAAAAGCGTTTCAATTCACAGAGTAGCTACAACACTGATGATACTAGAAATTTATGTACTTTATTTGGGCACTTAATCGGCTACATTAAGTACTGTGAAGGCTGAAAAGTGGCTAATCACAAAATACGACTTCTCACTGCTTGGAACAGTGGAAATGCACTGCAGATCAAATAATTCCTCTAAAATACATCAAAGCGTCCAAGCTTCCACATAGGGGTGAAATATCAAAGAATATGCCTTCCAAACACCATTTATCCTGAAAATATTCACAGCCGACAGGTATTCAATTTTATATGAATATTTTTGATCAGCTACCATTACGCCACCTAATACGCTAGTTCCAAATTCATCAGCAGCGGATGAATCACTGAAGTGTGCCCCACAGCGATCTGAGGGAGTACGTCCTCTAGCGCTTAGAGGCTTTAGCATTTTGCGCTAAATAAGTATCTATATTATTATTATTATTAGTGTCTATTATAGGATCTCTGTTAAAAGGTCCACAATCTGCGGTTGAGTATCCCTTCAAGGGTTTGAATCATTTCTCAAAAGGGGAATTGTTTGTTTAAAGGGATACTCAACCGCAGATTGTGGGCGTTTTAATGCCGCGAGAGGGCACCGTGATCGTTACCTAATCAGTGCCGTATATAGATAGAGTCTGGCCAACTCGGCTCCAGTTGGGTAACAGCATGGCGCATATTCCTTTGTTGCAAGCTTACATAACAAAGGAATAACGCCATGTTGCTACCCAACTGAAACCGAGTTGGCCAGACTCTCTCTATATACAGCACTGTACCTAATTCATGCCGTTGCCCCGCGGGGCGCAAACCTCGGATAGACTGGTCGCCGCACAAACATGCACGCTCCGCCTGAGCTCGAGCTCTCGTGCGAGATTCGGTCGGCTTCGTGCAGTCGAAATGTAATCCCACTTAGGCTAACGTACGCGTTCGATGCACAAACTTTGTGTTCTTACGCAATCCTGACTTTCCCCACGGCCGCCCGGTGGCGTATCACTTTAATGGTATTTGACAAATTTCCATTATTAGGACTAGATGTAGGACTAGATGTAAATACAAAACCTGTATTTTCTGGTTGATCCATCTTCTTTTTTTGCTTGTCTAAGACGCATTGTATATTAAGTGCCTTCTGTATGCCTACTTTGAAAAGGGTTAACGAAGAATGAGCATTGATTCTGATCATTTCAGTTTTTTTTCTCTTTCTTCTTCATTTGGTACGATAGTCTCCTAGCCAGATTATATGGTACATTTCTTTTTGTGTGGCGTGGATTACAGGAGTCAAAATATAGATACTGATACATGCATTTTACTATATTATGTACATCAGTCTCTAATTTACCGTTGCCTTCAAGACATCTATATCCAGGAATAATATCTCTCCCCTCATGCATCCATTTTTGATGAAATATCCTTATGCAGTTTTCGAAGAATAGCATAAATTATTTGGATATCTCCATACATAGATGTTCTACTGAATGCCTGTTTTAATTAATTCAATACTGCTTTTATAAGCATTTATGTGACCCGATATATCTTATGGTGGTTGCAAGTAGCCAATGATTACATGAGCAAGGCGCTGGATAGCAACATCTGTGCTTGCTTTGTTACCATTGTTATTTTCATGTATCATTTTACTTTCACGATTTCTGTAATTGACTTTTCTTACATACATGTACTTTTTTATCTGCCACACCCCTATGCTGTATATTTGTACAAATTTGAAGTTTCTCTGATTTTGCATTGTCATTGTTCAATTATGATAAGTACAGCTGTGGCGGCTCGTGCTACATTTTTGCCCTTGAAATCATGCCCTTACCTTGCCGTGTCAACACTGAATCACAATCCTTTTGTACTCCAATTTTGTCTTTTGATTTACCCAACTTTGCTCAGCCAGCGCGTCTTGACAACGATATCCAATGCCTTGTTTTTTATGTATACTACAGTCTTGAAATATTTGTATCTCTTTCACATGCTTGTTGTACATACCTATGCTTCTCTTTTACCAACATTATGTAACCACTCATTGAGTTTCCAATGCGTTACACCTAGTATACATGCCTGTAACTTCTTGAATATGGTATTTTTGGAGATAAGAAAACACACTCTATTTTCTACGATCGTTACGTAATTCCTTATGGGTGAGCAAGATGTTGATGTGAATGACAATACCGAGTTTCTACGATACTTAAACCTGGAAATGCCTGAACTTCAATTCGATTTTGATTCTGATGACTATTCCATGCATAATATATCTACCAAATATTTTTCAGAGTATGACGCTATCAAAAATTCTTGTGACTCTAATGACAATCTATTTCTTCTGCACCATAATGTAAGAAGCCTTAATAAGAAGATTGATCAATTTCAGACATTTATTGAGCAACTTTGCTATGGTTACTATGTTGTCGGTTTTTCTGAAACATGGTTGAGTGACCCGCAGTCCTCCCTTGTGGCCATTGATGGCTTTACTTTTTACACAAACAATAGGGAGCATAAAAGAGGGGGAGGGGTTGGGTTCTTTGCATCAAATAACTTAAAAGTCAGAGAACTTAACGAGCTTTATATGATGTCTAGTCATATTGAATGTATTTTCATTCAGATTGAAATGCCTGATAAGAAACAGATAATTGTTGGTGAAATCTACAGACCCCCTAAAGGCAGTGTCCAAGAATTTACTGATTGTGTTCAAAGTCTTTTATCCATGCCTGTTTTGAATACCAAAAAAGTCTTTATCATGGGAGACTTTAATTTGAATTTGTTGAATCGTAGTATTTCTTGTCAAGAATTTACTGACTTGATGTTATCGAATTCTTTTTTTCCACTAATAACGAAACCAACACGGATTTCAGACACGTCATCAACCTTAATTGATAATATCTTTGTTAACGACTTTTCCCATATTTCATCTGGTATTTTGGTATCTGACATGTCCGACCATTTTCCCATATTTGCTGAGATGGTGTCTGATAGAGTTTATAATGATAAATCTGTAAAACATGTTTTCAGAGATTTATCGGGAGAAAGTATCTGTAGACTTAAGGAGAGATTAGCATCTGTTGACTGGAGTGTAATTTATAGTATACATGACACAGACAATTGTTTTGACAAGTTTATGGATATATTCATGTCGATTTATAATGAAATTATACCGCTCAGGCAATTTTCTCGTTCTAATTATAAAAAAATACCCAGGCTTCCCTGGATTTCTAAATCTCTCCTTAAGTCTATAAACCGTAAAAATAATTTGTTTTGCAAATATAAAAATCACCCTGGAAATAGTAACCAAAAAAGTAAATATGTCCGCTATCGCAATATTCTTACGACTTCGTTGCGTACTGCTAAGAAAATGTATTTCTCCGGTCAATTCAATAAGTACAGAAATGACGTCTCGAGTACGTGGAAGGTGATCAACAATGTTTTACATACAAAGAACAAAAAGGAGCTCACTAAAGAAATTCTTCACAATGGTGTTACAGTTGATAATCCTGCAGCTATGGCTAAGGTGTTTAATGAGTATTTTGTAGATATTGGTACGACTCTTTCTCGTAATATTCCAGAACCTGTCAAAGGGTTTCAGTACTTTTTAAAAAACCCAAATCCTAGAACTATTTTCTTAACTCCAGTTCTTGAATATGAAGTCAAGGATATTGTAAAAAACTTGAAATCTAAGAAAAGTCCTGGAAGTGATGAACTTACGAATTTTCTCTTGAAAAATGTTATTAATGAAATTTTATCCCTTTGACTTATATATGCAACCAATCTTTAATTAATGGCCTAGTTCCCCATAAAATGAAAATAGCTAAGGTTGTTCCAGTATTTAAAAAGGGTGACAGACGAGATGTTAGTAATTATCGCCCAATTTCACTTCTGACTTCAATATCTAAAATTCTTGAAAGGCTGATTTACTCTCGTGTAATGAAATTCTTAACTGATTGTCATATTTTATGCGACTCGCAATTTGGGTTTAGAAAAAAACACTCAACAGTTCATGCTATACTTTCTTTTGTTGATAAGGTAGCCAATGCTATTGATAATTCACTGCATACCGTTGGTGTATTCCTGGACCTCTCCAAGGCCTTTGACACGATCAATCACGACATTTTGCTATATAAGTTATCCCACTATGGTGTACGTGGAAAGGCCTTGGAGTGGTTCAGGAGTTACCTAACTGCTAGAAAACAGTTTGTTTCAATAGAAGGTCATAAATCGGATATGAAAACTATATCTTGCGGAGTACCGCAGGGGTCACTCTTAGGCCCGCTGCTATTTATACTCTATATAAAGGATTTTAAAAATTCATCAAATGACCTGTCCTTTATTCTATTCGCGGATGATTCTAACCTTTTTTTGTCGCACCGTAACCCAAATTCACTACTCAGTCTTATAAACAGAGAATTGCAGTCAGTTCAGACTTGGATCCGAGCAAATAAGTTGTCACTCAATGTAAACAAAACACATTTTATGCTTTTTAGTAACTCTCTAAAATCATTGCCGGGCCATGTAGTTATAAACAACGTTAACTTACTGCAAGTAAATTCTACGAAATTTCTTGGACTTTACATTGATCACGAATTATCATGGAAATGTCAAATTGATTACATTTGCAAGTTATCTTCAAGAAATATTGGTATTTTAAATAAACTAAAGTATTTCTTTCCTGATTATATTTTGAAAACATTATATTCTACACTCGTCGTATCTCATATGAATTATGGAATATTGGCCTGGGGAAATTGCAATAAAACCTTAATTGAAAAAATATTCAAAGTACAAAAACGGGCAGTTAGGGTGATTAACCAAGTTGGGTTTTATTCCCACACAAATCCACTATTTTTTAATAATAAATTATTGAAAATCGCTGATTTATATATATATCAAGTTGGGATATTCATGTTTCAGCTTTCAAAAAATGAATTGCCAGATATTTTTGCATATAGTTCCGAAGAAATAACCTAATTCATACGTATCCCACTAGACAAAGTGACTCCTATCACCTTCTACGTACTCGCACACTCTTTGCTCAAAGAACAATTGCATTTGAAGGACCCAGGTTCTGGAATGACCTTCCCCTCGATATAGTACACTGTACCTCACTTAATGTTTTCAAATGTAAATTGAAAACGATGTTATTGAACTCATACAAGCCTTTTGCGTAGTGTGTACAGGATTTTGTGTACTTTGTCAATGCGCGCTCGCTGAGCAACTTTCTCACACTTTCCGCACTGTACTTCTTCATGCCCTTTCAAGCATTACACGGTGTGGCAGACACTTTTTTGTTTGTTTGTTTTGGCATTTCTTTTCTAGTCGATTCATTTAATGTGTCCCCTCCAAGCATCTAAGACTCGATATTTTTCAAGGAACCTGCAGACTCAACAAGCTTTGCTTTTTATGCAGGTTCCTTCATATTTCACCTACATTATTTTAATGTCTTGCTTAATTTCAACTACATTGATGTATCATTTATACGAATGTTCATGCCATATGACTCACTTATTTACCGTTAAATTGTTTATATATGTATTTTTATGTTATGTAAATTGTGAAATATGAAAATAAATTCAAATTCAAAAAGAAATTCAAATACTCTTTTTCCATATGGTAAAACAATTATCGATTTTTTTTCTCGCCATACTGCGTCTTTTGAAACGTTTTATTCTACTCTCTCGTATAGTTGCTTTTCTAGATAACCGAGGAACATATTTATTTGCATAATTATGTTGGGGCCATTGTGGCCATTGCTGTTTCTATGATTTGTTTATAAAATGTTCCTTTAAATTGAAGTATGTTATTTTTCAGCATAAATTCAATGGCCCCTAAAACAATATCTTTGGTTATCCTAGGTTTTAAATCTTCAGGATACGTTTCCAATCAATATCGAATAGCATATAATCCAACTTTATGATCAATATTGGTATATAGGCAGTTAACATCAAAAGTGAATAAAAAAATATGATCGTCAATATTTTCAGGTACATGATTCAAGATATCCACGCTATCTCGGATATAGCTTCTCACATGTTTTAAATATGGTTTCAGCAGAATATCAGTCAAGTTCAGTGCTGATACCTTTTCTTGTATTTCTATTTTCTGGTACATGTTATTTACTTTATCGTGTTTTAGCATAACGAGTATTGAGAAGATCTATCTAATTTTTGGGCAATGAATATTAATGTAAACATACATCAATTTCTCACTATAATCAATCACTAGACATGCATTAGGATTCAGAAAGCTGCATTCATCACCTCTCAATCTCAAGTTATACTAAGACAAATTCAATCATACAACATAGTATTACATTAAACTACAAAAGGATACCAAAATGAAGAGTTTATCTGAAATTTATGAGTGATGTTTATTAAGACTAATAAACACAAATTCTGTATACTAAAACATTAACTTGAGAGTAATAACAGGACACACTTCCTGTATAATGATCAATGACAATTAAACCATTTGTCACTTGAATGTCAGTACATAAAAAATATCCATCACAATATTGACTAGTCAAAATATACTTGTCTGACACAAAAAGTAAGGTTTGTTTCAGAGAAACTGCTAATAAAGGAAATATGCACCTTTAAAAGATGGCTACATAATGATACTGTAACCAGTAATGATTACACTTTGATATTACACTTTTAAAAGTGATATGATAAAAAGAATACCATTTGTATAGGCATTGGCAAAGGAAAAAATGCAAACTTCATACAAAACACTGTCAATGACAATGCAAAGGTTACACAAGATAAAAAGAATGCACACAATGCAGGTTCACCATTAATACGGTATAACAGGTATTACAGGTGTTGGTATTTACGTTACAATATAAATGTTCTGAATTAAGCTTAGGCTAGTTGAAGGCAGTAAATAAGATCAACCTTCGTCTGATCAGCCTAATGGATACAAAAGAAATCTACTTGTCATGTCAAGATTCACACAGTGAACATACTGTTACAAAAGTATGAGATACTTCCTCTTGACATGAAGGGTAGCGATTATTACATAAACAGCTCTAAACTGGAATATAGAGTGAATATTGGTATAAAAAGAGTGGCAAAAGAACAAAGGCTAAAGTCGAAGTAATCTATAGAAAATAGACCTTGGTTAGATTAACAATAGTAGAAGTTAGAAGTCCTCCATATACTTCGCTGTAAAAATAATTTAAATCATGTAAATCATGTAAATGATGTAAATGTAGGAGGCCTAGATGTACATGTAGTAGTCTGGAATACGAACCAGCGACTTGAGCAAGAAATATGCTGAAATCGAAGAAAAATCCTAGCTCGATTGATCTCGCTCGATTGATCTCGCTAAGTAAAATACAGCGTAGTGACGAATGTAGTGTAGAATGTAGTGTAGATCTAGTCTGTAGTCCCACGAGTGCTTGCTAGTGTAGTGACGTAACTAGTACTTATCTGAGCGAATGCTAGTTGCTACACCAACGGATAGACTCGAAACTGGAACTTTGGAAGTGGAAGAAAACCCGATGAAGAAGAACACTGGTTGATCGTTACACGCTAACACAGGTTGTGGAATGAAGAGGTTCCCATGAACATGATGAAGTTCACGTAGCAAAGGTCTACACACCAACGAAGTGACTGCTGAGTGCTGAGTGGGGACGACGTTGTTAAGGTTACAATTCAACACGAAAACGATGCCGATGGCACATACGTTAAGCTACATGTAATGTATGCGAAGAAGAAGTCAGATCTTGACTTGGTTGAAATAATTGTAGCAAAAATACAGCGTTGAAAAGATCAAGTTATAATGTCCCACTGAATGAGTTGAGTCAGGCCCAAACAAAAGTAGCAATGCACTGTAGTAGTAACTGGAATTTGGGCATTGATAAGTGGAAAAAGTCATAAGAAATAGTCAGTTATGACCACGAGCACCAATTATTAGAGCAGTCCATTCTCAGGCGTGCAATGCAAGAAGAGCGAGTAAAAAACTGTGCACAAAAATGCATTATAACTAAAAACGTGGTTATTGTTTACATTCAATAGGCACGCTCAATACTAATTAGAAAATCAACAAGAACATAAATCAGATACTCATTAATACCTTAACTTAGTATTATCTAATAAATAGCGATTTGGAACATATATTTTGTTGATAATAATCTGTATTAAACAATGTGTATAAGTAAATAAGAAAATATAATACATAAACAAAATGAGCACTTCTAAATCAAAACATGAATATTCATGAAAAATGACGTCAGTTAACAGCAGTGCTACATAAGTCCCCCCTCAGACCTGAAGCTGCAGAAAGCACCTGAAGGGCGAATAATTGAAAAAAAAAATTAACCCAAAAAGGAAATATAGCGGCGGGGCCAATGCACATGACGGCCAGAGCGCGTGGTTCTGACAGGCGATTTAGGGGTAGCTGTGTCAGAGCTGGTGTGGGAAGGGGTGGAAGTTACAGGTAGGGAGGGAGATGAATCATGCGTATCAAGCGCAATGGGAGTACGCGTCGCAGGAGGATCAGCTGGGAAGCAGTCAGCTGGAGCTTCTGTGGGGGTAGGTGGATCCATAGTGTGGTTCTCGCCGATGAAGGCCCTCTTGAGACGGTCAATGCTGACAGATATCTTCTTCCCATGGGAAGCAAGCACAAAGTACTTTGGGTTGCGACTCAAAACCTTGAAAGGACCACTGTATGGAGGTTGGAGTGGTTTTCGCACCATATCTTGACGGACGAAAACGTGAGTGCACTCCATGAGATCATCGGGGACATGGGTCCGGCCTTGTTAGCCATATGCTGCTTGAGGCGGGAAACATAGTCAACCGTATCTGCAGCTAGGCAGTGCTTCTCTGGGGAAACCATCTCACCAGGCAGGCGAAGGGTGGTGCCATATACAAGTTCAGCTGGGGTACAACCGATGTCTACTTTGATAGTAGAACGGATCCCAAGGAGGATGAGGGGAAGGCACTCAGACCAGCGATGTGGGTCAGGTTGGGCCTTGATGGATGCTTTCAATTGACGGTGGAATCTCTCAACCATTCCGTTGGCCTGAGGATGGTATGCTGTTGTGTGTACAGACTTGGTACCGAGTAGGTTAGCAAGGGATGCAAAGAGACGAGACTCAAATTGACGGCCTTGGTCGTGGGTAATAGTGCTTGGTGAGCCAAAACGAGCAACCCACTGGCTAACAAGAGTAGCAGCTACCGTCTCGGCTGTTGCATCAATGAGAGGAAATGCTTCGGGCCACCTGGTAAATCGATCCACACAAGTCGACATGTAGATGTAACCCTGAGATGAGGGTAATGGTCCGACCAGATCTATGTGGATGTGTGCAAACCTTGCATCAGGAAGAGCAAAAGTTCCGAGAGGTGCCTTGACATGTTGCTGTATCTTGGCCTTTTGACAAGGTATGCAAGCTCTTGCCCAGTCACGAACATCCTTGTTCATTCCTGGCCAGACGAAACGAGAGGCAACCAACTTGAGTGTGGAATTGATGCCGGGGTGCGAAAGTCCATGGATGGCATCAAAAATGTCACGACGCTGCTGAGAAGGGATGTAGGGACGGGGTTTACCGGTGGACATATCACACCAGATACTTGTGTCTCCCGAGGTGAGCAAAACTTTGTGGAAGACTAGGGAAGAGGTATCTTTGAGAAGATCCTGTAGTTCACAATCCATCGACTGATCAGCTGCTATGCGAGCTAGGTCAATGGAGGAAGATGTGTGAAGTGCATGTACGTGCGTGAGAGATAATGCATCGGCTACCACATTGTCGACACCATGGACATGGCGAATATCTGTCGTAAACTGTGACAGATAGTCCAAGTGCCTGATCTCCCTGGGGGAATGCCGATCTGGCCTAGAGTGCAATGCGTGAATCAGGGGCTTGTGGTCGGTAAAGATGCAGAAAGCTCGACCCTCCAGGAAATGCCTGAAGTGCCGTACACCAAGGTACATGGCAAGCAATTCCCTGCCAAAAGTACTGTAACGTGTCTCTGCAGGTTTGAGTCGTTGTGAAAAGAAGGCAATAGGAGGCCAAGTGTCATCACGCATCTGTTGGAGTACACCACCGACTGCTGTGTCAGAGGCATCTACCATGAGGTTGGTAGGAAGATCTGGAGACGGATGAGCCAGCAAAGCAGCCTCAGCTAAGGCAGTCTTCGCTTGGGTGAAGGCGGTCTCGCAATCAGCAGACCATTCAAGAGGTTTGCGAGAACGCTTGGGTTGTGCTCGCAGAAGATTGGTGAGGGGTGCAAGGAGCTCTGCACACTTCGGAATAAACCTCCTGTAGAAATTGATGAGACCAAGAAAACGTCGAAGTTGACGTAGGGTGGTAGGTTGTGGGAAAGTCCTGATGGCTGACACTTTCTCGTCAAGGGGACGTATGCCGTGCTCGTCGATGTGATGTCCCAAGAAGTCTAAAGACGGCACACCGAACTGGCATTTGTCAGGGTTAATGACGACTCCATATGCGGCAAATCTGGAGAAAAGAAGCCGCAAATCCTCCTCGTGGCGGGAGGGCGAGTCACTGGCAACAAGGACATCGTCTATGTAGACATAGACAAAAGGGAGGTCGCGTGTGACTTGGTCCATAAACCTCTGAAAGGTTTGGGCCGCATTCCGAAGGCCGAAGGGCATCCGCAAGAAGTTGAACAAACCGAATGGTGTGGTAACTGCAGTCTTGGGTATATCAGGAGCGTGGACAGGAATCTGGTGATAGGCACGCACCAAGTCCACTTTGGAGAAGACCCGTTTGACAACAAGATGGATGGCAAAGTCCTGCAGGTGCGGTATAGGATACCGATCTGGGACAGTCACGCGGTTGAGTGACCTATAGTCGCCACAGGGTCGCCAGTCACCAGACTTCTTTGGTACAAGATGCAGAGGTGAAGACCAGGAGCTCTTGGAAGTCTCGACTATACCGAGTTCCAGTAGATGATTGAACTCATCTTGGGCAACCTGGAGCTTGTCTTTGGCAAGACGTCGAGGGCGGGCCGTAACAGGTGGTCCAGTCGTAACGATGTGATGCACGACATCCTGCTTGACCGGAGCATCCTTGTACAATGGCCGCATAAGATCCGGGAAGTCAGCGAGAACCTTCCCAAAAGGCCCATCGACATGAGACGTGCTGAAAGAAAGCCCGAGTGGGCTGGCTGTGGAAATGTTGCTAATGACGGACAACTGTGTAGTGGAATCAATGAGTCGATGTCCACGGAGGTCAACCAAAAGTCCAAACCGGCGGAGAAAATCAGCCCCAATAATAGGAGATGCCACCTCTGCAATAATGAAGATCCAGCGAAAAGTACGTCGCAACCCCAAATCCAGGGTAACAGAACATTGCCCATATGTGGCAATCAAAGTGCGATTAGCAGCCTGTAAACACAACGAAGCAGGTTGCTGTCTCTGCTGGGTAGTGGGTGGGAGCACACTGACAACAGATCCAGTGTCTATTAAAAATCTCCTCTTGGAGGGTTTATCCTCCACATAGAGCAAACGGCTAGAAGGGTGCCCAGTGAGCAGCGCCGAACCTACTCCCTGGGGTTCGCGTTTCCCTGTTCCAAGTCACTTGCGAAAGAACAAGGGGCTACACACTTATGTGCCTGGCTACCATACTTGTTATGGTACCAGCACAGTGTTGTTGAAGCTTGATTGGTTGCAGGGGACTGTGAATGTGGAGAGGTCCCAGAGCGATCCTGAGAACGGCCACGGCGCGTTCTGCTAGCAGAACGGTTGCGAACCTGCTTCTTGAATTTATCCAAGTCTGTCCGAAGTTCATTGATCTGAGCAGTCAAAACAGCGAGCTGCTCTGAAAGAGTAGAGTCGAGGGCATGAGGGTGTGCTACAGCTGAAACCGAGGGTTGGTGCACCTCCAAAATTCTATCTGCCAACTCGGCCAACTCCTCCAATGACGACTGGGTGCTAGCAGAAGTCAAGATGGTCTGTGCAGCGATCGGTAGGCGTTTAATGAACAATTGCCGTAATATGCCCTGTTCCAGCTGGCGTTCACCAAGGTGTGCACGCATGCGCCGGAGTAGTTGGGTGGGCTTTCGGTCACCCAATTCTTCCTCTGTAAGAAGCATCTGTAAGCGGCGTTCCTCTGAAGCAGTCGTTCGTTTAACCAACGCGGCCTTCAGAGTTGTGTAAGGAGTCGTGGTAGGTGGGTTGATTAAGAGATCCCGCACTTCCTGTGCTATCTCCGGCTGGAGCATTGCAATAGTGTGCGAAAACTTGGTGGTTTCTGAGGATATCCCTTTAGTGAAAAATTGGGCCTCCACCTGCGCAAACCACACTTCTGGATCATTCCGCCAAAAAGGAGGAAGCTTCAAGCTGACTGCCCCGACAGAAGGGGTGGGGGTGTGGCAAGCTGCGGAGCAGATTGAATCGCAGCATCTCCTACATGTACAGGAGAAGAGTCAGTCATGATGACATATGTAGTGTCACAAGGTAAAAAAAAAATCCGTGCAAGCTGCAAGCTGAGGGAAAAGAGCAATATGAAAGCTACACAAGGCAATGAACTGGACAAAGTAACTGGAATTTGGGCATTGATAAGTGGGAAAAGTCATAAGAAATAGTCAGTTATGACCACGAGCACCAATTATTAGAGCAGTCCATTCTCAGGCGTGCAAAGCAAGAAGAGCGAGTAAAAACTGTGCACAAAAATGCATTATAACTAAAAACGTGGTTATTGTTTACATTCAATAGGCACGCTCAATACTAATTAGAAAATCAACAAGAACATAAATCAGATACTCATTAATACCTTAACTTAGTATTATCTAATAAATAGCGATTTGGAACATATATTTTGTTGATAATAATCTGTATTAAACAATGTGTATAAGTAAATAAGAAAATATAATACATAAACAAAATGAGCACTTCTAAATCAAAACATGAATATTCATGAAAAATGACGTCAGTTAACAGCAGTGCTACAGTGTGTTATGTATTGTTTTTGTCATATATCAACGATTTATATGATCTAAATATTTCTGTAATTAAAAGCAGAATATTGATTGTATCAATGCAATTTAATCAATACAATAGCCTATAATTATGTATCATTTCAACTTACACTTAATTTTTGCATGTTTTTTTTTTAAGTACGGTGTATGCACCATCAGAGTTACGTTTAAAAAATTGCAAGGGGTATTTTAACTGCAGCAGTAACGGCTTTGTGTATGTGCAAGAAAGTGTGCGTGTGTGTGTGTGTGTTTGTGTGTGAGAGAGAGAGAGAGAGAGAGAGAGAGGGAAGGGGGAGTTGGGCTGCCTTAAAAAATGAAAGGAAAGATGAGATGTGGAACAAAACTATTCTCTTTTGCTACCCTACTCTTGAAAATTAATATTAGGAGTATATTGTGAATGGAAAATAAGACATTAGCCCAGATATTGATATTTGACAATGATATCATAGGATGAGCAAGTGAAGTGCAAAATATGGCTGAAACATGATAAACATTTCCATGTTCACAATCTACTCCATACGTCCATCCACTAGTGTACCCAAAGGGGTGGGGGGGGGGGGGGGCAGACTGCACCCCTGATAACTTACTAGTACCGGATTTTTTTTTGGTTTTTTTTTTTGCTTGGCAGAGAATTTTAAGCGACTTTTAGAGGGCTGGCCAGAAGAAAAAAATTACGAATCTCCCTCGAAGGTTCCCAAAAGTTTCCGCTCACCATTTTCTCCGGATTTTTGCCCCTCTTAACGTATAACACGATACAGCCCTATTAGACCAAGCTCCCAAGGTATTATATGTATTATGCATATTATAAACAAACCTAAATGATTGTAATTGCACTTCTTTGAATTAAAAACATATTACAGCAATGTTACTTCTCTATATCCTTCTTCCCACATAAATAGCATTATCAGTAACCTTTCTTCCTAAACTAATTTTTCCCTGGCTGTATGTTGATTCATAATTCAACATAGCTTCTTTTGTGTGTGAGTTTGACAAAAGCAGATCACTGATCACATCACGTGTTATGAACTTGTCATGAAGCCACACGGAATGAGATTCAAAATATCATGTATCTTGTGCATGATTCATATTTACCTGCTAATGCTGAAGTTCACATTTTCACACTCCTCTAACAATAAAAATGTCATTTCGACAAGATTAATTATTTAATACTCATGCGTCATGAGGACGAATTAGGTGGTCTGTCTTTCAATCTGTATGATCATGATTTTAATCAGGATGATCATAATAATGGGGAAATACTGAACTGAAGATGGGAAGTCATGAATGCCACGCATGGAGATGCTTCTTGAGGACAGGAATTTAGAAAAGTGTCTGAAACTGAAATTGGAAGATGTGATAATATTTGTGCAAGATAATCATGATAATGGTGATGATTATCATGACGGTGATATTATATCATCACCATCATTATCATTATATCATCATAACAGTGATGATAATCATCAGCATCATCATGAATATCATGACAGTGATGATGATAATGATGTTGATGATAATCATGATGATGATCATTATATCATCATGACAGTGATGATGATAATCATGATGATGATCATTATATCATCATGACAGTAATGATCATAATTATGTTGATGTTAATCATCATTATCATCATCATCAACATCATGAATATGATGACAGTGATGATGATAATGATGTTGATGATAATGATGATGATGATATAATGATGATGATGATGATGATGATGATAATGGTGATGACCATGACTGAAATGACATTGATCTTAGCCATGCCAAATATGAAAGAAAAATGAAATTTAGTGAAGAAGATACGACCATGAGTTGATTTTCACAAAATGCCACCTGGATGACGTCACAATAATCTTATGACCTTGAAAAAGATGTGGGGACTTGACCTTATTAGGAAGATAATTGACTATGCCAACTTTGAGAAATTGTGATAATTATCAAATAGCACTAATTGACATAGCAGGATACTTGGGAGATAAAGCCCATAGCTCTAATACACGACAGGGAATCGCGATTTCCATAGGGTTATACATAAACTACTGCACACTACTTTCCAATAGACATAACACGCAAAATAAGGCAGTTTATTACTTGGTTTGTGATTGTTTATGTTATAATAGTCGAAGAAGATGGTCAAATGAAAGGCAAAAAGAAGCAAAAAAAAAAAAAAAAATATTTTAAAGGACCCACCGGGGATCGAACCTGGGTCATCGGAATGAGAGGCAAGTGCTTTGACCAATATACCAAAATATTTCCCATAGAGATAACACGTAAACGAAAAACGAGATTCTCAAATCACATTTTGTAGTGAAAAATTGGGCATGATCCCGACATCTGATCAAAAATTGGAGGCAACAGTTAAGAAAGCTTATAGTCTCAGCTACAACATATTAAAATCTGGAAGAAAATAGACCAAAAACAACTGAGATACAGCTCAGAGAACAATGTCATGGAGATTCATGATTCGAAAAAAAATCATCTTCCATAGACATAACACGCAAATAGGGAAAATTCTGACATGGCATTTTTAATTGAAAATTTCACTGTGATGACGTCATCAAAATGAAAAATGGTGGTACTGATTTTGTAGGAAATTGCCTCAGCTATGACATATCAAAATCTGGGCAATAATTACGAATCTAGAGCCAAATTTGCATAAATGTGATGACGTCAAAACATGAAAAATGGAAATTTGTATTTCTGGCGCCATTTTGATGACGTCATAATGTTTATAAGGGTCAAATAATACATGAAATCATATTTATGATTCATCCCCTACCCGAAGATGAAAAAAATTGGGGTTTATGGACTATTTAAAGAGCTAGAGTTAATTTTGTAGAGGCATGTTTTTGCACGTTTTTACGTTATTTTCGCCATAGACGCGCGCACGGATTTTGAACTTTGACGCCCCCGTACGACCTTATTATTGATTGAAATTGATTCCAAATTGATGGAAATGATGAAGAAAAGTGTCAGGATTGCAAATCAATTAAAAAAAACCAGCGTTTTAACGTTATTTACGACTTGGGCGCGTTTTGCACGGACATTTTTGAAATGCTCAAAATGACCTGAAACGTGTGCAGACTTGATCCTACGTGATTTTGAGCATTTTTAAATTTTGACGCGCGCGTACGCGCACGTCCTGACCTCTAGATGACCTGTGAGGACATGACTTGATGACCCGTCATGTGAAATCTATGTGATGTGAATATAGTTGATTTTTGATGATCGATTATGAAGATATAATTGATCTTGTAAATTTACAAAATGGCGTCTTGATGACGTCAGGATGACCTGATGACCTCCAAATGCTTAATGGACCATGTCCATGATTGACCTCATACATGACATGAAACTCGATGATATTGACCTGGCCGATTTTGAGATTTGGTGGCCACAACATTTTGTAATAAAAATAAATAAATAAAAATAAAGAAGAAAATTCGGACAACATTAATAGGTGATCTGTCGATACCGACAGACCACCTAATAATCTACAAAAAACGTTTCAATTCACAGAGTAGCTACAACACTGATGATACTAGACAATTAGGTACATGTACTTTATTTGGGCACTTAATTGGCTACATAAAGTACTGTGAAGGCTGAAAAGAGGCTAATCGCAAAATTCCCACTGCTTGGAACAGTGGAAATGCACTGCAGATCAAATAATTCCTCTAAAATACATCAAAGCGTCCAAGCTTCCACATAGGGGTGAAATATCAAAGAATGTGCCTTCCAAACACCATTTATCCTGAAAATATTCACAGCCGACAGGTATTCAATTTTATATGAATATTTTTGATCAGCTACCATTACGCCACCTAATACGCTAGTTCCAAATTCATCGGCAGCGGATGAATCACTGAAGTGTGCCCCACAGCGAGCTGAGGGAGTACGTCCTCTAGCGCTTAGAGGCTTTAGCATTTTGCGCTATATAAGTATCTATATTATTATTATTATTAGTGTCTATTGTGGGATCTCTGTTAAAAGGTCCACAATTTGCGGTTGAGTATCCCTTCAAGGGTTTGAATCATTACTCAAAAGGGGAATTGTTTAAAGGGATACTCAACCGCAGATTGTGGACGTTTTAATGCCGCGAGAGGGCACCGTGATCGTTACTGGTTGCCGCACAAACATGCACGCTCCGCCTGAGCTCGAGCTCTCGTGCGAGATTCGGTCGGCTTCGTGCAGTCGAAATGTAATCCCACTTAGTCCAACGGACGCGTTCGACGCACAAACTTTGTGTACGAGTGAATTTTCTTACGCAATCCTGACTTTCCCAACGGCCGCCCGGTGGCGTATCACTTTAATGGTATTTGACAAATTTCCATTATTAGGACTAGATGTAGATACAAAAACTGTATTTTCTGGTTGATCCATCTTCTTTTTTTGCTTGTCTAAGACGCATTGTATATTACGTGCCTTCTGTATGCCTACTTTGAAAAGGGTTGTTTACGAAGAATGAGCATTGATTCTGATCATTTCATTTTTTTTTCTCTTTCTTCTTCATTTGATACGATAGTCTCCTAGCCAGATTATATGGTACATTTCTTTTTGTGTGGCGTGGATTACAGGAGTCAAAATATAGATACTGATACATGTCATTTTACTATATTATGTACATCAGTCTCTAATTTACCGTTGCCTTCAAGACATCTATATCCAGGAATAATATCTCTCGCCTCATGCATCCATTTTTGATGAAATAACCTTACGTACTTTTCGAAGATTGGCATAAATTATTTGGATATCTCCATACTCTTTTTTTTCCATATGATAAAACAATCATCCAATTTTTTTCTTTATATAATCTGCGTCTTTTGAAACGTTTCCTTCTACTCTCACGTATGGATGCTTTTCTAGATAACCGAGGAACATATTTATTTGCATAATTATGTTGGGGCCAATTTTGTGCCCATTGCTGTTCCTTTGATTTGTTTATAAAACGTTCCTTAAAATTGAAGTATGTTATTTTTCAGAATAAATTCAATGGCCCCTAAAACAATATCTTTGGTTATCCTAGGTTTTAAATCTTCAGGATACGTTTCCAATCAATATAATAATAATAATGGCCACTTATATAGCGCTCATATCCGTCACGCATTGACGCTCATGGCGCTTAGACATATTATTACCCTGGTTATACCCGAGCCGCCAAAGTAACTAGCGCTCAAGCATATCAGGTACCCATTTACACCTGGGTGGAGAGTGGCAATGTAGATTATTATCTTGCCAAAGAACGTTAGTGCTGTGGTGGGATTCGATTCCCGTACCTTGTGATCTACAGTCCGGTGACTGTCGAATGTCATATAATCCAACTTGATGATCAATATTCGTATATAGGCTGTTAACATCAAAAGTGACTAAAAATATCATCGTCAATATTTTCAGGTTTTATTTATTTATTCCACATATTTATACAGGGTAGTGCATGTCAGCATTTGCTGGTTTACAATGCAGCCCTGTGCGACTGAGCTTACAAGAGTGACAACAAATAAAAATAACGTACACCAATTAAAATAACAAAAACACAAACATACATAAAGGTATACAAATGATCTTAACAAATATTAATGAAAAAAATGTGAAATCGAACCTAAAATTTTGATATAACATATTCAACAAGGCTGCATTACAACATAACTAATTAGAAGGAGGAACATACGATTAATACTGGAGGGTGATATATATATATATATATATATATATCAACTCATTAATAACACTTAAATCATGACGAATATTATACAAATAAAATCTAGGATGACAGTGTGAGTCAATATCCAATAACACAATAAAACTAGAATCACGTAAAAACAACATAAATTTAGACTGATGTTAATTGCAAAACAATTTATTACGAAAATAAAACATTAGTATATTCGGTTCAACCAATTTGAAACTATTGTACGATAAATGTGTTAAAAAATAAATTATTTTATCAAGAAACACAAATGAAATTTTGCGAGCCGATAATTATTGCACAACATATATATATTCGGTGAACCAATTTAAAACTGTAGTTCAATACATGTA
Source organism: Heliocidaris erythrogramma (assembly GCA_025617745.1). NCBI lineage: Eukaryota > Metazoa > Echinodermata > Echinoidea > Camarodonta > Echinometridae > Heliocidaris > Heliocidaris erythrogramma. The sequence goes on along the minus strand of CM046872.1, from coordinate 28,342,094 downwards.
TTAAAAGTCAAACATAAATATAAAAAACATAAATCAGTCGTTGGCGTTACGCCTTATTGCTCGTTTGAATATCGAGAGAGAATCTGAGTTACGGCAGTTATCTGGCAGAGAATTCCAAGTCATTGCTCCAATATATATAAATGAAGTTTGATAAAATTGTGTTCTGCATAACGGGGGTCTTAGTAGATATATCTGCCTGTACTTCTTGTGTGCCTTAAAAGATACATCATCATTCAAACAGAACCTATCACTCATAGCTCAGAATTTGAGGAGCTACGCCGCGTACACACTTGTACATCATACATGCAATAGATTTGTGGAACATTTCTCTAAGTGATTTACACCCCAAAGGTAGATGATTCAAGAAATCCACGCTATCTCGGAAAAAGCTTCTCACATGTGTTAAATATGGTTTCAGCACCATATCAGTCAAGTTGCTGAGGGCCAGACTGCTCCCCTGATAACTTACTGAACCTTTTTTTGGTTTGGCAGAGAATTCTGAGCGACTTTTGGAGGGCTGGCGAGAAGAAAAAAATACGAATCTCCCTCCAAGGTTCCGCTCGCCATTTCCTTATAAGTTTTGCCCCTCTTAACGTATATAACACGATACAGCCCTATTAGACCAAGCTCCCCTGACAGGTATTAGATATATTATGCATATAAACAAACCAAAATGGTTGCCATTGCACTTCTTTGAATGAATAACAGATTACAGCAATGTTACCTCGCTATATCCTTCTTCCCACATAAATACCATTATCAGTAACCTTTGTTCGTAAACTAATTTTTCCATGGCTGTATTTGATTCATAATTCAACATAGCTTCTTTTGTATGTGAGTTTGACAAATGCAGATCCATCAACATCGCGTGCTATGAACTTGCCATGAAGCCACACTGAATGAGATGAAAAATATCACATGATTACCTGTTAATGTCGAAGGTCACATATCCACACTCCAGCAATCCTTCAACAATAAATATGTTATCACTTCGACAAGATGAATTATTACGCTGCATTTTGCATCTGTTGCCAAATTAAGTCTTACTTGGTGTATACTAGATTGCGATGTAGGCAGTTGTTCTATGACTACAGGTCTGTTTGTCGTTGTCCGAGGACCGAATTCTTTGAGGATATCAGATTATATTGTAAACCATGTCATAGACAAACAATATCAACATTGCTTCTTTATGCGATCTCTTTGGAATTTATCTACAAATTAGTTGTTACTTAGGGGAGGGACTTAAATTAGGATCGAACTCTCTAGCGGACTTGATGTGGGTGTAGTCATCAGTACACATCAATTAGACCTTTATCAGCAGTAGACTACAGGAGGACCTGTTTTTGTTATCAAGTCAGAGTGGAAAACATTTCTTGAAAGATTTTTTTCACAACAAGTATACTTTGCAGTATATTGACAATTTCTGAGTGAATCTGAAAAGTCTACTCGACTTTTCACATATCAGATTTGTCATAGCAGGTGAGAAGTAAACGTTAATTTCTTGTAATAAATCTCATATTAAGTTAAGGTAATGAATTTGCACATAATTATGTCGACAGAAGAAACAGAAATTGATTTTGAGTTGTTAATTATGCAGTATATCGGTTGTTTCAATCAGCACAATGTGAGAAAAATAATAGATAACAAAAAACATTAATTGAAAAAACGCATATGTCATTTTATTTGCACGTGCAGATTATGGAATGCACTTGGGTCATTACTATGACCTCAGTTCCGTACATTTGATTATCTATTATTAATTTTAAAAAAAAACTTTGTGAGAATTTAAATGTAATATAAGATCACTATAAAAATGTTTGCATTTTCACATGGAGATAGCGCCGTAGAGAGAGAGAGAGACAGACAGAGAGAGAAAGGCAGATTAAATGGAGGATAGTGAAAAGTACACAGAAAAATGACCGAAGGTGTGATTTAAAAAAGACAGGGCGTGAAGTAGAAAGAGAATAGTTTCAGCACGAATTCTAGTCTCTAATAATATGTCTGTAAATCAGTCCGGTATTAGTTGCGCAATTTTGGCTTCATACGTGAATACCTAAATCGCAGGGCCCACTGAGAAGTTTACCCATGCTTTGATTTCATCTCGTCTTTATTTTGGAAATGCACTTTTGTTCAGTTTGGCTCTCAATCAGCTAGCAAGATAACAAAATTACAGAATGCCGTTGCTCGTGCAGTGACCCTGTCCAACGAACACAGTAACATCACACCATTTCTTAAATCACTCCATTGGTTGCCCTTGAAGGAACGCATTATTTTCAAAAATCAGTTTGCTTTTATTTCACTGTGTGCATGGCTCTGGTCTTCAATACAATATGAGTTTGATAAATTATTCCGTTCAGATCGTTACGTTCTCAAAACTCTTGATCCGGGGAGAGACCCTTTGCTCATGCAGGGCCTTTGTCATGTTTGCTTTGGAATGCTTTCCCTCGAGAGTTTTTCCCGGCCAATTTCTAAATCTTGTCACTCAAATTTATTTAAGGTCATTCAAATTAACGGAAATGTCGCCCTGAGGCTAATTCCTTAATTCAAATTCAGAATACGAGTATACATTATATTACTATATGCAACCAAAATCACGTATGTGCACGGTTTTTTTTTTAAATCCCCGCATTCAAATTATCATGGGCGCAGCTGGTCGGCTTCAACGTTGATGACCTTTTTTGCTGCATTCAATTCAATTTTTCGGCGCTCAGTTCCCTCATCCGTATGGTGAAAATAAACAAAATTATAGAAATAAACAAACATTCAGAAATAGACATCAAGATAATGCAGAAATAATTTAAGACAACCATATAATTATTTTAAGATCACTACCGAAGTAAGACATCTTTAGAAATAGAATTAAAGAAAGCTTCGGGATAAAGATATCTGCAGAAATAAGGACAGCCACAGAAATAGGGACAACCACAGAATTAAGGAAAGCTTTGGAGATGAAGACAACCACGGAATTAAAGACAATTAAAAACAAATTGTATTCCGCACATTACATTACATGTTGATACCAATTAAACGTATGCACCTTACTGACCGTTGCTATGGCAACCGTCTATTTCAATACAAACCAACATAGTTTTGAGAAGCTTTTTATATTTTGGGGTGGAAATTGATAAGGTTTTTAAACTTAAGTTTTAATATGGACTCCATACAATATTCACATAGTACAATGTGTATGTTAAAGGCATTGAGTAACTTTGTGGAGGCTTGATTTAATAAATTGTTGAACATTGATATCTGTCTTGTATAATGATGTTCAGAATGATAAATAAATAGCCAGGCATAGAAAGGTTTTCAAATATATAATGCTATTATTATGATATCTGCGACTGAATACTCCCATTTACGAAAGCGTATGGCCATACGCTTTAGACTAACACTGAGTCAATGGGGAAAATGAGTCTGGCATTTTCCGGTCACTTGCATATGTTTACTTTTGTGAAGCACATGATGATTTTGAAGTGCTTTTTTCCACATGGGCTTCATTTTTACACCATATTACATACACTGATAACATGTAAGGCCAGAAAGCTCAGATTTTATCAATCCTCCACAAAGTTACTCAATCACTTTAATATACATACTAATTATCATCAGCAGAGTACCTAGATCATAATTTATGAAAATCTCCGTTTTGTCGTAATTTGAGATATAACATTGAGCACACAGTTTTACCTTCTATGCTGTAACTTTTTTTTCTCATCATCCCAATTCAATGAAACTTGGAGACTGTTCGGAAAGGTATTTTACATGTTTTAGAACAATGTTGATACATTTTTTTTTTGCCTCGGGAACTATTTTTCATTGTTCATTGCTCATTTCATTTTTTGTAATTTTTCAAACAGAAATTACTTGGGAAGTCTGAGATTCAGCGTTAATGTGCATGACTTAGATATAATAACAAATGAATTGTAACATTGTTTGTAAATCAAATACACCCAAATGACACAAGACGTTATTATTGTTATTTTTTATTATTTGTTTCTTGGTGCTTAGTGACAGTGGCGGAATTAGGGGGTACTCGAGGCCCGTTCCCAGCCCACTTTTGAAAGAAGAGTATGCATTATGGTCCCCTTTTAGAAGAAAAAACCTTCTTTTTTGTTTGTCAGAGAATTATGGAGGGAAACTGGAACCCATAATCCCCCCACTGAGCGACTTTTTGAGGGCTGGCGAGACCCCACCCCCCCAAAAAATACTGATCTCCCCCCAAGCAGTTTCCCAAAGTTTACAATTCTGCATTTGTGTGCCCCTTATACAAAATCCTGGATCCGACCCTGCTTAGTGATGCCTTTATTCTTTCCAACTGGAGCAACCAATTTTTAACTTAAGTTGAATGAATCATGCTGAGAATTATTTGTACAAGACAGTGTAAAATATTATTTTTTAATCTGTGTAATATAGAATTTACACAGAGCTTTAAAAGGTTATAGTTTCTGTGGCAAACTTTCAACTTGTCATCATGAAAGTATCGAATTTCATTTTGTTTATTAAGAAAAAAATACTTTCAAAGAGAATATGATGTTATATATTGTATAATGAATTTATATAGTCAAATAATTTTACACATGCATGCAGACTAAATGACAAAATTGACGTGTTAAAAATTGCCTTATTTTAGTAGCATGCCTATAAGCGTAATATGCTTTGGACACTACATTTTCATTATGGATATGTAGAAATTTGGATCCACTGGATAATATTTTCCACGTTGTAAACTACAAAGTCATCTTGTCAGATGTATTTGTGTTTGAGGTTGACAAATAGAAATAGGCCCATGTTTGCAAAACGTTATCAAGCTTTAGAATCATTTCAATGTAATTAAGCTTCTATCACCATCTGAAAAGCAAAGTTAGTTCAGCATCATCAAATTATATTATATTACTTGTAAACAATAGACGTCATTAATAGACGGCATATGCACTGTTAAATGTACATCATAAGATAATTCTTGTATGTAATGTAAATCACAATACATAAATCTTCATATGAATAAAAAGGTTACAAACGCAAAACATGCAATAAATAATATTCACATATTATATACAGTATTTATATTTTGTCAATTCAATAAATTTGATATAATAGGTGTATGTTGTTGTCATGTAAATGTAATTGATTCTACTTGAATACTCCATGCACTGTCTCGACAAACATCACGATTACAACTATTATGTTGTGATTCATTTTGTTCAATCTTTTCCAACTGTTTTTTCTCCTCTCCTTCTGTTATTGTACTCTCTGTTTTGCTATAATGTTGTCCTGGAAATGAAATGAAATAAAATAAACTGTTATCAAGATAGAGATTTTTGTTGTTGAAAGATCACAATCTAACCAATATCATCTAAAGATTACTCTATATAACCAGCAAGATATGCCTTCTAAAGTACAACCTCTACGCAAAGCCTAACTTGTTATAAAATTTTTTATTATTAACTTAGAGTTCAATTTCATCAATGAGCCTGTAAGTGTGAAATCAGATTGTTGTCAATGATGTCCAATCACCATTTGTTCACATGAAATATTCAGTGTTGCAATTCAAGGTTCAAAATGCACGAATAAGTAATTGTTGAAAACAAATAAGATTATAATCAATGGAACTCGAAGTCAGTGTTTGGATTTAAGGTGATTTAAGGACAATATTGAGATGTAAATAAGTTCATAATTATAGAAAAACAAATGTTCAAGATAATGATTCTTATACTCATGTAGGGTTTAACACACGTTTCCTGAGCACCAAGGCACTATAAATGAGCACCAATGATTTTGTTTGAAAACAGTAATCAATATTATAATTAATGCAAATTAAATTCAGTGTATAGATGAAGTGGTGTTAAAGACATTATTGAGATGTAAATAAAGTTCATTTAAACAAAACATTATAAAGAAACTGGGCCTGTTAGATCAAGGCCCCAAAGAAAATATAACACATGAATGTTTCATTCACTTTGAAATATTTTAAAAAGTAAAACTACCTCATAAGACTAGAAATAATTACATGTAGGGAAAATATTTGCAAAAAGGATAGCTTGATATATAAAAAGGAGAAAAGGGAAAATATTTACAAAAGGATGGGGAGGGAAAGAGCAAAACGGAACGAAAAAACAACAACAACAACCAAACAAAAACAAACGGAGAAAATCTGAGAAGGAAGAAAGTTCTATGTAGGGAGAAAGGGTATAAATAAAAAAATAGAAGTGAGAGAGAGAGATAGAGAGAAGTTCAAACATTTACAGGTGACAAAAAGTACTAACCAAACAAATCCAAAAAAAAAAACTAAACAAAGACGGTGCAGCACTGGTAGCATACAGTACTAGCACTGGATTGGAGCCCAATATATTGTAACGAAATTGGGTTTAATTTCGTAGAAAAGCTTGAGTTTTAGTATAGAAATCATCGTTTTGGACGATTACCGCATTTTAAATAACATTTTATTAAAATGTGAGATCGATCATGTTACGTTTCTGAGAAAAGATGATGTTTTAGTTACACTTTAGTCTGTAACTTTTGTTGTTTTTATTATTTGCTTTATATGATTGTTACCAAGTTATTTAGCATTTTATGCCAATTAATCTGGTAGGTCATTTGCCTAGGTCAAAGGAAGGAAAGTTAGGAAAATATGAGTTGATTATTGCATGTGTATTTAATTAACCACTTTTTCTTGTACATGTGATTGCATATGTCATGGTGTATTTGCTGAATAAAGTTGGTCTATGGCTGAGTCATTCACCGTATGCCAAGTCAGCGCTCACCGAGCCTGATAGTACGGTGGCTGATACTTCAGGCTGGCTTGGTGTGCGGGCCAAATGATTCAAATGATGGTTTTGCACAGTCTTTCCAAATATTGATTTGGAGGATTTCGAGAATAACTTGTTCAATCGCTACGCCAGTGATTGATTTCTGGGTTTTTGACTGGCTGTCTAAGCGCCTCATCGCAGGGAAGCTGGTGGACGACAATCTAACTGAAAACGAGGTCTGGACATGGTCGTGCGGTGCTGCGTACTTCTGGACATGGTCGTGCGGTACTGAAGTCTTCTGGACATGGTCGTGCGGTGCTGCGTACTTCTGGACATGGTCGTGCGGTACTGCGTACTTCTGAAGAGTAAACTAGCAGAAGTGGCACTGTAGTGACGGTTCGCAGAGAAAGCAGGTTCGACAAGGTGGTATATTTCCGCCAAACGTACCACGTCTTTAGCTTGGGCTATCCTGACCGAAACCGCAGCTGGAGGAAGCAGCGTCGATTTCGTTACACGTGTCCATACGAGACCTGTCAGTGCTGGCATATCCAGAATTTGACGAGAATGGACAAGATAGACTGGCTCGTGGTCATTTCCTTGATGCCATTGAGAATCCAGATATCCGGGAAGGATTGTTTCGTGCACAACCACGCACGCTGGATGCTGCAGTAGAAGCGGCGCTGAACACTGAAGCATTTCTGAAGATGGAGGTTAGGAGGCATGATAGAAGGCGAACACCTCATTACAGTCGAGTTCTGGAAGAGGTAGAACCAATGACACAGGTCAGCAACTTACAGCGATTAGAGAAGGCCTTGGAAGCTGTAATCGCCAAAGCTGAAGCAAAAATTAGTCACCTGGACTACAACTACCAGAGAGACTACAACTATCAGAGAGGAAACGAAGTTCCACAGGCAGAACTGGTTCCAGAGGTGTTAAATGGTGGCAATCCGCAGGACATGTATATTGCACAACATGGTAGTCCGGGTCCACCGCAACCGCCACCAGTACCAGATGGGTTGAATGGGAGTACCCGACAGAATGCCGAACAGAGCAGAAATACAGATGGCAGTGAGCAGGTCAGGCCACTTGGTGCATCAGGTGGAGGAAGCAGAAAGGGGCTGTTTCTAGATGGGAAGGTAAATGGTCAGCCTCTCACCATGCTGATAGATACTGGGTCCACAACCACCTTCATATCAGAAGCTGTTTTCGACCAGATCGCCGAAGACAGGAAGCCGGTTTTGCAGCCAGTTTCGACAATTGTGAAGCAAGCAGATGGCACACCAGTACAAGTCAGAGGGAAAGCGATGCTGGAAGTGCAGATAGGCAACTGGCTTGTCAACACCCCCATCACGGTAGCAAAAGTGAAGAATCAGGGCATTCTAGGCTTGGATTTCTTAATCCAGACGAACGCCGTTCTTGACTGCCGGAAGATGGAGCTGCGTACTCCATGGGGCACGGTTCCATGCAAAGAAACTCCCGCATCAGAGCCAGGACAGATGCTACACATAAAAGCACAAGAAACAACACCCAGTTGAGAGAGCCAGGTCGCAACCAGAGAGTGATGCCAGACCCGAACTTGGTACGCAGAAGTCAAGACGCAGAAAGGGCAGAAGGAAGAAACGACGCAGCGTGCATCTGGAACAACAGTGCAGGTTCACTTCAACTCCTCGTTTCTCAGAGCAGTATCAGAATTCGGAGTTCGACGTATCGCACCGTGAGAGACATGCATGGTCTGGGTTGGCACGGCGACGCAAGAGACTGAAGGAGAGAAATGATGGACTGTGGTCATGAACTGTAGTACTAAGTTTGATATTTCATTGTACAGATAACTTAGTTTAACATTTTTGTGTTGTATTACAAAATTTAGGTTTGTTGTTATTGCTCTTTAACAGAAAAGGTGTAGAAATTGTACCAGTAAAATGTACAACTAAGTAACATTTAGTCAGGTTTGTTAGTTTTAGAAGATAATAAGCAAGAACGGTTTTCTAGGAGTAGTTCTGATAAGTTTGAGGAACTTTGGATTTATAGTGATGAATATTTGATATTAGACCCTGGAGGACCATGCCAGAGGAATATCATTCTGGTAACTATAGGTGGTTTTCCTGTCATAGTTTCCTAAAGTAAATTGTTATTTAGGTTTTTGGGGGGACTTTGGGTAGTTTTCGCTCGGGGTCCGAGCTAGCCGAAGGAGGGAGGGTGTGTAACGAAATTGGGTTTAATTTCGTAGAAAAGCTTGAGTTTTAGTATAGAAATCATCGTTTTGGACGATTACCGCATTTAAAGCTTAGCTTACATATTGGTAAAACCGAAAGTATTTTGTTTTGTTCGCGGGGTAGGCTGAAGTATACTGATGATTTCAATATAAGTTATAACAATCAACTCATTAAGAGACAGGATTCTGTGAAGTATTTAGGACTAAATATAGCTAGTGATCTTTCTTGCTCAAGTTTGGTTGACAGTATTGTCAAAAAAGCTAATGCTCGTCTAAAATTCTTGTATCGTTATCAAAATTGCATGAACTTAAAATCAAGACGCATTTTAAGTTTTTCCTTAATACAATGTTTATTTGATTATGCTAATGCGGCATGGTACTGCAGTCTAGGCAAGGTGGATCAAAACAAGTTAAAAATAATTCAAAATAAGATTGTAAGATTTATCAATCACTTACCACCAAGAACACACATTGGGAAGAGTGAACTTGAAACAGCTGGTCTTCTTCATGTAAACCTTAGATCACAACAACTTTTAATTCACCATGTACATAAGATTTTTTACTCTAATGCAGATCACTATATTTCAAATAATTTTACTCGCTCTTCAAGTGTTCATAGGCATGACACTAGAAATAGTCAATTTAATTTCGTAGTGCCTAAGCGGAAAGGTAAAATTGGAAATTCTTTTTATTTTAACGGTATTCTTTTCTGGAATTCCCTCCCAAATCATGTTAAGTCAGTTAAGAATTTTTTACATTTTAAAAGGGTATTGAAGCATCATTTGAAAAATGTGTCTGCTCCATAACTATATTTCTCCTCTCCTTTTTGTAGCTCAGATGGTTTTTTCCTATATTATTTGACTTATGTAACCAACGTTTATTATCGATAGTTTCATTATGATTTTCTGTATATAGTTTTTTCCGTTGAGTAAGTCTTTTTTTCACATTTATGTAATCTTCGCCTACTTTATAAAAAATGTTATGTTTTATTTTGCTACTTTTAATTAGTACATTCTTATTACTTGTCGTACGTGTACGATAGTCTTGTAGCCGTACTAATGTGTTTTCTTAGTGTATTTTTTTAAATCAGTTATTTAGGTAAGGACCCCATTGGAAATAAGCCATTTCGGCTTTCATAGGCTATCCTGTCATGGTACCTGGTTATGTTTGTATTGCAATATACCTGACGAATAAAATCAAATCAAATCAAATCAAATAACATTTTATTAAAATGTGAGATCGATCATGTTACGTTTCTGAGAAAAGATGATGTTTTAGTTACACTTTAGTCTGTAACTTTTGTTGTTTTTATTATTTGCTTTATATGATTGTTACCAAGTTATTTAGCATTTTATGCCAATTAATCTGGTAGGTCATTTGCCTAGGTCAAAGGAAGGAAAGTTAGGAAAATATGAGTTGATTATTGCATGTGTATTTAATTAACCACTTTTTCTTGTACATGTGATTGCATATGTTATGGTGTATTTGCGGAATGAAGTTGGTCTGTGGCTGAGTCATTCACTGTATGCCAAGTCAGCGCTCACCGAGCCTGATAGTACGGTGGCTGATACTTGAAACTTCAGGCTGGCTTGGTGTGCGGGCCAAATGATTCAAATGATGGTTTTGCACAGTCTTTCCAAATATTGATATGGAGGATTTCGAGAATAACTTGTTCAATCGCTACGCCAGTGATTGATTTCTGGGTTTTTGACTGGCACCTCATCGCAGGGAAGCTAGTGGACGACAATCTAGCTGAAAACGAGGTCTGGACATGGTCGTGCGGTGCTGCGTACTTCTGGACATGGTCGTGCGGTACTGAAGTCTTCTGGACATGGTCTTGCGGTGCTGCGTACTTCTGGACATGGTCGTGCGGTACTGCGTACTTCTGAAGAGTAAACTAGCAGAAGTGGCACTGTAGTGACGGTTCGCAGAGAAAGCAGGTTCGACAAGGTGGTATATTTCCGCCAAACGTACCACGTCTTTAGCTTGGGCTATCCTGACCGAAACCGCAGCTGGAGGAAGCAGCGTCGATTTCGTTACACGTGTCCATACGAGACCTGTCAGTGCTGGCATATCCAGAATTTGACGAGAATGGACAAGATAGACTGGCTCGTGGTCATTTCCTTGATGCCATTGAGAATCCAGATATCCGGGAAGGATTGTTTCGTGCACAACCACGCACGCTGGATGCTGCAGTAGAAGCGGCGCTGAACACTGAAGCATTTCTGAAGATGGAGGTTAGGAGGCATGATAGAAGGCGAACACCTCATTACAGTCGAGTTCTGGAAGAGGTAGAACCAATGACACAGGTCAGCAACTCGTGCGGTGCTGCGTACTTCTGGACATGGTCGTGCGGTACTGCGTACTTCTGAAGAGTAAACTAGCAGAAGTGGCACAGTAGTGACGGTTCGCAGAGAAAGCAGGTTCGACAAGGTGGTATATTTCCGCCAAACGTACCACGTCTTCAGCTTGGGCTATCCTGACCGAAACCGCAGCTGGAGGAAGCAGCGTCGATTTCGTTACAATATATTGCTTCGACGCCATGTAATAAATAGGCGCGAGCGCGTGTTGCACGAAGCTCATAAATAATAATTCGTGTTCGACTTGGTGCTCAATCAGTCTCTAACATATACGACGCGGATGGGTGCGGCATGCACTGGATCGATAGTACACCTTCTCTTGTCCTTTTATTGTCATTTTTTTTGGTAGTTTTTTATGGTAGACTTAATTTCAGTCGTTATCTATACCTTTCTAAACTTAAAGGGAAATTAACCTCAGCGTATGAATTAGCTTATTTTGAATGGTGTAGTATATGCCTCTTATTTGATACATGCAATTTCATGTAAAAACACAGGATATAGATATAAATCACTATTTTCCAGCCAAGTTATCGTCTGCTAGCAATAATAAGGGGGCTGCCATTACTTTATGTGTACACGAACATATTTTTCATCCCAAGTAAAATTTCCTTCATCGTTAACTTGTAATTGATTTTTAGAGGACAAATATATATTAGATAAAGTCACATATTCTGAAATGTAAGTTTAGTTTTATATATTTTTTAAAAGGTCTTAATTTGTTCATAAAAAATATACTTCATAAAAAATATACGTCAAGGACGGAGAATTGACGTCAAGGACGGAGACAATCGTAACAATACCAAAACAAAGCGAGGAATCTGCTTTACAGGATGGCTATTAGAACTCATGGGTCGTCAATTATCTAGGCCCATGGCCAATAACAATCGTAATACAATCAGAACAAAGCGACGTATCTGTTGTAAAGGTAGGCTATTATCAATGCATATGGTACCTAATGATCCGTGTCATGCACAAAATGGCAGCCTCCATGGAAAGACGTAGCAGACAATAGGTGCATCTAGAATATCACGTGGGGTTAATTGTCCTTTAATTCTGTGGTTGTCTTTATTTCTGCAGTTATCTTATAATTACGTGGTTGTCTTTATCTCCAAAGCTTTCTTTAATTCCGTGGTTGTCCTTATTTCTGCAGTTATCTCCATTTGTGAAGTTGTCCTTATTTCTGCAGTTATTTTTATTTCTAAAGTTGTCTTTATTCCTGTGGTATCTTTATTTATAAAATTGTTTTACTTCTGTAGTGATCTTAAATTACTTTTATTCTGCATTATCTTGATGTCTAATTCTGAATCTTTGTTTATTTATATAATTTGGTTTATTTTCACCATTAATTTTGCTCTTTTGGCCGCCCATACATTCGTGCATTCGTTTTGACACATACGGCATAAGGGCTAGAAAAATGATCGACATGGGATCAATCTGTTATAATTCTTTCTTTTAAGAAGGGGATAACACGTGTGAGTCAGTATACATGTAATTCTTTCACTTTAGAGGGAGGTCATCAACATTATTTGCCGCCTATCTTAAGGACTTAAATTATTCTGAAGCTCATGTTGTGGTATGTTTATTTCTTTGACTTTGGAAACCAAGATGTGTCACAAGTAGGAACAATAAAATTAATTTGTACACCATGGGCTATTTCATTTTCTTCTGACTGCCATCAAAATCTCTCTCTCTATACAGACCATGTGACGATAATTAGACGGTACTCTACATCAGGATGTGAAGGACTCAGTTTATGACAGGGTTGTACCAGTTGCGCTGCTACCCCCTCCCACCCCCTTTTCACCATGTTAATCTCAGTGTTACTTCGTTTATACGTTGTGAAATAAATATCTTTCATCTCACTTTTTTGTTGTTGTGATAGTGTCTTCGTCGATTTTTTCTTTTTTTTGTTTGCAATCTTTCTTTACTTTTACATTCCCTTTTGTTTCCAGTTAGAAACAAGAAAGCATAAATGTCACTGGACGTTTCGTCTCATAACAGAAAAAGCAAAAGCAGGGGGAACTGGAGAACGTTTTCACGAAAATGATAAAACGCAACAGTTTATAATTGAATACACTTATTCAAAACTTGTTTGCTCATTCGTCAAAATGAATGCGGCAAGAGACGGCCGGGGCCTTAAATTGAATGCTCCTAACATGAATCTGAGTGACCAAAATTATGAAATTGACCGGAAAAAGTCTCCCAAAATTAAATTTTTCAAAATATTGGAAGGAAATTTTCACACCTCTGGATAGATTAGGGTCTCTTTTATGAAATGACTCCAAAATATCTGCCAACGTGGGCAAGTGAGGTGGGAAAGGTGGGACAAAACTTCATTGTTCAACTTCAATCAAGAATTTTTCTCGGTAAAATGTATATGAAATTGCGTTTTGCTGGGTTAAAAATGCAATAAAAATCTACCGCTCAGTCGCTTTGCTCCCTCGCTACTACAATAACGTAGACTGGACAGGTGGGGGGGGGGGGGGGGGGCATCCATTGTTTGCCCAGGGCGCCATAATCCCTAGATACGCCACTGCTGGAAACAGTTGGGAAAGGTTGATGATATCGAATTAAGATTCGGTGTATATTACAATTAGGTTTGGAAATCAAAGTAATAAGAAATTGACTCATTTTCACTGAAAAGCACATGTACTGCACATAAAAATGATTATATGAGACTACACACAATTATGTGGCATAAATGTTCGGCCCGAACACTTCAACCATTTCTCTTCATATTTCGATTAAAAGGGCATTTGAAGAGCAATCCTTTTCACGGGAGATTTCTACTTTGATATTCGTCCAAACTGATATAAAAAGAAATGAGAAAGCTTACAAATCATTTTCCCCTTTACCAGAACTCAGCCTTTTCATTCAGCTTTTTTAACTTGGAGAATATGATATTGATTATTATGTCCCTTCTCTTCAATATTTCTTCCATCCATAGATTTTAGGCCTCTTGCTGATTATGCCAAAATACCAAGATATCGTATGGCGACTGATCGAGGTGAAAGATTATCCCTTCCATCTAGGGTATTTCTAAGTATGCTCCTTTCTAACACAAATATGAACAACATTTTTGATGATTTTGTGAGGCGCTCCCTATACTGAATTTTCGGAGGAGTGGGTTTGTTTTGTTTTTGTTAAGCTTTGCTATTTTGGGGGCCCGTAAAATGGGATGGATCGAGAGTACGACGGCTCTGCCAGGGTTATGCTGAGTACGTCTCATGTTATCATCTTACAACACAAATTATAAGAATAATGCAGAAAAAACATGTTCAATATCAGGGGAATCTTGTATTGAATATGTCTAGACTGCATGCTTCATTAATTCTATTCATATGTGTTTTTTAGAATTCACCGTCCCACACAGACATGCATGCGTTTCTTTTTTTCATAAAAAAACTCTAATTCTTTTCAACATGGTGAAAGGAAACGAACCAGACAGTCATATTTACTTTTTAAGTACCCCTCCCGCACAGACGTATCTTTCATGCACTTTTTAGACATCGTTATTCTTTGTTATACAACAGTTACCATAACTAAGTCTGTATAAACGCAGGTATGACATTGAGACGATTGCGACTTCTCAAGTTTATCTTCATCAATCTTCTCTTGCTCGTTTCAGGCCGTTAGCAACATGAAAGTCTTTAATACCATGACTATGAGTCAAGATACACTGTCTTTTAGAAACATCCATTGATTATACCTGACCTGAGGTCACACACCAACAATGTAAAATCCAACATCTCAATGATGAAAAAGGGGATTAAAGTTAGGCCTACAAATAAGTACACCTATGACGATTTTGACGATAACGACGCATATTGAGAATCTTCACGCGCACATGCCCACCTATTTCTTCGTACTGCAAATACCAAAATGGCATAATCTCTGCAATGTATTAATTATGGGCATAATGGTGAAAAATAAAAGAATTAAAAAAATTAATGATACACGTAAACAAGGTCGATATTTCAATCAAATTAAAAAAATATATAATATATATGTAAAAAAATATATATAATAAAATCACTGCACACGAAAATAAATCTTTGACAGTGGCAACGTATTTTGCAGGGTCTCATTTAGGACCCACTCCCTACCCCAACATTATACGTGGCGTCCCAAAATCACATAATCATAACAAATGGGGCATCATTCCAATGGGATATAAATAGGCTTCATAGGAGAACAAACACAAAGATTATAGTTCATCACGTGCGAGATATCATCGATCCAACTTTGAGTTTCCTACCGGGCAATTCAACGGAAAATTAATTCACCTACCCCCAAAACATAAAATTTGTGATAACATCAGAAATGTTTATGCTACCACAACATATTTAGTATCAAACAAAACAGATTAACAAGACCTTTAATGCAACTCGTTTATCAATAGAATTCAAGTACATTTAGGTATGATTTTTGCCCCAAAACTCACTTTTGAGGCAAATTGCGGCGACAATACATGTATGTTGGTCAATTAAACATACACTGGGTTGCTTATTTCGAGGTTGGAAACAGTTTAGGCCTGAATATCGTCCTTTTTTAAAAATTTGAATGGTAAATTAAAGTCATCATACCGTATATTAGAATAGATTCTACATCCATCAGCGAGAGCAGAGTCGGTTTTTAAAGTATGTGTGTTTTAAAAGCAAATGGATTTTTCTGCCTAGATGTAGAACCGAAGACTATAGATCTAAGACTATAGATCAAGCTTAAATCGTTAATAATAGTGCTGATGAAAGTTGGCCACAATATTCACCCCTTCAGTTCCAGTTGCTAGGGGCGTTAATTCGTTGAAAAATGAATAGAGTACTAGCGGGACCCGTGGAAATCCACGGGTTCACTTTTTACATTGCACTCTCAACATTTTCACAATCGATTCATTCTTGTGAGTTTATTTATTTATTATTTTTATTTTAATGAAATTATCACGTGCTCATGACCACAATAGTCAAACATACCCACATACTCGGTTAAAAATATTGTATAATGTTATGTAATGTACAGAATATATTTTAATTCTTTCTTTGATATCATTATGACATAAGGGGGAGGGAGAGAGAAATAGAGAGAGGGGGAGGGATAGAGAGAGAGAGAGAGTGTGTGTGTGTGTTGGTAGACAGATAAGAAGAAAGAGAAATTGATGTAGAGAATATATAAACATAATATACATAGAATACATAAACAATATAATGTAGTCAATTTACTGAGAGAAATATGATGGGACCTACATGAAAGCAAGCTTGTAAAGCTGTAGGCCCCGGTGAAATAATTTGGGGTAATGAATGGAGGACGGATATGAATGAATATGACCAGTCAAGGAAAGAAAGAAAAAAAAAGATAACATGCAGTGGTGTTGTAAATATCAAAAAATGACTTCAAGCGAATAGTGTCAGCCGTAGCCCTCTCGTATATAAAAAAGTAAGGACGATTTATATAATACAGCCATGGAAAAAAACAACATCAGACCAAGCAGGGTTACTGATAGTGTTACTTTTGTGGTAAGAAAAAGTACAATTACATAAAAGCAAGGTATAATTGCTAGAATTTGGTATTCAATGAAATACAAAGACAAATCATTTTTATAATTTTGTATGCATGGTACCCTTATTACAGGAGCGTGGTCTAATAATTCCTTACATGGCTGTATATTTTTTTTTCTTTAGACTATTTCCGAGAGCACGACAGCCACACGCAATATGCTTGCAGGAGGTAGAAGTTATTCATTAACATCAAGATATGTTTTAAACAACAGTTCCTTCAGTTTACGTTTGAATGAATATAAAGAGGGGCTTTCGATTATCTCTAACGGGAGGGCCCATTAACTGGGTCCTGTAAACATAATCGTTTTCTGGGCAAAAATAGTTCGGGTACGTGGAATGTGATATGCGTTGCTCTGACGCGTAGGATAAGCATGTAGGGATAAGTTTTTCTTAAACATTTGTAAAAATATTTCAGGTAGGTTATTGGCAGATAGATTATACATAAAAATACATTGTAATAGAATAGGTCTGATACTTTTAGGATTTTGTTTGCATGGAACAGGCAGTTAGTGTGAGACAGGTATCCTACATGATTAATATTTCTAATAGCACGTTTTTGAATGTGAGCAAGTATATTTAGCAAATTTCCACAAGCGTTGCCCCAGGCGAGAATTCCATAGCTGAGGTATGGAATCATTAAAGTAGAATAAACAGATAATAAAATTTTACTGGGAAAGAAGTGTTTAAGTCTGTTAAGTATACCGGTATTTCTTGAGAGGACCTTACTCAGATAAGTAATATGGGATTTCCAGGATAGATAACTATCAATATAAAGTCCCAGAAATTTAGTGCAGTCGACTTGTTTTAGTTCAGTATTATTAAAATTGACATGATTAGGAAGTGTTTTTAATGTATTACTAAATAGCATATAGAGAGTTTTATCTATATTTAGGGATAACTTGTTTGCATAAATCCAGGACTGAACAGACGCAAGTTCTTTATTTACAGTGTCAACAAGAGTTTGAGGGTCTCGATGTGTAAAAAATAAACTAGTATCATCCGCAAAACAAATGAATGAAAGTAGCTGGGAAGAATTTTTGAGATCATTAATATATAAAATAAACAATAGCGGGCCCAATAGGGAACCTTGCGGGACGCCACATGTGACCAATTTCAAGTGAGAATCATGACCGTTGACACTGACAAACTGTTTTCTATTAGTTAGATAGTCTATGAACCTAGAGGCAATCCA
Source organism: Heliocidaris erythrogramma (assembly GCA_025617745.1). NCBI lineage: Eukaryota > Metazoa > Echinodermata > Echinoidea > Camarodonta > Echinometridae > Heliocidaris > Heliocidaris erythrogramma. The sequence goes on along the minus strand of CM046872.1, from coordinate 28,324,032 downwards.
CGTACACCGTAGTGACGCAACTTTAAATATCGTGGTTAATCGTGTCAAAGGCCTTTGAAAAATCTATAAAAAAACAATAGTGTGCGAAACATTATCAATTGCGTGGGCTATTTTGTTTATGAAAGCCAATAAAGCCGGAGACGTACTGTGATTCTTTGGAAAACCAAACTGAGAGTGACATAGAATGTTGCTATTAACAAAGAAATTGAGTCTTCGGGAGTATACTAACCTTTCGAGGATTTTTTAAATGGATGTTAAAAGAGAAATCGGACGGTAATTATTCAGGGATTGTTTTTGTCCCTTTTTGAAAATAGGGACGACTCTAGCTATCTTCATGTTTTGTGGGATTGTACCCGTGGTCAAAGACAAATTTAAAATAAATGTAAGAGGGGAAGTTATTTCCTCAATACTATTTTTAAGAAGGAAATTTGTAATTCCATCATATCCTGAACCCTTCCTCGTATTGAGATTGGTTATAATATCTTTGATTTCATCCTCTACTACTGGTGTGAAAAAAGGAGACTGGGGGTTAGGAGCTTTTAGAAAGTTGTGAAACTCTAAATTTGACTTTGGGATATTATTGGCAAGATTTGGTCCTATATTTACAAAAGAAGTTATTGAATACCTCAGCCTAGTCTGAGGGATCATCATGTTTGCGATTATTTTTAAGAATATACTTGGGAGGATCGGTATCGTTTTTGATTTCAAAGCTTCGTTAATCACCTTCCACGTACTATTTATATCGAATTTGTATTTTCCAAACTGGCGTGAGAAATACAATTGTTTAGCTAAACGTAAAGACGATGTCAGAACATTTCGCTAACGAACATATTGAGCCCTGTTTCGAGCATTCGGGTTTTTCCTATGTTTATAGAAGAGTTTATTTTTCTAATAATAGACCTAAGGAGAGATTTCGTGATCCAGGGATTTTTAGGAATCTTTTTGTGGTTGGAAAAAATTTGATTGCTGAAGAGGTATGGTTGAATTGAAACTAGATGTTAATAATTGAATAAAATTTTCATAAGAGATATTTACATCACTTTGACTGTAAACAGGTGACCAATCAACAGATCTTAATCTCTCCCTAAGTTTATTGAGGTTTGTTTCTGACATGACACGAATACTAGAAGTATGCGAAAGATCAGAATTATTTAGCGTTAATGAAGAAATGAGAGCATCAATGGGATTGTGGTCAGTAACATCAGACACCATTATACCAGAAGTGACTAGAGAAGATATATTATTTACAAAAATATTATCAATAAGTGTACTTGAAACATCAGATATACGGGTAGGTTTCCTGATGAGAGGAACATAAGATTTAGACAACATCAGATTGAGGAAATCACGGCAGTTGTGGTTATCCAGACATTTTAAAATATTAAGATTAAAGTCGCCCATTATAATACACATCTTATTTTCAAAGTATTTCTCTGATAAAAGGGTATGGAGTGATTCAATAAACTCAGCGGGGTTCGAGTTGGGTGGTCTATATACTTCACCAACAATTAAATTACCTTTGTTTGGAACTTTGATTTCAATCAAAATATTCAATAGCTTCAGACATATGGTTAAATTCAACTAACACCTCACAATTCAAGTTTTTGGTGACATAATACTAGTTATAAGTCTGTAACCATGAATATCAAATAGAGAAGAAGGTGACGTTTCATTGAGCCAGGTTTCGCAAACACCAATGACTCCGTGACCCCCCCCCCCCCCCCCCACTCAGTATTATTTAGGGTACGCGTATGCTTGTTCCCTCCCTTTGAAAGAACCCCCCTATCTCTTGGCTGCCAAAATTTCTGGACCCCCCTATCGCGGGCTTTGCGCGGGCTTTTCCTGCCTTGGAGATCCCCCTAAATTCAGAACACTGCTCAATGCACCCCCTATCTCAGGTGAGCTCTCATTCCAACCCCATATCTCAGGACAGACACCAACCCCCCTCCCAAGTAAGCTGTCTTTACAATACCTTGGAAGAGATATTTTTTTATGTTCAAAATGGTATCTCAGAACTCAATGCATTCATAAGAAACCAAACAAAAATGAAAATCTCATGACCCCCCCCTTTTTTTAATTTCTCAGGTGTCGAAGAGAGAGAGAGAGAGAGAGAGAAAAACACCCCCTTTTTTAATGAAATCTCCCGGTGAAAGATAAAAAACACCCCCTTTTTTTACAATTCACGGGCCGGATTGTGTCGCCCAAAAAGTACCCCTTTACCGGAGATTTTGGGAACACGCATGCGGTCCCTTCGACCATGACCCCCCCCCCCCTTTTTTAATTTTTTCAGGTGTCGAAAACGAACACAACAGGAATAAAAGAACCTCTTGATCAATGCTTTTGACCACGGCATGCAAAGGAAAATACTTAAGATCGAACAAAGAATTGTCGCACACTTTGCGAATACGATGAGCAAAAGTAACTGGCAAACTCGTTCGCAGATATGGATTTGTCTGATGCGTAAATACGTCGCACCCTTCAATGTAGGTAACAGCATTGAAATGCATCCATTATAGCTTACATAGTCGAGCAAATCTAATGACTTTGGGTGCGTTTATCAACTCTTTCTTTCAGCAGAAACAGGTTTTCCAAAGGGCTTTCAGTGATTTTTTTTTAGAGATGATAAACGCAAAGCTGTTTTGATTATGGGTTTCGGAAAGCCTTTTTGAAAGTTGCAAATTTGTGCTTTCTGAAACAGGTTACAACTAGAAATATCACTGAAGATGATGATTAATACCCCCGCCCCGTGACAACAGCCTTTCTTGACTTTTGGTCGAAAACTGAGGAAGTAGTTCGATCCGCAAGATTTTTCCATGATTTACTGCCATAGATATGCCGTTTCCATGGCAATGCAGCTTCCGACACATAAAAAAATATGTCTTGCACATCTCCTGTCAAGAGGCCCTCGGCACAAGCGCCTCGGTTTTTCTGGCGAGCGCCAGGGCCTCGACAAGAGGCTAGGCCAACAGATGCTCTTGGTGCTGGGACAGCTGGAAATAAGTCCTACACCACAGCCACAACCGAGCCAGCAGCAGTTGCCCTCCACATAGTCAGGTGAAGTAGTTAGTGCAACTAGATCTAGATCTAACATTTGTATAGAGGTCTAGGTATTAATGGCTTGTTTACTTAAAAACTTTGCAGGGTATCTCAAAATCTTGTTTGTTTTGTTATCCTACACTACAGAGTAGTGGCAAGAAAATACCAGTCTGGAAAGCAAAACACACCAATTGTGGAAAATCATATTTAAATGGCCTTGAGGTAGAAAACGGTAGGATGTCCCAACTATATCATTCAGATAGGTAAAATTTGAACCACTATTTTGTTAAGCTACCTGACTGGGATATGAAATGTACCACAGACTTTGTACAGTGGATCAATAGACCTAAAATGTATGTACCGTATATTCATAAATACCTGCACCTGAAGTGCTGCATTGATATTCCACAGGATTTATATTATATTTCAGATCAAAAACCTTGTTTGTTTCAGAGGTAGGCTATATCAACATAGGAGAAATCAAAGGATTTGTCACTCCCCCCCGCCCCCGCATAGAAATAAACATTTACATTTAAAAAAAAAAATTAAATTTATTTTCCACACAAAGGCTGTTATTATGATGAGGGGTCCAGATGCTGTACATGCATGTATATGGAACAGTTCAAGATTACAGACCTTACAGGTCTTGCACTATCAATCATTTTGACCGTAAGGGTTCTGATGCCCAAAATAGAGTGGAAATAGAAAGAAACCTCCTATGGAAACGAGTCTAAAATGCATGCTAGCAAACAAAGTATATAGTAAAATTAAATAAAGAGGGAAATTGGTGTCAATAGTTCAATAATGTCTCCATTGTTAATTTTCGATTCTTTTCGAAGTATGTATAAAAATAAAAGTACGAAACGTGGAATGAAATTCCTTCTAAATTATGAAATTGGATATATATTATTATGGCAAATGTCAAGCAATATTCAGGAATACAATGGCAAAAAGGGAACAACTTGTACAAACTAATTATCTTTCAAAGCCCTAACCATTCATTATTTCACAATACATTTGAATAAGGCTGACCTACCGCAGAATAGTTATGATTCATGGTTTGCGCCATTTATAATCATTTCCAAGTCGCATAACTGAAAACAATTGTGTAATGGGAGAATCGAAACCATCAAACAATAAAACATTGATTTAAATTTGGTGAAAAATATTTTAACTATTTCTTGTCATATTTGGGAGTATTTCAAGTGCAATCCTTTTCAGGCGACATTCTTATGTTCATCTGATTGGGAATTAATTGAATGAGAAATCTCACCTCTTCCGTCAACCATCAGCTCATGACCATTACCAGAAGTCAAACTTTAATTGGTCCCTTTAAATGTGTTTTGCCCGGAACGGCTACATAAATAGCAAATTAAATCTTAGTTTTGTGTGTACCTCTCAATATGAGACCAGTTTGTTTCATGCATCTCTTCTGCTGGCTTTTTTCGGGCTGCTATATATACGGGTCAGCGAATCCACAGTTGATAATACATTTTGTGTCAATAACAGGGTTCTTCATGTCTAAGATGTCAGGGTTTGCCACGATGCTAACTCGTACATGCCAACCGTACAGTTTTAACAGAACCGTTCAGTTTTTTTGAAGTTTTTAGTCCCATAAAAATTACGTTCAGAATTTGGGGAAATAGTATTAGGCCTAGGGTCTAATACCAACTAATTGAGTAGAGTAAGTAATCGTACATGATTTGTGATTTGGTTCCATTTCGGGTGAAAATCTGTCAAAATAAAAGCAACCATGAGAGGAACAGTGTCAACCAGGGGCCTTGATGCAGGCCGCTGGACCCCCTACTCCAGAGAGCCCCACCCCCACCGGCGGTGGCGGTGGAGCTCCCGGACCCTCCCTGCCAATATCAATATGCGCGTTCAGTTTTCTGAATTCCAAATGTTGAGATGTATGCTAACTACTCGTACATGCTGGTCACAATCAGGTTCTCAAAGACAGATCAATATGGCATAGTGCTCAAAGTTAAAGTTCATTTATTCTCATTCAATCACTGAAAATACATACATAATACATTCAAGAACAACATGTATCCATCACATATCTGACCAGAAAGGAATTGGCTAAAAAGCTTACCATACCACACAGAAGAAGAAGAAGAAGAAAGAAAAAAGAAATGCACCCTGGGCTATACACCACTATCATAACAAGTTACCATTTACATGTCAAAGTACCCCGAAGAGGAAAACTATATGATGCTTGTGATAGTATGTGTTTTTCATGCCATGCAGATGCACGAAGCCGAAAGGTGTGGAGAGAACTGAGGTCATTGGTCTCCAACAGCTTGGGGTTTGCCCAGACATCCAGGTTCGTTGGTTCGGTCGGGGCGGCCTTACAATCCATGAAATACCTACATGTAGAACAACCCATGATATGCGCAATACGCCACGCTGCCCCACACTTGGTAGAGTTGCACGCAGGGTCCAACGACATCGGGAATTACGCTGTCAAGCACATTGGTAGGCTGTCGAGGAGGTGCTACTGGCGGCTAGGCAGCTGGTCCCAGAAAGCCAAATCTGTTTTTCTGAGATCGTCCATAAGCTCTTCTATTATTTCTTGAGACACAACATCCACACGCAGGACCACGAACTGTTCTATCCGGACGGGTTACACCTCTCGGAGCGCGGAAGTGATCTGCTGATCTTCGACTTCAGAATGCTCTAGGACTTGCTCCCCCATTGAAGGAGGACGAAAAGTCCCTCATAACAAATTAATCTATCCAAGTGCAGTTTTTGGATGGGTTTGTAATTGTTTTCCCATCAGTTCAGGTCAATCGTAGGGGGAGGGGTTCTATATATAGGTAAAGAAAAACGGGAGATGGGAATCAGTGTCCCTGGAAACGCCTGTCCCGGGACGCCGGCTGGATGGCTTCCTCCCGGCAGGTAACGTGACCAGGTTCCCCTCCTAGAATTCATGTTCACGTCTTGAAGCCTCTCTCCTTCCTACATGTACATGTGTCTATTCTGACACATTTGAGAAGTTTGTATTGAATAGATGATAACTGTTTGAGGGGAATCCGCACCCCACGAAACTCCTGTCCTGGCATCCCGGCTGGATCTCTTCCTCCCGGCAAGTCATGTGACCCGGATTCCCCCCTTTCGTCATTTGATGTCAAATTATTGACATACTTATTGCACTATTACAAATCTTGTGCTAATGAAAATATGATGGAAATTGGTTTTTAAACCTGGGAATTGTCCCCAGTGGAATAAAATTGAGAAAATGGCAATTTCATGCGTGAACTGTATTTATTCTCGCAATAAAACAATACTAAAAGAATATAAGTTAGATACCAGAGAAACTAAAAATTAACTTCGATGAAAAACAAAAAATACATAATTATTCGTCTCATTAATTAAAAAATACATATACGTATTGACCTATCATTTGATTGAATATTTCACCAATGTACAACCCTAAAGTTGCGCTAAAACACAGTTTGAATATGATTATTTGGTAACAAAAACCTTGTGATATGTTTATTCCATTCAATATAAGTTTACTAAACAACAATTTAAAACAGTTTAATTTCTAACTACATGTATATTTTTGCCACCAAAATTTTCCAAGGGTGCTGCTAGTATTAGTATTAAAGACAAAAACAAACTTAACTGCCAAACCAACTGATTTAAATAGTATCAACTCAAGAGTATCTCATCTATGTATACAACCAGTTCACATCAATCTAAAACTAAAATCTAGACCTTAGTGTAGGGCTGTTTAACAGATCATTTAGTAGACAATTCAGAAGCACAATCATCCATCAGTGCATTTCCACTAATAGTCTAAATTTATGACCCTTTTTTTAGTACATAACAAATGGGAGACACGTCACAGAGTTGCCAATTTATGTTTGAATGATTACAATTTAAAAAATCATAACTTTCTTAATTTATTATCGGATTTTACTTCAATTTTTACTGATCTTTCCTCTCATTTTTCTGCTTCTATTAAAACCAACTTAAGAGCTACTGTCTGAGAGAATCAGGCAGATTTGAAAACAAGTCGGAAGATGGGGATCGGCGGATTTCTTTTATATTTTGAAGTTGTGGTATATACAGGGTATATCAACGAAAATGTTAAAATTTTCTGTTCATAATTCCATTCATAGTCATCCCTACCCCCTAAAAATAGCCCTTTTTGGTACCTATGAAGGGACATGAAGTTTAAAATTTAATGCCATATTCATTCAGAGTAAAAATGCAATTAGGATTATACCATTCAAACGAAACGAAACGAAAGCATTGCTCCTTCTATCCTTTTTCTAACAATTTGTATGGACAATATTTAAAATAAAGTGTTGGATCATTCCATTATTACTATAGGGGTGATGCTAATTTCCCCATTTTTAAGAAAATTGAAAAATGCCCATTTTGGGTCATTTTTGAAGTGGTGTATCTCAAAGTACCCAACTTGTTAAAAGTTGGTTTTGCCACTGGATGTGGGCCAAACCAAGGTCAATCCATTCCAGGTTTCAAATTCGTGGAGTGTCTTTTACTTTTTGTCCCAAGCCGCTTGAAATAGGTTATTCCAGCCAAAAGCTTTTAAAAAAATGTCATTTTTGAATGAGTGGTACATCTTTCGTAAATATTTTTACTGAAAAGCAATGGAATTACTGTAAAAAAGGCATTTTTTATTTATATGTTATATTTTCACATTTGCTCACATTTGTGTACATGTAAACGTAGAATACTCAATGGACGACCCCAAAGTAAAAATGGTCCCATATGTAGACCGTATAGTTATGAATTTTCATTCAAAGTAAAAATGTATTTATGATTATGCCATTTAAACGAAACGTGCATGATTTCTCCTTCCATTCTTCTTCTTAAGATCTGTATAGACAATATTAAAATTAGAATTATTCCATTATTACTTTAGGAGTGATGCCAATTTTCCCATTTTCAAGAGGTCATTTTTGAATTATGTATTAAATTTGGGTTGATATAATTAATAGGTTAAGCTTTCTTTGTTCAAAATCTGAACACTGGCATGTTTTAAAGCGATCTTCACATAGGTAGAGATGATAACTTAATTCTTAAAAGAATAAAATATTAAAATTAGTAATTATTAAGGCGTCCTGTGACCAGGACATTCTTAGATTAGTTAACAGGGGTTAGGTCACTAATATTGGGATTTCCTGGATTATCAGAGCTTAAAACTTGATTCTCTGTTATTTCATGAAAAAATGTTAACATTAGCATATTCTAAGCACATTTTATGTAGGAAAAATGTTACAAGGTACAAATTACTCCATCTTCTTGAAATCAGGTGAGGTATTTAATGCCATTATGCAGAAACTCTGTGATCAACTATTACTTTAAAATATACGTCAGTCATTGATTTGGCGTGAGATGAATTTTAGATTGAATCAACGTTTTGTTTTTGTTTTTGTTTTCTTTCAATTTTTATATATTAAACACACATTTCTCCACACTCTCGAAATCGGGTTTTGAAATTTAAAATTTGCACTAGGAGGCACTATGCGACCGATTATTGATTGAAAGTAGGTTAGGCCATCCACATTAGCGCGATATGAATTTAGGGTTCAATTTACGTTTTTTATTAATTCAATTTTTCCCAAAATTATGAAAGATGTCATAACTTAGGTGTATTTTTACATAACTACACATTACTCCACACTTTTGAAATCAGTTATCGAAAGAAACACTATGAAGGCACTCTGTGACCAGGTATTGATTAAAAATAGGTTAGGTCATTGGTATTAGCCCAAGACGAATTATTGTCTTTTTCTTGCAAATTTTCAAAAATGCAAAAATTGGCATACTGTAAGGATACTTTGGCATAAATACAAAACAATATCCAACAGTTTCAAAATTCAGATATGGAACATAACGCTTTGATGGCCCAACAAGCCCAAGTATGATTTGAAAATCATGGGCCACGTATTATTTGTTTGTCAAAGTTAGCATTGAAAAAAGAAATTTGTCAGAAGTTAAAAAAATGGTAGTTTTTAAAAGACATGTGCATAAAAAGTGTAAGACACTCCACTCTTTTGAAATCATAAATCAAAAGTGGACACACCAAAAATTTAATATTAGCTCATAAAAAGTTGGGCCATTTTTGTTATACTCTGTTGAATTAGAACATTCCAAGTAAAAATATCACCTTTTATTCTAATCATGTATAATTCAATTTTATATCAGAAGCACCAACAAGGTAAAGATAGTTTGTAGCTAAAATTTCAAACAAATCGGGTCATTTCACCTGGGTGAAACATTTAGGTAAAGTTGGGCGTTTTTCGTAAATTAAAAGTGTAAACATAGGGTACAGAGGGCGCATTTTAGGGTGGGTTGGTAGAATCACAGATAGGAATGGTGGAGCGGTTTCATAGCTATTTTTGAAAATATCAAACTTTAAAATATGAGTCCAATTTGCCGACCCCCATCTTCCGACCCCTGCTTGATTCTCTCAGACACTAGCTCTTAAAGGGATACTCAACCGCAGATTGTGGACGATTTTATGCCGCGAGAGGGCACCGTGATCGTTACCTGATCAGGCCGTTGCCCCGCGGGGCGTAAACTTCGGTTAGACTGGTCGTCCTGAGGCTGAGCTCGAGCTCTCGTGCGAGATTCGGACGGCTTCGTGCATTCGAAATATAATCCCACTTAGTCCAACGGACGCGTTCGACGCACAAACTTTGTGTACGAGTGAATGGGGCTTACGCAATCCTGACTTTCCCCACGGCCGCCTGGTGGCTTATCCCCTTAATATGAGGGTGGACTTGCCCTATAATGTGACTATAAAACCTCGCTAAGCATTACCCTATTTTGTTAGTACTTTCACCAAAATCTGTTTCTCTGTCTCTCTGTCTGTCTCTCTCTCTCTCTCTCTATATTGTATAGGCCTATCTGTTGTATCTTTGTGACATGAATTTGAATTTACAGTATCAAATCAAATTAAATCAAATCGAATGTTTACAGTCTGGTAACGAAAGGGAAATATATATGAAATTTGTTGAAAATGTTCTCATATTGTTCCCCTCACATCAAACAATAGATCCGCCAGACATTGTAATGTACCATCCATTAATGAACCATCCATGTCTACAAATGAATATTAGACATATTCAGATATTAGAGCTAAAATCTGAAAGTTACAGCACGAATTCTGGTCTCAAACTTCAATGAAATTATTAGGATGAAAAACTTCAAAAATGAAAAGATGAACAAGCAATGTGTGAGACCACGCTGAAACTGAATCGAGGAAAACATGTTTATACATTTATATATGACGATGAAGAACATGAAATTACAAAGATTGTTGATGTCAATGATATCGGATTAACAAGCGAGGGGTGACACTGAGCTGAGACTGAATCAAGGAAAAGCAAGTTTATACAATCGACGTTTATGAAAACTGTTCTTTCATTCCTTACGTCTCTTTAGTATAGTGGCTTGTAGCGAAAAGGTGGGTAGCGTCGCGTTGACTGAAGCGCGACCGTTCGTCCAAAGCCCGCCCCCCGGTTTTGCCGAAAGGGTGCGTTGGGAGCGTCGCGTCGCTATAGTCCGGGAGCCAGGGGACCAACCTAGCTGGAAAGGAAACCAAATTTCATGCGCATGAATATAAAGATCGCATAGTCCGATATATTTTTTTCTCTTATTTACACAGACGCCAAAGTAATGCTTTTTAAATTCTGAGAAAACTACAACATATTAATTACTCTCTTGACTTCTTTGACATTGAGTTGTTTGATTCCTTTGTATTTCAGATAAAACTTGAATGATGAGATAAAATTACTGATAAACTCTTCTGATTATGATGTAAATTCCTTAAGTTGTATTTTACATAATGGTTATAGACTGTAAACTGAACAAAATTTATCATAAAATTGATCAAACTAAACCTTGGGTCTTTTATTTCATACCCAACTAAAAATATATTCATATTTATTTCACTTTCTTTTTTGAACATAAAATAGATTTTTTTGTTAAATGTTTCACATTGTTTTAAACTCTTTTATCCTATTGTCTTTAATTTTTTTAAAACTTAAACTCAAGGACATCATTCCAATCAAAAGACTCTGGCAAGTCTGGTTAGACTTGCCAGAGTCTTTTGAATGCAGATATATTTTCTTTCTTTTTTTAGCAATAGATCTTTTGAATGCAGATATATTTTCTTTCTTTTTTTAGCAATAGATTCTTAGCTTTCGTACATGTCACATGGATACATTCTCCAAGTGAAGTTTCAATTTCTTCTGGGTCATAAAAATCATCACGGTGATCCTTCAATAAACTTAATTTCTCTAACCAACATTTAGGAAAAGCTTTTTTTTAGTTTCACTAATTTAAAAGAGAACAATATGTTATTAACATCAAATTTGTCACTGAAGCAAGAAGAATCTATCCATTTCAAGATAACATGCTTAACTTGAAAAATTCCCGTTTCCTTCCATTCCTGAAAATCTATTGGTCGCTTATTTATTACGATGTCGCTGTTATTCCAAAGTATAATCATTGTGGACATTCTTAACACTTGATTTATTAGTATAACGTAGTTCTGTCCATACACATAATAAATCAGTATAGAAAATCGGAAGATTTTTCTTTCTGCATAAATCTTTTATGTGTTTTGGATGACAATTATGTTGGAAGCAATAAGGAATTCCTCCCAGGTAGCTCCTCCAGAAGGAGAAAAGTGTTTTCTACATCGCATCATCAATATTGAAAAATAAGGAATTCCTCCCAGATAGCTCCTCCAGAAGGAGAAAAGTGTTTTCCACATCGCATCATCAATATTGAAAAATGTATGTAGACATGACAGTTTAAGTGAATGTGATTTCAAATGTAGATCAACTATCCCCAGTCCACCTTCTACTTCTGGTCTAATACAAATATTACGTTTAACTTTTCATAGTCCGATATAACGAATTGACCGTCTGGCATGTACTATGTGGTGGGTGTGGCGAGGGGAGGTCACAAAGTGGTAAAACAAATGAGTTAGATCAGCTGCAAAGGAAACCCTAAGAAACCTATATCAAAAGATTCGCCATAGTCCCAAGGTACATGAACGGGCAATGGCAGACGATTTAAGTGGTTGGGAGTGCTTGCCAGACGCCGCTTAAGTACCCCAACCCCCAATATTGAGCTAGATCAGCTGCAAAGGAAACCCTAAGAAACCTGTATCAAAAGATTCATCATAGTCCCAAGGTACATTAATGGACAATGCCAGACGTTTTAAGTGGTGGGGGTGCCCGTCAGACGGCCCCAAAGGGGTTCCAAAATTGAGCTAGATCAGCAGGACAGGAAACCCGATTAAACCAATTGGAAATTGCTCAGCAGACCCTGCTGGAAAGAACACACTCATTCACACTGTGAACACAGTGTGAAAACACAGTCCATACTGTGAACAGGGTGTTTTCACAGTGTGGACACCGCCACAATGACTGGGCGTTGTGGCGTGCGCCTATAATCCAGCTAACAGTGGAAGTTACAAACTGATTCAGCGGACCCAGGTTCGAGACTGAGTCACGTCTTTCGGATGGTGACGTTAAAGGTCGGTCCCCAGACGGAAATCATATCTGATTGATACACGTCTGTAAAAACCCAATCACACACACACAATCACAGACACCGCCACAATGTGGAAAACCACACATTCATTGTTTACATTGTCAAAATCGATTTCACAGTGTGAATGTACCCGCTCACAGTGTGAAAATGATTTCACAGTGTGGCCAAACCGAGAAAAATATTCCACACTGTGATAAACAGATTTTCACAGTGTGAATACCTTACGACATACATTTCACAGTGTGAACAGTATTATTCACAGTGTGGCCACTCAGTGGGAAATATTTCACAGTGTGAACTATAAAATTCACAGTGTGGCCACTCTGTGGAAAATATTTCACAGTGTGAACTATAAAATATCACAATTTTAACGCAGCCTAATTTCAATTTCAGAGTATGTAAGTCAAAGGTCAAAGGTCATAGCTCATTAAATATGCGAACCTGGTAATTCCGTTCGATAACTTTGGTAATGTTCGCCAGGTTTTTTAATGAAATTTGATATGAAGGTACATGGTATCATAATACAGCCTAAGTTCGATTTCAGAATATGTACGTCAAAAGTCATAGCTCATTAAATAAGCAGAAATACCTAATTGCATATGCAATCTGGAACTTCCTTGCCTAGTAATATAACAGTATAGTCTATTCTCGATTTGGATTGATTACTGAACCTTCTACAAAATGAAGACCATTTTAACCGGCCCTATGTTGTGTGCAACGTGTTTTACTATGCTTACGACACAGTGGTATGGAGATTCCTTTCACACTTGGATTCTAATTATTGGATCTTTGTGCAGATGTTAACAGGCCTTTTGTCTTGGAAATTATGTAAACAGTAAAGTAACGTGGAAAGTTCAAATTGATTGTTTATGTTAACTGTAGTCATGTAACTCAGGTGTAATGAACAACTTCTATTCTGTCTTAATCTTGCCTTATAATGCATGGGGAAATAGCTCCATAACCCTCATGGACAAAAGGGGGTTGTAAGAATTGTAAATAATGTTTGATTTCGTGCTCATATACAACTGAGCTTTTATATTCTTGAGATATCTGACTTGTACTTTCTTGGAATCTTTGAATATTTATATACGAACTCTCGCAAAGCAATTTACCGGATGATTCCTCCCTATTTTTAAACCCAACATTATGCTATACATTCCTACCCAACTAGACATACAAGCCATTTCCACACCCCCGAGCTCCCACCGTTTTTGCAAACAAGACAATTACCTTTACTGGACCCAAATTCTGGAATAGCCTGAAAAACGAACTGGTTGATAGCTCCTCCAACAATTCTTTCGGAAGCTAAGATGTTACCTTTTAAGTAAGTATGTATGAATATTCACGTCATGGTGGATCGTTCAGGTGGTCACATAGACTTTGTTCTTGTTATACTGTCCTGCCAATTTTTCTTTCGCTTCTTTCTTCTCTTTCTTCTTCTCCTTCTTCTTCTTCTTCTTTTCTTCAGTCTCTTTCGTCGTTTTCTTTTCTTTACTCCACATTATGAGCTTTGTTCTCCTTGTTCTTTTAGAGAATCTGATATTTCTATTCCGATTCGCTTTTTATTACAAATTAATCACAATTACTTAACATGTTATGTACTCTAAACGGGAGCCCAATCATTTACAAGCTACATACTTTTTAATAGGCTCCTCACAGAGTCACAGTTCAAATTACCTTCTTTTTCCCAGTCGTTCATATATCTCTCTAAACTTTCAACCTATTTACCGCACATTGGACATGATTTGAGTTCTTTACTCGTACGTTTTTAAATTGACGCTTATAATGCTAGTAATAACTGAATTGTTTTTGATGTGAAAGTGGAACTAAAACTTCAAACATCAAAGTATACCAATATGTCATATATACAAATATTATACTGGGTTAAAATAAAACTCTTCTCTCCATTCGCAGAAAAAAAGATCACAGAAACTGGCCTCAGAATGGTCTACTATCTACTGTAGAAAGGGTAATCAGTGGACCCGCGCAAATTAAGACTAAAGCTTGCGCTAGCACTTTTTGAAGAAAAAAAAGGTCAGACATTTTTGGAATGAATCTTATAATTTACAGCTTATATCAGTAATAAAACATTTGCTGGTGCTTGCTATAAAAATATAAAATAATTATATGTCAATTATATAACATGCTATAATTATTAACAATCATAACAAACCATCTGGCGAGTAATTTCCAGCAGGTTTCATAAGGTTTCCTTTCTAGCTGATCTAGCTCAATAATGGTGGGTGGGTTACCACAGGGGCGTCTGACAGGCACTCTCCACCATTTAAATCGTCTGGCAGTGGTCATTTGTGTATCTTTGGACTATGGCGAATCTTCTGACATACATGTAGGTTTCTTAGGGTTTCCTTTCCAGCTGATCTAGCTCAATATGGGGGTTGGTGTACTTTAGGGGCGTCTGGCAAGCACTCCCCACCACTTAAAACGTCTGGCATTGCCCTTTCATGTACCTTGGGACTATGGCGAATCTTTTGATATAGGTTTCTTAGGGTTTCCTTTCCAGCTGATCTAGCTCAACTTTTGGACCCCCTTTGTGGGCGTCTGGCGGGCACTTTCCACCACTTAAATTGTCTGGCATTGGTCATTTGTGTATCATTGGACTATGCCAATTTTTTTGATATAAGTTTCTTAGGGTTTCCTATCTAGCTGATCTAGCTCAAAATTGGGGGTTGGGGTACTTTAGGGGCGTCTGGCAGGCACTCCCCACCACTTTAATCGTCTGGCAGTGGCCATTTATGTATCTTTGGACTCTGCTGAGCAATTTCCCATTGGTTTCATCAGGTTTCCTTTCCAGCTGATCTAGCTCCAATTTTGGACCCCCTTTGGGGGCGTCTGACGGGCACCCCCACCACTGGCATTGTCCATTCATGTACCTTGAGATTATGGCGAATCTTTTGATATAGGTTTCTTAGGGTTTTCTTTCCAGCTGATCTAGCTCAATTTTTGACCACTTAGTGACCTCCCCCTGGCCACACTCACCACATAGAACATGCCAGACGGTCAATTCGTTATATCGGACTATGTGATCTTTATATTCATGCACATGAAAATTGATTTCCTTTCCAGCTAGGTTGACCCCCCCGTTCCCGGACTACGCGTCGCGTTGACTGGAACGCCACAATTCCTCCAAAGCCTCCCCCCGGTTTTGCCGAAAGGGTGCGTTGAATTTTTCTAAATATTATTTTCATTATTATTATTATTATTATTATTACAATCATTAATATCAGGGGCGGATGCAGGATTTTGTAAAAGGGGGGCACACAAATTTTCTGACAAGCAAAAAAAAAAAAAAAGGTTATCAGATTTTTTTTGGCCCACTTTTTCTCCAGAATTCTCTGACAAGCAAAAAATAATTAAAAAAAAGGTTTTCAGTTCTAAGGGGGGGGGGGGGGGGGGGAATGGGCCCCCTAAATCCGCCACTGCGTTATGAGATTGTTTTTTAAAAGCCTAAAAAGGGGAATGGGGCCGCGGCCGATATGGCCCCCTCTGGACAGCCTGAAAAAGAGGGGCCGGAGCCGAATCGGCCTCCCTGGATCCGCCCCTGGATTCGCTTTGGACGAATGGTGGCCTTCCAGTCAACGCAACGCGACCCGACGCTAACCACCGTTTTGGTGTAAGCCTATTTAGTCGATCTAAACGAATATCATATATGAAGAGGTTGTTTGTACAGGTTATATTCATAGCAGCTCGATGAAAGCAGACCATTGGAGCATTTACATCCCTAAGAACCTGCCACAAAGAACCTGACAAATGGAATCATATTCAAAACTATTTAAACCTTTCTTTGTTATTCATAACCGTTCGATGTCATATTTCACATTCTTACAGTTCAGCAGTCTTCCGATGACACACATGTGATAATTTTGACTACTTTCCTGTTTGTCGTTGTCGAGGACCGAATTCTGTGAAGATATCAGATCCCAACGTAAAATCATATGCCATTTGTCAGTGGCGAAAAAGTACAATTTTATAGGTTGGTGTAATCTTGTTGCCTTTTGCCAAATTACTCTTTACACTATAAAAATGGCTGCAATATACAAAATACTCATACACAGGCATACAGTTTTACATCTCCACACACCTTTATATTAACCCTACGTTTACTATGATTTAAATGATATAAGCCAGCCAACATTTTAGTCCATGGTAGAGGTTTAAAGATAAATTTGGGAAAGTTGATTATACAGTGTCTCCCAGAAAAAACGAAACCGCACTTAATGGCAGAGAATTTCAATCATATAATTTCCTTGATTAAATATAGATGTATGAAAAGCTCTGCTTCTCTTCTTTCATTTGATGCACAAATTATTATTCAAAATTCACACATGATTGAATTAAAACAATGTAAAATGGTAGTACCAAAATTTCATTTGCACGAACAAATTGCTCCTTTGATTGAGTTATAAAAAACAAATATAAACAAAAAAATAATAATAAAAATAAAAAATCCACCGGTATTTTAAGTGGCAACATAGCGAAAAGTATTGGAACACCCTCCATAAAAACTTCGTAAGTAATGATGGAGTCTTATCTGCTAAACCTCATGTGAATTTCACAAGGATTTAAGTGGTTGAGTTGACGTCATGGCCCAAATACACGTAAGTTTAATATCGGCACTATATTTACACAACAAAATTTTGTATACACCACTCAAGCTTAACGTGGCATAGTTAAAGTACACACGAAAAGAGAAAGAGAGAAGCATTTCTTCCCTTTTCAATTTTCGACTCAAAATGCCCCCGAAAAATCAATTTTTTAAGGGGGTTGTAAGAGATTTGTGTGTGCGTGTGTGTGTGGGGGTGTGGGCGTGTTTAGCAGTATGTCCGAGGACATTTTCGGACAGAGAACAAAAAAAACCCCATGACAACAATGGTCCTCGGAAGCCGGACAATAGTCCTCGAACGTCGAACAATGAATTTGTGCTTTATTCCGTGGACTGTCCGAGGACGGAGGAAAAACAGAGGAACAATACTTGTCCTTGGAAATAAAGCAATACAAGACTGCGTGTGTGTGTGTGTAAAATATCACCCCAAAACCTTTTTTTTTTTGGCTTGTCGAAATTGTCAGAAATATCGGTATTTTTATTCCACCCCTCCGCTTTTACGAATCTCGATCCACCGCTGCTCAAGCAGCATCAGGTGGAGATGGAAAGCGAGGGGGTTGGGGTGTCTGCCTACATCAAGGGTGATTTTAAATTATAACTCTATTAGCTCCCTTATTACACGCAAGCTTCCAGCTTTTAGAATGAAGAACTGAAATATACGAACACAAATATTAAACGATCCTATCACTATAAAAATGATAATACTTGGAGACAAATTGATTTCTACTGTGAGGCAAATAGAGATATTTCCAACATGCTAATAAATAGTGAATGAAATCAAAATCAGAATTAGAATATTTTTGTTTCTCGTCCTTGGTAAGTTGATAATAAATGTGTAATAAATTTACTGTACTTTTTAATCCATTTCTTTTTATACAGGAATGGCGCCTAAACAAGCAATGGGACGTTTTAGAGTTTGTCAAACACTACTCATTATTTTAGGTAAATTCGTTATATTAAATACCAAGTGAATTATAATCGAGAATTAAATAAGATAGATGCACTGGTAGAAATGTATTTCGAACGGTTGTTTTAACTTGTTTGTCAGTTGAAGTCGAATTGATCTTCATATTTTTGACAATATTATATTTGTTGAAAATGGACTTTATTTAGAATGATTTGCTGACAGTGATACCTGCTGACAATGCTTTTTTGGGGGAAATGAAATTCATATGTTTTTAATAATCATTTAATATCAATCATACCAAACACAGCAATAAGGAAAAAAACCCAAGAGAACTATAGTGATATTAATTAATCCAAACCGTTGTTTTCAATTGACTGAATCATTTTTTTTTTTGCTCATCAATTTAACAATTCTGATTTTTGATGATTTGATTCATAGGGATATTTATACCGGCAGTCCATTCTGGCAGCAGTGGTAGAGAGTTTGTGTTCACACCCATGCCCAATTATGATGGGATCTCAACTATCGGAATGGTCCTTCAAGCAGTATCAGATGAAGACATTCATGTTAATGTCGCTGCTCGCGGGATATCACTTGATGTAAACATCACCTTGCCGTCTGGGTCTGGTCCCTATGATTATCCGTTACCAAACTCCCTTATTTACGCGTATGAAGCTGGTAAGATTGACTCTACGGTTGTTATTAAATCGGACAATGACATATTCCTCCTATCATACAATATGAGAATTGCCTCCTCAGATGTATTCAGTGTTATTTCAAAGCAAAATCTCGGACAGGAATATTTCGTAGCTACAATTACCAGGGAGGCTTCTTCTAATGATGGTGCCGGTGTCATTTCAATTTCTTCCTCGGAGGACTCCACACATATTGAAATCTTCCTCAAATCTACGGTTGAATTTGAAAATGATCAGTTCTACGATGGGGACATTATTCGATATACCCTCCTCCCGTATGAAACAATACAATTACTCCCACACTTCACCAATATTACAGGATCACGTGTCCTTGCAAATGATTCGGTTGCTGTAAGTGTTGGCTCGAAATGTACCTACGTTCCTCCAAATGTACTAGCTTGTGATCACATAGCAGAGCAGCTTGCACCCACTACTGCATGGGGAAAAGTGTTTGTTATTAGTCCTTTAGCAAGTCTAACGTCGGGATATGTTCTTCAGATTATAGCGGGTCGTGACAATACCACAGTATGGTATGAGGACGTGGCTGTGAACCTGAACATGGGTAATTACACGACAGTGGATATTCCGAATCAAGAAATGCTGGTTGTATCAGCAGACAAACCAATATCTATCATGCAGTATAGTACAGGAGCTAACAGAGACGATGTGAGTAATGGTGATCCTTCTATGATGCGTGTTATTCCCGTCGAACAATATGTAAACGAGGCAACCTTTCCAGTTTATGAATTTTCACCAGGGATCACCAGGGTGCGGAATAATTATCTCGGAATAACATCTACATGCGAATATACGGAGAATATCAATGTCTGGATGGACGATATCCCTTTCAACGTAAGTTAAAAGTAGGCATAGGTTATGATTTAAAGACCTCCCAAGAGACCGACAGCTCACGAGGCCGACAATGTCGATCTCGTAAACAATCAGAAAAGTTGTCAGAAGGCTCAGGAGACTGACATATGTATGTCTTGTGGGCTGCAGCCATAATACATAGCTATCGGCGTCATAACAGATATCCCATATGGAAATTAATTCTGATGATTTGAAAGCAATGTATATAAAAAATAAAACACTCTTAAAAATGCGTGGTAAAAAATGACTTTTGAACCCTGTGGTCATTTGCAACTATGCACGAACCCCGAACGGGGTCAATTCTACCCCGTTGTGAGGGTTTAGCCTACCCAAAATGACGACATATCGTGGTTATACATTTTAACCCTAACGTGGTCAAATTGTAACCACGTTGCGTGGTTATTTTGTGATAACCCCGTCGGATGGGGTTTGATACTCCTACCATGCACGCAACATGGTCGAAACGGGGATATTTTCTAAAGCCCATTATAACCACGAAAAACGTGGTCATCTCGTCCCGGTAGCGAGAGTACTGGCCTGCCTCACTAAAGCCAACCGCAAAGCTCACGATCGGTCTGCGATCTGATTTGAGAAGAAAATGTAATATCATTTGACAAATCATTTAAAACGAAAAATATATTTGATTGAGGATCCGAATAGTCATACAGATAGCAAAATCCATAATACGGCCTTTGCTGAGTTTTCTAGTCGGTGGAATGGCCAAAATCGGCTTCGAGTCGTAGTGACGTCACAAAAATCGTACGAATGACTACGATTTAAAACTAAGTTTGCCCTTATTCCATGTAGAAAGCTGACAGCTCACCAAACCCTATGTTTAGTATTCATATTACTTATCAGAAACATGACTAGGGTAGATTCATTAAATTTGTTAAAATACAAATATTTAATGCCATAGCGATTTATTTCACCTATCGGATCGCAGACCGATCGTAATTTTGCTCTCTTTACAGGATAATTTGGAATTGTAACCCTTAAATTTCACTTCGTATAAAAATAGCTAATATCATGGGATGTTCCTCTTGCCCTTGTCCTCATTCGTCTTCGAAATAAAGACGGATTAGTAAAGAAATAAACCAGAAAAGCCCGGAGATTCCGTCTCTCCTCATAGACATTACACGTACACGCATTGGAGGGTCAAAACACAAATGTAAAAATCAAACACAAATGTAAAAATAATCAATGTAAAAACATTGCACCCGCAAATGTAAAAATCTTTTTAACCACAAATGCAAAAACATTTCGCCTACAAATGTAAAAATTTCAATTTTTACCACAAATTCATAACATGTCGACCGCAAATGTAAAAATTCATTGCTAGCATAATGCACCCATGTAAGATGTTATTTTATCAGTCTCAAAGAAGGCGCTTCATATAAATTGCTTTTGAACATAAATTTTACTTTTTAGTGACGCGATTTTTTAATGATGAAATATTGAATGGATGAGAATTGTCTGAAACCTGTATGTTTTCGTTTCATTCCAGTGGTAATCAAAGATAAATCAAAAGTAGAGGACCTACACTATACGGCGCGCGCTGCACATTATTTTGATTGAAAATAAAGGGTTTATTGCCACTTGATCTACAGCCAGTTGGTCTAACATTCGTTCTAATATCAGTTGGTCTAATGATCATTTCGTCCAATTACCATTTGGTCTATAGTCGATTCGTCTAATAACCATTGGTCTAATTCCCATTTCGTCTAATCATCGAATGGTCTAATACCCATATGGTCTACATAGCGTTTGGTCCATTTGTCAGTCTATCCTCAGTTGGTCTATCATTATTTATTCTACACCCATTTAGTCTAATAACAGTTTGGTTTAATTGTCATTTGGTCTAATAGCCGTCTGGTCTAATTACCATTTGGTATAATCATCGTTCCGTCTAATGACCAACTAGGCTCATTTTCCTCTTGCAACGACTCTGGACTACCCTCTGACCATTGTATTGAGGGAGATCACTAAACGGGTCCACCAGCCAATCCGCAGGTCCCCAAAAAGCGCGCTTTTTATTTCCAGTTCTGCCTGACTATGAATACATAATGAGCAAGAACAGCCAGGAACATCTTATTTGCAAACTATTGAATAGACTACTTATCATTCACCAATTGCCATGAGTTATGCATCAAATAAAAGAAGAGGGATCAGAGATTTGTGACATGCTTTTGTTGTTTTCAAAATAAAAGACGAAATTGGTAAAAAATGGTGTTCCTTTTATGACAAAAAATGGAAATGAAATGAAATATAAATCTGGCCAAAACTACCATAGTTTTATTGTGAGCCAGGGCAAATTTGACATGAGCGTAAAGGGCATTTTCTGTACTTTCCAAAGATTGAAATAACATTAATGTGCACTTCATGACAGGGTCAGGATCCAGCAATATGTAACCAATGTACACACTTTGTCTTTAAAAAAGTCAATTCCAGCATTCCGATTGGTTACCACCACGCAAGATGTTTTCTCACAGCCTGGCAACAGCTATGTGCATGTTTGCGCAAGGATGAAGCAACAGGTTGCGCATTATTTCATTCAACGCGCACTTGGTTACAGATGGCTTGCTTGCCAATCACAGGGCTAAGATTCTATGGTCTTGACCATGGTCTTGACAACGGATGATCTGCGGCTGAATATTGCTGGATCCTGACCCTGTCATAAATCTATGGATGTTTTGAATGTAACGATGAAAAAGATGAGATTCCAGCGCTTCCATACATACGTGTCTTGATGGCGGCTCATATACTTTTTATATGTCTTTTAACAACTTGAAATCTTGTGAAAAAAAAGGCTTTTGTATGACTATTTCATCAGTTATAACAAAATATCCCTGTGTTGGTAAACTATTCATTTATTTTTTGCAGAAAGTCTAATGAGCATAGCATTTATATTTATTTAAGAACATAACTTTAAAGATGACCATGCGATACAGCCGACTGGGTGCAGGGAGAGAGTCCATTTCTGGCACTGGAAATAAAATGCGCGATTTTTGCTCATTTGCATACGACTTGCGGTCTGACTGCCACGGGGAATGACAATGGCGGATGCTCATGAATATGAAATTAGTGTTAGGATTAGGGTAGGTTTGGGGTCCCTCGTCCCACCCCCCCCCCCCCCACCCCCATGGTGCCAGTGCTCTCAACAGCTGGACTATAGCTAAGCCACTGATTATTGTCCATATGATCCATGCACTGTTTATACGTCGACATTTTCACTGACCCCCGGGGCCGGGGCCGGGGCGGGAGGAATTTCAACCAAGACTATATGTACACATTGCCCTGACACATATACGTATTCTTTTTTTTTTGTGACGTCAAATTGAAAGGTAACTTTTCGAATATTGTATTTTTAATTATTTTATTTTTATTTATTTATTTTATTATTATTTTTTTTTTTTTTTTTTTTTTTTTTGGGGGGGGGGGGGGGGGGTAAAAGAGGAGAAAAAAGGTGACCTAATGGAGCATGGCATGAATTGATTACATGTGCTTAATCAATTATCTAGTGAATAAATTGATTGATTAAATAATTGATCAATTATATTTTAGTGAATTTTCAATTATTGTTTTATTTGCTTATTTATTTATTATTTCACTTTGCTTTTGTTATTTTGTTTTATGTATATCTTTATCCTTATATCATTTCTCTATCTTTAGTTATGTTATTCGTTTGCTTTTATCCTTTCATTTTCCATCTTTCCTTTAGTTGTGTTATTCTTTGATTCCTTCTATCACCTCTTCCATCTTTCCGTATATTAATCTTTATATACTTTCTTCTATCATCTTTCTCTTTCTCTATGTTTTTTTTTTTTTTTTGCTCTTTATTCCTTGGTTTATCTTTCTCTCATTTTGCCTATTTTGCATTATTCTTTCTTTTTATCTTTTTTTTGTCTTTTTGCTTTTCATCTATAATTTCGTTATGTTATTCTTCTTTTTGTTTGGCCTTTCTTATCTTCTTCCATCATCTCTCTGACATTATGTCATTATGTCATTCTGTTTCTATTCATTATTATCATCATTATTACTACACGTACCACAATGCAGGGAAATGGACCGTTTTTGGAAGTGGGGACTGTCGCCCCTTGCCTGGTAGTCTATGGGCCAACGTAGACCCCCTCCCCCCCCCCCTTAGACACATTTTTTTTGGTGATGTTTTCCTGGTAGCTAGGACCCTAGGCTATCAGAATCTGCCTGTTTGCCAAAGAGTTAGTGGTGGGTGTGGCCACCAGGGCCGTTACCATGGCAGCGCATCAAGGAAATATAGGAATTTACTAAAATACCTAATATTTCTAATTCAGAAATTTGAAAAATGACTGGTAAGCATCTAAATATATGTATTTTGAGTTGCCTGATTGATTGAAACCAAAATCTAGGTCATTTGAGGTCACGGACATGTCAAAAAATGGCCGTTACTATGGAAACGGTAACATAAAAAGTTTATATTTTGGAAAAATATCTAAACTTATCAGTATAAAATAGACAGAGAGGTGTCTACACAATCTTAGATTACATTTTTCTGTTAGCTAGGACTCTCAGCTCTCATAATCTGCCCGTTTTCCATAGAGTTCATGGTGGGCGTGGCCGCTAGGGCCGTTACCATGGCAACACATAACGAAATACTGGAATTTAGAAAATACTGTATATTTGTCATTTAACAGCATAAAATATATGGTTAGGCCTCTAATATATGTATTTCAACCTGCCCCACTGACTCCAACTACAATCTGAGCCATTTGAAGTCATGGGCGTGTAAAAAAGGGCCGTTGCTATGGAAACGGTCCCACAAAATGCTTATATTTGTGTAAAATATCTATGATTTATCAATACAAAATAGAAAACAACTGTCTGCACAATCTTAAATCATGTTTTTCTGTTAGCTAGGACCCTCAGCTCTCATAATCTGCCTGTTTTCCATAGAGTTCATGGTGGGCGTGGCCGCTAGGGCCGTTACCATGGTAACATAACGAAATACTGGAATTTAGAAAATACCGTATATTTGTCATTTAGCAGCATGAAATATACATGGAAATGACTCTAATATATGTATTTTAATCTGCCCCACTGATTCCAACCACAATCTGAGTCATTTCAAGTCATGGGCGTGTATAAAAGGGCCGTTGCTATGGAAACGGTCCCACAAAATGCTGCTATTTGTGGAAAATATCTATGATTTATCAATACAAAAAAGAAAACAACTTAAATCATGTTTTTCTGTTAGGTAGGACCCTCAGCTCTCATATTCTTCCTATTTTACATAAAGTTGGTCGTGGGCGTGACCACTAGGGTTGTTACCATGGTAACACACCAATGAATTGAATTTTAGAAAATACTATATATCTGTAATTCAACATCACAAAAACAAATTGTAACCATCTAACTATATGTATTTTGGGGTGCCCGTTTGATTGCAAGTAGAATCAGAGACATTGGAAGGCACCGTCATGTCAAAACATGGCTGTTGCTATAGAAACAGTATGATAAAAATTGAATATTTCTGTAACTAATCAACACAAAACAAAGAACAAGTGTATGTACACCCCCAAATGGTGTTTATCTGTCAGCTAAATCTGAGTCATTGGAAGTCACCGTCATGTCAAAACATGGTTGTTGCTATAGAAATGTTATGGTGGATTTATAAATAGTAGTGAAAAAATATTTAACTATCCAATGCACTTTAAAGTAAGGGTCTCCACAACCTGAAATGATGTTTTTCCCCCTGTACGTTAGCTAGGACCCTGGATATCATATCCTCCCTGACTGCCACAAAGGTGGATACTGGGCGACCACTAGGGCTGTTACCATGGTAATAAGATAGGAAATAACATATATGTGTAATTCAACAACGTGAAAGTATTTAGTATGCATTTCATCTATTTCATGCAGCTCTTTTGAGTGCAATTTTTTTTGTGCTTTCAAGGTCACAGTCAGGTACACGATTATAATTCTTATTATCCATTTGGTCTCAAACTGACGCCGATGGTGGGTGTGAGCACCAGCCCCATTACTATGGCAACGCACCATCAAAATATTGGAAATTGTTTGAAAATTACATATATATATTCTGTTTCAACAATAGAAAACACAAAATATTGGTCTTGATATATCATAAACTGCCAGAGTTATTAAAGTCATAATCCAAATCACTTAAGGCCATAGTAATGTCAAAACAGGGTCGTTGTCATGCTAGTATTAATATGAAAACTGAGCAATTAAAAAAAAAAAGGTGACAGATTTTTGTTATTACATAGCAGCAATTATGTTGCAAAGACATTTTTTAATTGTTCGCGTTTTCGGAAAGCTCCGGGCAAGATGTGGGTGTCCATGTGGGGGACCGTTGCAGTAACAACAGCTGATCCTAACTGGATAGCTGTACTTGATTAGTTATGCTTCCACCTCTATGCCTTGGCGTTGGGAGGGAGGCAATGGAGGCTTAATAGACGGATTCACCTCAGTCACAGAACCTAATATATGCATAAGACGATAAACTTGTCGGTCTGTAGCTAAACCTGTCTACTTGAAATAAATCTGAGAGGATTGGAATAGAATTTAGCATATTTTCCCCTAATCCTACCCATAAGAAATCTGCATGTTCATTAAGGATTAACAGCATGGCCAAGGTGGTCTAGGTTTTGGACTTCATCAGAAACAGGGCCAAAGAATTGAATTTTTGGGTGCCTCATCATAGATCAAGTCCAGGATTAAAGTGTTGAAACCTGCCTGGAGTTTTTTATATTTGCTAGAAGGTATTCAAAAGTGTCACTGGGAAGGCCTGTGGTGCAATTGCAGCTCAGCATTCTCATGACTTGCATGATTGGGGTACATGTATATTAGCCATGGACTTGATGTGTTGGGGATCATAAGACCTATAAGTTTACATATTCGTTGCCCTTTACAGGTAAGCTGCAGTTCTTTTGTCTTTAGAGGAGATAGGACCAATAGTTTGTGAGATTGTTCCTCTAATACTATCTTGCCTTAAGCATGGTTGGATAAAGGATGGGGTATATTTTTGGCAGAGTTTAGTGGCTAAGTCCATAATATTGTGAAATTAGTGAACACCAGCGGGTTTGTCTATCTCTCTTTTACAGCTTTAAGGCGTTCTGCAGCCTTACCTGAACTGAGTATTCTCTTATTAAAACTTGGTTGACTTTCTTACAAGTCTGATATGGTGAGGCACTCTTATCTGGCTTGAATCACATGCTAAGAAGGTCATGGTGAGGAGATTATCCAACCCTCCCCCGGTTTGGTTTGGCAGAATAAAGTCAGAACTCAGGATGGAGATATAGGTGTCATCTTTACCTCCACCACTATGTTAGAAGAGAATACATTTTTGCAATACTTGAGTAATGCCTCTATGGTTAGGATGAATATGAGTGAATCCTCATTTCACCCTAGAGGGAATTCAAATTTACTTAGTATAGTTTGGTATGTAGTTCTGAAGTCTGTCAATGCCTTATTGTATCTGTTCTTCATGATAACTCTGATTGATGGGTAATCCTCAACCTCATCCAAAGTAGTGGGTGTTACTGCAAGAGGAATTCTGCTGAAAATGTTCCGTACCTCTATCCCAAGGATGCTTTCTAACTTCTGATTCCTAATGACATCCATTTATAGAACTCCTTGAAGGGGCAAAGTGGAATACAAGTAGCTCTCACTCATGTCAACTGGGTGTGGACACTTATGTACCTCAGTTATCATTTCACAGATGACCGTGAACTCAAAACCGACACATTAATTGCAGTTAGCAGTACAGTCAGAAATTAACTTTATAAAAATATATCATTACTAACACTATCTTTCGTGTTGTGAAATCACAGAAATATGCCACTATTTTCTAAATATAGATTTCTCGATCATAATCTGCCTTAGCAGCGACCATATTTGGATATGATCAGTGGGAATAAATGATTAACATTTCCAATGCAATCATTCAGGCTGCTTGCAATGGAGATATCTAGCATGTCTATACTGTTATATTGTTTTAAAATAATGTTAAACTAAAACAATGCCACTTTCTGAAATGCCAATATTTTAAAGATATGCTTTTGACATGACGGTGACTTCCAATGACTCTGATTCTACTTGCAATCAAACGGGCACCCCAAAATAATATAGTTATATGGGTACAATTTGTTTTTGTGATGTTGAATTACAGATATATAGTATTTTCTAAAATTCAATTCCTTGGTGTGTTACCATGGTAACAACCCTAGTGGTCACACCCAATACCAACTTTATGTAAAATAGGCAGAATATGAGGGCTGAAGGTCCTAGCTAACAGAAAAACATTATTTAAGATTGTGCAGACAGTTGTTTTCTATTTTTTATTGATAAATCATAGATATTTTACACAAATATCAGCATTTTGTGGGAGCGTTTCCATAGCATCGGCCCTTTTTTACACGCCCATGACTTCAAATGACTCAGATTGTGGTTGGAATCAGTGGGGAAGCTTGAAATACATATATTAGAGGCTTTACCATATATTTTATGCTGCTAAATGACCAATATACGGTATTTTCTAAATTCCAGTATTTCGCTATGTGTTACCATGGTAACGGCCCTAGCGGCCACACCCACCACCACCTTGATGTCAAACAATCAAATTATGATAGCTGAGGGTCATAACTTATATAAAAACAATATCAAAGACTGTGCAGACACTTTTTTCTTTCTATTTTGTAATGGTTAGTTATAGATTTTTTTCACAAATAACAGCTTTTTGTTGGACCGTTTCCATAGCAACAGCTTTTTTTGACACGCCCATGACTTTAAATGGCTCAGATTGTGATTGCAATCTATCACACATAATAGGAAACTTACCATATATTTTATAGCTATTGAATTACAAAGATGCAGTATTTTCTAAGAATCCAGTATTTTTGATGTGTTACAATAGTAACGGTCCTACAGGCCACACCCACCACCAACTGTACATGAAATAGGCAGATTATGATAGCTGGGGGTCCTAGCTAATAGAAAAACATACTTTAGGCTTGTGCATACACCTTTTTGGCTATTTCATATTTACAAGTTTAGAAAGTTGTCAAAAATACCCGCTTTTTATGGTACCGTTTCCATAGTAACGGCCATTTTTGGACACGCCCATTACTTTAAATGGCTCTGATTATGGTTGCAATCGATTGGGCACCTTAAAATACATATATTAGGATGCTTACCAAGTATTTTTAGATTCGTGAATTGGAATTATATGACTTTTCCTAAAATTCATATTTTTCTTGATTCGTTACCATGGTAACGGCCCTGGTGACCACACCCACCACCAACTTTATGGCAAACAAGCAGATCCTGAGAGCTGAGGGTCCTAGCTAACAGAAAAACATCATTTAAAATTGTGCCTAAGGGGGGGGGGACCTTTTCGGTTTCTGGCCCATGGACTATGGGTACCAACTACCCTTTTCAACATTTTGCGAGCGAGCGAAACGAGCGGCCAAACATTATTACAATGTATTATCTTTAAAATGTGATCTCTTCTATAAATACATGTATATATACTGTACATAATCATTAAACACAATTATATGACAAGCGTCTACTCAAAAAGTGAAGGTGCTGCAGCCCCATCACCCCCAGGGGCCCATTTGCACGGCCCATACAATGTATATATAGGCCTAACGTTAAAATTGCTACTTGGTCTAATGCCAATTGGTCTCATAGCCAAATGTTCTAACATCATTCGGTCTAACACCAATTCGTTCATCATCAATTTGTCTCATCAACATTTCGTCTAATAACCATTGGGTCTAATAATCACTCCATTTAATCACCACGTCGTCGATAGCCAATTCGTCTAAAACCGATTTGGTCTATTACCCATTTGGTCTAAACATCAGTTGGTCTAATATTCACTTGGTCCAATATCTATTTCGGCTAAACCAGCTGATCTAATAACCAAAATAATGGTCTAATCATCATTTCGTCTAATAGCCATTTTGTCTAAACCCATGTGGTCTATCACCCACGTCGTCTAATCATCACTTCGTCTAATTACCATTAGGCTACGTCTTATCATTCTTTGGTCCAATTCTTAGTTCGTCTAATAACAGTTTGGTCTAATGTTTACTTGTCCAATTCTTAGTTCGTCTAATAACAGTTTGGTCTAATATATGTTTACTTGGTCTAATATTCATTTGGTTTAATACTACAGACAGGTTAGCCCGTCATAGTTTTATATATATACATTGCATGGGCCGTGGAACCGGGCCGGGGGGGGGGGGGGGGGGGGGGGGGGGGGGGGGTGATGGGGCTGCACTTTTTGACTAGACACGTTTCGTATAGTTTTGTGTAATGATTATGTACAGTATTTTTTAGAAGAGATCACATTTTAAAGATAATACATTATAATAATGTTTGGCTGCTCGCTTCACTCGCTAGCACAATGTTGATACCCCCCGGGCAAGAGGCGTTAGTCCCCACTTCCAAAAACGTTCCATTTCCCTGCATTGTGGTACATGTAGTAATAATTATGATAATAATGAAAAGAAACAGAATGGCACAATGAGAGAGAGAGAGAGAGAGATGATGGAAGAATGAATATAACGGAAATAATATAATATACGGAAAGACGGAAGTAAAGATTAATCGATGAATAGAAGTACAGTAGAGAGGATTGAAAGTTAAGGGATAGAATGGTAAAGACGTAGGCCTAAGGTAAAAATAGAGAGAGAGAGAGAGAAAGGGGAGAGAGAGAGAGAGAGAGAAATGGAAGAAGTTAGAGATGAAATTAGAGATGACCCCCCCCCCAAAAAAAAAAAAAAGATTAAAAAAAAAGAATAATGAAAAATAGGCAAAATGAAAGATTAATCAAGGAATAAAGAGGGATAAAACATAGAGAGAGATAGCACAGAAAAAGATGACAGAAGAAATAATATAAAGATTAACATATGAACAGATGGAAGAGGTGATAGAAGGAATAAAAAAAAAACACAACGAAAGGAAAGCCAGAAAAATGAAAGTATAAAAGCGAAGGAATAACATGATAACGAAAGATAGAGAAATGATAGAAGGATAAAATATACATAAGAGAAGAAAAGAAATGAAGGGATAAAAAACAAAATAACAAAAGCAAAGTGCAAGAAAAACAATAATTGAAAATTCACTAAATTATTAATTGTTTAATTAATTTATTCACTAGGTAATTTATTAAGCACATGTAATTAATTTATACCATTCTCCATAAGGTTATCTTTTTTCTCCTCTTTTTTACCCCCCCCCCCCCAGGCAAAATGATAGAAAGATTAATCAAGGAATAAAGAGGGATAAAACATAGAGAGAGATAGCACAGAAAAAGATGACAGAAGAAATAATATAAAGATTAACATATGGACAGATGGAAGAGGCGATTTCGTAATTAGGATTTGCGCATGAGCAGATAAAGGTCATTTGACATAAACTGATATGTTCGTTTAAAATTCACTGAGATAAGCATCGACTGTGTAATGATTATTCATATATTCATTTAATTATACTTTTCATTAAATTCACTGAAAAGCAACAAAGTGTTCATTGATGTTTGGTATTTAACAGTCTACCAAATGATAGCCAACTTGCAAACAATGCGCTTTCCCAAGTGTTCATTGACGTGCTATTCTAGTCACCTGGTCTACGATGTCTTTCTTTCATAGAGTTTGAATTTTGTAGGTTGCTATGTCGGGCAAGCTTACGTATTATCTTTCTTTGAAAAAATGCCTATCCTAATGAAAACAGGGAAAGGTCATTTGCGGAAAGTTGCTCATGGGCCAATTACGAAATCGCTTATTACGCAACTGTAGTGCAAGAGCCATCATCTGCTGCACAGGCATGGCGTGGTAAGTAAAAATTTTAGACATTAAATTTAGAACTTCTGTAATTTTATGCGAATAAATGTTTCAAATAATATGATATTTGCATTAATTTTTGTGGTGGTGAATATGAAACATGATGAAAAGAAATGAAGTGGAAATGCCATGTTTCAGCATGTTGGTGTTTCAGCATGTAGACGGTTGGTGTGGCCAACCGTCTACGGTACGCGTTGTCGTTGACATGAAAATTGTTGATCATGCGGGGTCAGCCAGGCATGGGGCGCGATCGACCGCACCGGCCGGGCCCGGGAAGTTTGGAAGGCGGTGTGTGTGCTTTTTTTCGTCACGATTGTGGATTGCCGAAATGGAACAATTAAACCCCCGAAATTGCCACTTCTTGGTCTAAAGTAATTCTCAGATGATTTAATCCACATGCCATGGTTTTAGTCCACATCATCTATGTATACAACCAGTTCATATCAATCTAAAAATAGAATCTAGACCTTAGTGTAGGGCTGTAACAGACTATCAGTGTAGTAAATACACGCGAAACCGTTATAACGCAAACGCGTAATAATTCGACGTCAAAATAGTGAATCGATCACAGTGAGAACACCGTCCGCTCTCCACTGAGTCCCCAACTATGCCCGCAAACCGTATGCGAATGGAAAGAAATGAAACGATTACGCGACACGTTCTTCATCTTTACCCTCCCAGGGACGGCTTGGAAGGCGATGGGACAATCGCAAAATACGATACTTTTAACATGCAATGTATACTTGATCGAGATATCCGCGCCGAATTAGATTTCCCCGTGGCGTTTTTGTAAAAATCAGTCACAAATTAGATGTGTGTAACAGCCGTCTTCGCTTAATTCGTTTCAAAACCAAAACCGAGTTTGTCTGTGAGATATGAATGAGGTGTACAGGGTGTATGTATTCGAGCGCTGCATGTACTACACTGTGTAGTATGTGTATACTGCTGCTCGGCTCGGCCGGCCGTGTGTGTGTATGTGTGAGCGTGTGCTTGTGGCGAGTAGCATGAGTAGTGTAGTTCGCAAATTCGGGCGAACGACTAATAAGAGACTGTGAAATTCAATGGAGCGTATAGAACCGGAGTTCGAGCTTGCTGCGCGAGGGTTACGTAACTCGCAGCAAAATAACGCTATACCGTTATAACGGTTTCGCGTGATTTTACTACACTGACTATGGAAGGGTGAGTTTTCAGCACTACAGGTGTGATATTGTGCATACTGTTTGTGTGTATTCTTTAGCACTCTATTAGGTGCAAAAGTGTTAGCACTAGTAGTGCCGTTTTGGGGGCTCTAAAATGGGTTATTTAATGCACTAGAAGTGTGGTTTTCGCGAGCTGCATGCGTCTAATAGCACCAGAAGTGTAAAAAGGCTTACACTTAAAGTGTTTAAAGTAGCACTTGGACTGGTGTTGAATTATAGCACTTGTACAAGTGCTACTTTAGCGCAATTTGTGCAGTCCCTATGCGTGCCCTTGCAGGTGCTGCCTCCAAACCTTGAGGTGCTAAAAATAGCACTTTATTTTTTAGAGTGTACAATCACTGCGAAAAACTTCGAAAATTTCGGCCAGCTTTGACTGTTTAGTCAAAGCCACCTAGAGTAGTATTGTAGGGGAAAACGAGAAATTGGCCCAGTTGGTCATTAGACGAAACGATGATGAGACCAAACGGTAATTAGATCAGACGGCCATTAGAACAAATGACAATTAGACAAAATGGTTATTAGACTTAATGGGTGTTGACTAAATGCATATAAAAAGTTTAACCCTAAAACGCGCAAAAAGTGCTACACGCACCGAAAGTCCTCCTCTACACTAGTAGTGTAACCCCGGCGGCCGGTGCGGTTAGCGCTAGTACAGTGCATGCTGGTGTGCGTGTGTGTAGTGCTTCCAGTTATAACTATACCTGATTTGATGCTAAAAATGCAACCGTTTCCTCTCGACGTATTATACGAATCATTGTTACATGAACATAAAGCTGAAAATATGTATTTTCAGAAACCGTCCGAAGAAAATTGATACCACATTCCAGTGATATTTGGCAGGCCACTGATTATACCAACTACTTGCAAAAATAGGGAAAATGGCACAGTCTCCGTTGAAATAAAAAAGCGCTGTTTTCGATCCCCATTTCCCGTGTTAAACGGGATCCGCCAGGGCGTATGAAGCGCAGATGTGCGGAACTTTTTCCATATGTGATAAACCAACTGAGGTTAGACTGACAAATGGACCCAATGATGTGTATACCAAATGGGTATCAGGCGAATCGGGTTTAGATCATTTGATGATTAGACAAAATTGCAAATAGACCAATTGATAATGGAGCAAATAGTTTTTAGACCAAATGGACATTACACGAATTGAATATAGACTAAATGGTCATTAGACGAAATGACAATTAGACCCAATGGTAATTGGACGAAATGATTAGACCTATTGCTTATTAGACCAACTGATATTAGACCGAAAGATGTTAGACCAATTGGATATTAGACCAACTGGCTGTAGACCAAGTGGCAATCAACCTATTTAATTATGACAGTCTGTATTATTAGACCAAATGGATATTAGACCAACTAGACATTAGACCAAACGGTTATTAGAAGAACTGAGAATTGGCCCAAACGATGATTAGACAAAAATGGTAATTAGATAAAGTGATGATTGGACGATGTAGGTGTTAGACCAACTGGGTTTAGACAAAATGGCTATTAGATATTGGACCAAATGTGACCCTCCACCACAAAACGACCAATAAGTCGCAAAGGGACTAGTTCTAGAGTAAACAGCTGAAAAGGGTTTTTGGGGTGGAAATATATATTTTAAGTTTTTGGTATTTTCTGAAAGTATAGATATTAATCTACCATCTGACAAAATTTCGGAGTAAAATACCATATTGAAATATGTTTTTACTCTCAATCAAAATGACCATTTTTTTCACGGACATTCAAACTTTGTGAGTCAGCTTATTGGGATCGTACTTCACATCGCTTTTCTGGCATAACTCAAAAAGTTTGCATTGCCTGATATTCAAAATCTACAGAAGGAAAGAAATATACCTCTTCTAAAGGTATGGAAAGTTTCAATCCAATCCAATGAGTACTTCACAGTGTAAGCTTTGGAGTTTTTACTCAACCTTTTGTACGACAAACAATAGGACACAGATAAGGCTCTTAAATGGTCACGCTTCTTTAGTGATCGTTTTCTCTATTGTTTTGGTCAATACCCTCTCTGACACTCTGACATTCTCATTGTAATTTATAAGGGTTTGCTTAGTCTATAGAAGACAAGTTGTATATCATTTTAAAGCTTAGAATCTAAGCTTTCAAACTGTGCTGAAATTAAAAAAACAAAATTTCCGACTTATTGGTCGTTTTGTGGTGGAGGGTCACAAATGAACATTAGAAGAATTGACTATTAGTATTAGAGCAAGTGGTGTTTAGACCAAACGGGTTTAGACCAAATGGGTGTTAGACGAAGTGGTGAATAGACGAAGATATTAGACTGATTATTAGACCAGTGGGCAGGTCCGTGCTGGATCTGTACGGGTAGAGAGACATCCCCGCCCTCCACGAGTCTCCCGTTGCCTTGCGGGTAGGTTTTGGTTAACCAAAGGCAAGGGAATAAACCTTATCCAAATCCGGAGCGGTGCCCCTAAGGCGGATAGGTAATGAAGTTCATCATCTTTCCGGCAGCGCCTGCAGTCCAGTCGTGGCTAGGACGTGTCGTTTTGCGTCCCTCCTGGCTAGATCGGCTGGACCGAGAGGGGAGTCCTGTGCTCGGGCAACCCAATGCCTCCATAGTTCTTTCGCCTAGGATTCAGTGATTCCATTTTCCCACTTCTTCATCTTCCAAGTCCTGAGGCGATGGGCGAGTGGTGACGGTGGCAGGTGCAAGACGGTGCTGGGAGCTGCTAGCCATGATCCTGCACTCAGGCGGTCAGGGCAGGATGGTCGTTCTACAGCCTACCGGGGCAAGGGCATAGTTCGGTAGCCACTCTGACGACGGAAAAGCCCTCTTCAGGGATAGCACTGCTCTCCCCCCCCCCCCCCCCCAGGGGGAAGGGTCTAGAAAAGGTGACCTAAAGAAAGCCTCATCTCATCCTGTCAGCATACCGCAGCTGACTGGACATCTACCGTGCGGTCGAAACACAAAGGAAACATCAAAGAAGGATTCGAGATCCTCCCGCCAGAAAAGAACTCTATGTGTTGGAGCCTGGAACATCAGGACACTCATGGATAAAAAGAACTGCGACAGATCAGAACGTCGATTGATGTTGCTGCCCTGAGTGAGACACGCCTTGCAGACACAGGGGAGATCAACGAGGTTGGAGTTGGATACACTTTCTTTTGGTCAGGGAAGGCACCGAACGAACGCAGGGAAACAGGAGTTGGCTTTGCCATTCGCACCACCCTCGTCAAGAATCTGGAGTCCCTCCCAAAAGGAATCAGCGACCGCCTGATGGTTTTGAGAATTCTGCTACAAGGCAAGACGCACTTGACACTCATCAGTGCTTACGCCCCCACCATGTCCTACACTCTGGAGCAGAAGGAGTTGTTCTATCAGAACCTCACCAACGTGCTGCGCTCAGTTCCTAAAGATGACAAGCTGCTGCTACTTGGGGACTTCAATGCCCGTGTGGGTAGAGATGCCCAGTCTTGGCCACACGGCATCGGCCATGAGAACACCAACGGCCAACTGCTACTCACCTTCTGTGCTGAACAGGGACTTACCATCACCAACACCCTGTACCAACTGCCTGACATCCACAAGGCTACCTGGATGCACCCAAGATCCAGGCACTGGCACCTGATCGACTATGTGATCACCAGGCGCCGTGACATCCAGGATGTTCGCATCACGAGGTCAATGAGAGGAGCTGACTGCTGGACAGACCACCTGATTTTGAGGTGCAGACTGTCCTCCATCGCCAGCAGACGTAGACGCCAGAAAGCTGACATTAAGAAGAAACTGGACGTCCAGAAACTCAAGGAACCAGAAACAAAGGAGACCCTCATTACCAGTCTAGCAAACCAGCTTGAACATCTACCAGCAGAGGGAAACTTTGAGAAGGCCTGGGCCAACTTCCGGGATGCAGTGTATGGCTCTGCCGAACTAACCCTTGGTCACACAAAGACTGGTTTGACAACAATAAGGAGATCTCCACTCTCCTCCAGGAGAAGAAAAAGCCTTAACAGCCTGGCTCAGCGACAAAGACTCCCAAGCCAAGCACGACCGCCTCAAGAATATCAGGGGAAAGGTTCAGACTGAGCTGCGACAGACGAAAGACAAGTAATGGGAAATCAAGGCTGCAGAACTGCAGCAGTACGCTGACGAGCACAACCCCAAGAAATTCTTTGCCGGCTTGAAAGATGTGTATGGCCCTACATCGCAACGGCACCTGTGCGCTCTGCAGACGGAACCCTGCTTACTGAGAAAAGCGACATCATACAGCGCTGGCGTGAACACTTCAGTCAGCTGATTGATCAGCAGGTCATCCGAGACATGCCACAGCGCCCAGTCCTGGCGTCGCCTGATGACCCCCAACACTGGCAGAGATCCAGAATGCCATCAAACAACTACAGTTGGGGAAAGCGCCAGGTCCTGATGGAATACCCCCCGGGATTTTCAAGGAGGGAGGCGAAGCTATCGCCATCAAGGTGACCGGACTGATGTAGCAGTTCTGGGAGGAAGAGTCAGTGCCGCAGGACTTCAAGGATGCCAACATCGTGCATCTGTACAAGAACAAGGGGGACAGAGCTTAATGTGACAATCACAGAGGCATCTCATTGCTGAGCATCGCAGGTATTAAGTTCATGGCCCGTGTCGTTCTGAACCGCATCACACACCACTTGTTGGATGATGTGGTCTCTGAGAGCCAGCGTGGGTTTAGGAGCAACAGGGGGACAATAGAAATGGTCTTTGCAGCATGGCAGCTACAAGAGAAGTGCCGAGAACAAAACCAGAACCTATACATCCTCTTTGTGGACCTGACGAAGGCTTTTGATACTGTCAGCCGAGAGGGCCTGTGGGCTATCCTGTCCAAGCTAGGCTGTCTATCAAAGTTCGTGAGGATTATCCAGTCATTCCATGATGACATGATGGCTCGCATTGTGGACAATGGTGATGTCTCTGATCCATTCCCAGTCTCCAGTGGCGTGAAGCCGGGCTGTGTGATGGCTCCCACACTCTTCAGCCTCATGTTTGCTACCATGTTGTTCTACGCCCTGTCCAAGTCAGATGCTGGTGTCACTATTCGCTACAGGTGTGACGGTCGATTCTTCGACCTCAGGCGTCTAAAGGCAAAAACCAAAGTCCTAGAGGCCCTAGTGAGAGACTTCCTGTTCGCAGACGATTGTGCACTTGCAGCATTAAATGAACCAGACCTGCAAGAACTTGCCACCTGTCTCGCAGAAGCAGCAAAGACCTTTGGACTGATCATCAGCCTGCGAAAAACATAAGTGATGCTTCAGCCTGCACCTGGCTTGATGCCTCCTGAGCCTCAGATTGAGATTGAGGGCACAACACTGAACAACGTGGAGAGCTTTACATACCTTGGAAGCTGCCTGACGTCAAACTGCAGCATGGACAAAGAAGTTTCAAACAGGCTTGCAAAAGCAGGAGCTTCCTTCGGCAGGCTATGGACACGTGTGTGGGGTGAACGAGGCATTAGACTTTCGCTGTACGCTGTACAAGAAGCAACTCCGCACACTTGACCAGTTCCACCTCCGCTGCTTGTGACGAATTTCCTGGGAGGACAGAGTCGCCAACACTGAAATGCTTTGCAGAGCCAAAATGCCCGGGATCTAAGCTCTCATCATGAAAGCCCAGCTCCGGTGGGTCGGACATGTAGTGCGAATGGACGACACGCGATACAAGGATTACCTGAAATCCTCCCTCGAGGCCTGCGGCATTTCAGCCCTTGGAGGAAAAGCGCCTCGAGAGCCTGGACCAGAAGCGACAAGCCCGCAAAGAGTGGATCCCCGACCCTACTTCTGCTGTTGCGTGCCCAATATGTGGCCGCGCGTCCGCCTTTGGGCTCCGCTCCCACCTTCGGCGTCACTGACGTCATTGTAGATTCCGACAGATTTCCATTATTAGACCAAATGGTTATTAGACGAAATCTTAATTAGACGAATTGGTGATGGACGAATTGTTGCTAGACCGAATGATGTTACACTATTTGGCTATTTGACCAATTGGCAATATACCAAGTAGCAATTTACGATAATATCTTATCTTACATAGGCGCGTTATGCAAGCAATGAGTTTTTACATTGGCGGCCGACAGGTTATGACATTTGTGGTAAAAATGGAAATTTACCTTTGTAGACGAAATGTGTTTACATATGTGGTTAAACAGATTTTTACATTTGTGGACGATTTTTGTATACATTTGTGGTCATGTTTACACTTGTGGTTGACATGTTATGACATTTGTAGTTATTTTGACATTTGCGGTGCAATATTTTTACATTTGTGGTTATTACATTTGTGGGCTCTACAGGGCCCTCGCCTGGGACCAAAAAAAAAGGGGCCAAAGAAATGCCGAGGACTTTTTTTTGTTTGTTTGTCAGAATTTTTTTTTAATATGGAGCCCCTATTTATGTTTCCTGCCAGCTAAGGGCAATTTCATGCTCCACTTGTTTATGTTATCAAATTCTGGTTCTTTCTTGCCCCACAATGGACAAAATGTTTTGTTGGGCATAATTCTGCCCAGTTTTCTATCTGCCCAAGCCGCCAACACTGGAATTCTGGTTTAATAGCGAAGTATTATTGCAGGCCTGATAAACGTTTCACACACTCTCACAGTATTGAATTGACTATCCTAACTTGCACGCAACCCATTCCTTTATCCCATAGAAAGGGCTTCATAAATGTCGGTTGAGAGTAATACTTTTCGTAATCGTTCACTTGCCTTTTCTTCAAAAGCCTCTTTGGATAGATAGCAATAGTGTACAGGCTTTAAACGGAACCAGATTTTGCTCACGATGGACTGCAGTTTACAATGGAGTATACACCTTAAAAAGCCAAGGTGTCATCACTGGGAATGGGCATGAAATGTTTCCAAAGTTCAGTGCTGCTGTGTACGGTACAGCTGTCTCTGAATCTTACTTGTACCGTGCAGCCTTCGATGATAGAACATTGACTTGTTTTGACTCTACATGGAACAACATTACGGACGAACAAGATTGTGAAGGTAACTAATACAAACCCATAAATTATGTCATCTATAATAATATTTCTCAAAATTCAGAGTAAAAAAGAGACAATTTACAATAGACGGTTATAGATGATTCAGTGTAGAAATTGGTATTTGGACCACCCAAAAGGCGCTAATAAATGTTGTAAATCAATTGCCTGAACAGTATTGTAAAAAAAATAATAATTAAAAAGAAATTCACGAATCCCCACTTAGAAGATTTAATAGCAAAATTGCTTATATCAAATCTTATTGGGTAAGCTTTCTATTAATTGCTGCATGACAGAATGCTTTAACAACAAGCTTCACCAATTCACTGATCCAAGAGATAAGATTCATTGGTACGAAGAGTATGCAGTCAAAGGAGACAACCGTTATCGGAGGACAACGGACGTCCTCCGTAAACGAGACAATAGTTTTGCATCAGTGAATATTGTGACCTTTGAGCCACTCTGATTATTCTGCAAGCACAGACCCTAATTTGACACTTTATCAGATCACCATTGTGTCTTAAGGGAAGCCTAGCCAAGGTTCCGACTGGTCGTGTCAATATAGTCTGCAAGCACATACCTTAATTTGACAATTTATTATAAAATTATTGTGTCTTGAGAGAAGCCTAATCCAGGTTCCTACTGGTCTTATCAATAGCAGCTATAGTACAGGGCCCATTGTAGTCTCAGTTCAGACACTCTGTTTTCGCGTTTCGACTAAGGGTGTGTGCATGCAAACTACACTCTGATCGCTTTACACTGCAAAAACCAGGGTGTTAAATATTCAACACTACGTTGGTGTACAATTAAATGTATTCTTATGGTGTTATTATAACACCCAGAGAATCATTGTTATGGCTCCGTAATCAAATCTGTTGGAATAGTTCGGTTGATTACACCATCGGGTGTAATTTATTTAAAACACGCATGCGCAAAATAAATGAACAGAAATACCGCGGGATCGCTAGCTCCTGATTGGTCTAAGCATAGTGCAACAGCGCATGCTCCAAACACTTATATGAATATTCATGAATTTTCAGTAGCGTATGGTTTGGGGTGGCCCGATTTTAATAACTCTTACCATATGCATAAAAAATTATAATGGGTATATAAGAGCTTGCACTAGACTGTACCAACAGGATAAGATTATTAGGATAGGATAGGATAGTACTAGGATAGGATAGGTTAAGATACACATGTAGGATCTGTGTGTACCAAGATGATATAGGACATGGCGTTACTCTGACACCAGCTATGGTGTAAATTATTTTTAATACCATGGATGGTGTACAATATTGGTGTTTAAATAACACCAGTGGTGTTGAATATTCAACACCATTCTGGGTGTTAATTTTGATTTAATCCGAAACTAGGTGTTCTTTTAATCTTTCGGTGTTGCAGGATATAGATACCGGGAAAGAATAACTTTTAACACCCATGGTGTTGAATTTAACACCCTGGTTTTTGCAGTGTAGTACCGCAAAGAAAACCTTATTGCAGTGGCTTTGATAAGATAAAAGATTCACTGGTAGGATTTCTTAAAGAAATCATTCTAAAGTCACAGGACATGTGGAATTTCAAATGTGTCATTGAATACTACATATATTGCAGAGTGAGGTCACACGTGTAAAGGTTAACATACCGTGGGGTATTTTTATATGATTGAAAAAATATATACAGTGCGTCCTAAAAACAAAGAGTTATTGTGATCACACTGTGTGCTCTATGACACTTATTATATATTTTCCATAAACTAGAAGTATTATGCTTTTGAGTGATACATTGATGGCATCCATCCGTACATGCTTTACTGCAGCATTTTGAAAATGACATTTAAAAACCTCAGTTAAGCCAGATTGGGGTAAAACCGTGAAAACATTAGAATCATATGCGAACATGACCGAAATGAAACATGACTTTGACAACCCTATCAGAAGTCGGTTTTCATCTGTTTCTTCCAATAAGGAGGGTAAGGATAATGCCCTCACCATGAAATAAAGGATGGTCAATGTTATGTCTATGTTGGAGAAAAGAAAAGGCCTGGGTGTATTGAAATGATACCTGCAGTCAAAATGAAAAAGTAATTTCTGTGCATTTTTCAGAACTGCAATTTATTTTAAGAACAAAGCGGACAGAAAGGTGATATCTTTCATAAAAGTAAAGTAAGTGGCACTTACTTTATATATATGGCACTTACTTTATGCCATCACGCAAGGGAATTTTACGTATCATATCTCTTAAAGCTCGTATTTCAATTTAGTAATTTTGGATGTGATAATAATGTTTTCACGGTTACATGTATAAATATATAATAGTAGACCAGCCAAACATCCAAAAAGGCTCTAGAAAAAGATTCGACGGCATTTTGGGGTAATGCTCGGCATCCATGCTTAAAGTGTTGCAAAAATACTGACGAATAACTTACGGGCGGATGCCACGCGCATTTTTGCCTAAAAATACCATTTTTGGCTCAAAATTTGAAAGAATGTCGAAAATAACAATTTTTAATTTTTTGACCTAATATGTAATACCTGATTAAGACTTTTCAAGTGATATCAGATTTATTTTCAGTTTCAAGTTATAAACCTGATTAATACCCAATTGAAAGTTGGATATTACACACACATATATGGCGTAATGAAACATAAAACTGTGATTTACTCAAAATAATAGGTTGTGAAAACTACCAATATTTCAAAGTTTTTTACCCGAAGTAAATTTGTCATTTTAAACACTTTTTCTTGATTAAACATATCATGTATATTGTCATGTCACACACAGACAACAAATTATCCGATAAGGTGATAGATAACTCATTTTATGTTATCCCAAATGGAACGATGTATTTTTACTGGATGCGCATTTTGACTGAAAAACACTATTTGAAGGTACATCTAGAGTGTATTATGTACATAAGGCAATTATCCCATGTATTATCAGTATAGTCTATGGACCCAAAACTGAAATGTCCCCACCTCCTTAGAAATAATCTTAAATGATTTTTTTTTCTGTTAGATAGGACCATTAACTCTCAAAATGTGCTTCTTTGCCCTAAATTAAATGGTGGGCGTGGCCCAAGGGCTATTACCATGGCAACGCATCAAAAACAATAGAATTTAAGAAATTGTCATGTATTCGTGATTAAGAAAGTACAAAATCACATTGTAACATTTTAAAATAATGTATCAAAAGTTTCCCACTTGATTTAAAACCCAAATAAGAGTTATAAAAAGTGTCCATCGTGTTTGAAAATGGCTGTTTCCATGGAAACAGCAAGAACAAAAATGATATTTGAGCAAAATCCCTTGATGCTACCTAAAAAAGAGGTAAGTATTGATATTGACCATTATTATTTTCTCTTTTACAGGACACTCACTGATAACTTATTTTAGTAAAGGGGTGATAGATGTGACTACTACATGTGTAGGCCGTTACCATGGTAACAATTATATTTTTGTGTTGTATTTCTAACAAAATACTATCATTAGATAATGGTTGTTTTCAACATGAAATAATGGTAAACATCTAATAACTTTTGCCGTCTGTTTGAATATATTAAAAAATTTAGTTAATTGAAGTAGAGCTAAATTTGATTTATAAAAACTGTTGCCATGGAAACAGAATGTTAATGAATGTAATCTTTCAAAGAAAGAAATGGGACCTACGAATACAAAATAAATGTATAACAAACTGAATTTGAACAATATCAAATGAATCTTATATCAGAATCAGCTTGTTTGTCTTAAAGGCCAAGTCCACCCAAATAATGAGTTGAGTTCAATCAGTAGAGGTAAATTAAATAAACGAAACAGTAACAAAATATCAAAATCAGATAAAAATAAGAAATTTACGGCATTTTGAAATTTTGGATTGTTTCGTAAAACAGTGATATGCATAACATGGGCTGAATGCAAATTAGTGATCCGATGATGTCATGAGCTCACTTTTCCTTTTGTATTTTATTATATGGAATTTCAAATATTTC
This sequence comes from Heliocidaris erythrogramma, assembly GCA_025617745.1. Classification (NCBI taxonomy): domain Eukaryota; kingdom Metazoa; phylum Echinodermata; class Echinoidea; order Camarodonta; family Echinometridae; genus Heliocidaris; species Heliocidaris erythrogramma. Next base: position 28,280,333 of record CM046872.1, on the reverse strand, counting down.
ATTTTTTTTCATAGATGTTTATAAAGATTCTCTTCATTGTATCACAGTAAGTTATAATAATGATGATCGTACACATTCTACGAGGAGTCAAACATTCTTGGAGAAGAAAGCTGAAATATTTGAAATTTCATATAATAAAATACAAAAGGAAAAGTGAGCTTATGGCATCATCGGCTTAATAATTTGCATACAGCCCATGTTATTCATATCATTGTTTCATGAAACAATCATTGTTTATGCAAAACATTAAAATGCCATAAATGTCTCGTTTTTATCCGATTTTGATGAATTTTAGCCTCTTTTTGTATAATTTAATTTTATTGATTTAACTCATTTTTTTTTTTTTTTTTGGGGGGGGGGGTGAACTTGGCCTTTAAAGTTGGTTTCGGATGTGTTCCTTATGGACGTTGTCATGGTTAATAGTGAGTTGCACATCACGGAACTATTGGAATTGGAAAATTACCACACATTCCTAATTAAACAAATGTCCATTCTTAATATATATATTCTTTCAATTCAAATCTTTCTAGATATTAGAAAGAAGTGTTTTGACTAAACAGTGTCAGAATTGTTGCTCGCTCACAAACTTTAAAAGCTGTAAAGCTGATTTTGAGCTATACAGAATATTAGCACCCACCCCATCAAAATTACGTCTGCATTGCTATCATCATTTGGTCGACCACTCGGAAGTCGGTCTCGCCAAGGTATATTGATAATGTATCAAAATCATATTGAATATGTAAGAAAACTTGCATATACGTTGTAGGATGGATGGGCCGGTCACATAGCAGTTCCCTATAACCGAATTGCAGTCCCAAATCTGCTCCTGGCAGTGTCCAACTATTTTATTGTAGTGATCGGGCCTTTACTATCAGAGACACAGAACTTATGGATGATTAAAACCCCTCTCTCTTAACATTTTATGTATACAGGTTGACGCTAATGTGAAGTTTATTATCAGTGCAACAAAATACTATCGAAGTACACTAATACATCAAGTTCAAAAATAAATGAATAAATAATAAATTAAAGTCTACAAATGATATGATTATACTCATTATGACAAATTTTCAAGGATTAGCCATCAGTTTTTAACATTATACTTGTAATTATTTAAATAATGCTGAATCATATTTACCCCAATATTGTAAGTTACAATTTGCGATAGTGCATACTAAATCCATGGTTGAAATATTCTTTGATATCTCAGTTTTTCTTTTAATTTATTGTGCAAAAGCCAAACTTTATTTCATTTTTATAATATAAGTTATCGTTAACTAACTGGAAAAATGATATATGTTATATGAACATTATAACATTAATACATATCATTATGTTTCATTATAAATTCACTGTGCGTGCGGTCCACATAGGATTTTCCTTTAAAAAAATTATAAAGTCATGGAAATGCAATGGGTCAATCTCCAGGAGGTGGAACATCATATCAGAAAGTGAGCGAAATAAACAACAATATTCAGTGATGATGTGTCATGTATCCATATAGAGATAACTGAATTATACTCTTGGGAAGAGCAGACTTAAGAGGGTTATGTGAAGACAATACTCTGCATGATATTGTGTATTTTATTATGTAAACACACTAACTCCAGTGGAGTAATGTACATTTATCCTAATAGGCAAGTCAATGGATGTGCAAATCTGTGCAAAAAAAATTACCACACAGTCAGCACATTTAATCTTTGTTGGGATATGATTTTATGTTTTCATAATGAAAGACAGAGATGATTTTTATCTTGTAATAGATTGTATCTATTATAAAATATATCCTTATATGTACATGTATACATGGAATTTAATTTAAGGTCATTTATTATAACTTTCCTTGGGAACAGGGGTGTCGATCTGTGTTCATGATTGGGGGATGACCGGCGAGAGGAAGGTGAGTGAGGGGGGGGGGGGGGGGGATATCCCCCTCCTACATCAGGGACTTTTTCAAATATCTGTCTATAAAACTTGCATTTTAGAGCATCCCGAAATGGTTTTCTGTATGATTAAATGTTGTTAAATAATGAATTTGGATAATTATTAGTTTTAAGTTAATGTATCGTAATTCTCACATCCAAAAATATTGGGGTATTATACTGGCCATCCCCCCTCAAATTTCAGGGGTAATATATAACCCCAGCCATTAGAAATTGGCAAGGAAACACAAAATTATTCGAATTAGATTTATCAAATAGATGTGTCGTGGTCTAGTGGATACGTCACCGGACTGTGGATCTCATGGTGGATCTCATGGTTCGCGGTTCGAGTCCCGCCACGGCACGAATGTCCTTTGGCAAGACATTCATCTACATTCGCCACTCTCCACCCAGGTGTAGTAAATGGGTATATGGTAGGAATTTATTCCTTGACTGCTTTCAGCGTCTTATAGGGCAGCTGGGCTAAACCCAGGGTAATAATACTACTTCGGCGCTTAGAAACATATGTATTCAGAGCAATGTTGGCGCTCACAAAGGTTTATCGGTTATCGGTGGCACACAGACTCAGGTTCGTCTGTAAATTAGTGGTCTCGACACCCCCCCCCCCCCACCTCCAATTCATGAAGTCCTAGCGACGCCCACGGGTCTATCCAGTCTTTCATGATAACATTGTACTTTGAACCCCACTAGGATGACTTTTTTCCTCTTCATAAGAATCTGATGTCACCAGCATTTTTCAAAGGGGGGGGGGGGGGGGGGGGGAGTCTCGATGTGAAAGAGAGATACGCGAAAAAACGAAAGAAAAATAGGGGGCCAAAGTCCTAGATGTCAGGGATAATTTTAAAAAGCTCCGCCAAAAGCCTCCCCCTCCCGATCAACCACTGGGTGTCACAGCCCGCTAAGCTCGATTGGAAATAAAAGGAATATACAGACCCTCACACTCAACTGCACACTGTGATGTAAAGAGAGAAACAAATAGGATTATTGAATCTTTCCCGAGATGGCTTCAAAGTGTAGGGTATATAATGTCTAAAACTAATGTATTCACTTTAACGTTTCCATTCATGCCTTTCCTTTTTCCCTAAAAAGTGCCCTTTCTGTTACCCCCCCCTTATGCATGTCCCCTTTCCCGCAGAATTTCTTTTTTCTGCTGGTGTCTACTTTACCCCCCCCCCCCCCCCCCCCCATCACGAGACACTTTGCCGCCCTGGTCTGTGACCAATATTGATTAGTTGTCAACTCGTGATTCAAGTCGCTACACTCTACATCAACACTAAATTTGTGATTATACCATATTTAGTTGCCAGCTAACCTTAATGAATATCATCGATATGCATGTATATGATCTTTGTGTGACTTTCCAAAATAAATTTCAAAAGTACTCTGATTTTTTCGGTTTTTATTTTAGATGACAATCCACAAAGTTACAGGAACTATGTATGGGATATTTATTAATTACGTTTAATATGTCTCCTTAGTACATGGATGTTATCCACATTCCACATTCCACATTAGTCTTAACATAGCATAATATACTCAATTGGTTAGGTTTGAAATATTCATAGCCGATTATTATTGTTGTTTTTACTTGTTGAGTTAATTTTTTTTCTCATTATGTAACTATATTACTTGTATTTTCATATAAAATTGTTACCAATTTATGCTATACCTTATTGTTTATTCCTGTTGCATCAGGAACATGATGCAAAACAGTTTTATACTGATCATGCTTTTATCCTGTATGAATAAGTGCAAATAAATAAATAAATAAATGGATACTAAATACAGTGCGTATAAAAAAAAAAGTATACACAACTTTGATAGCTTCTAATTAAAATGTTGTAATCGATGTGATTTTGAAATTTATTTCATGGTGAAGAATAGCTTATTGTCTGTCTATTGGTACCGCATTCATGACATTTCTGCCATGGATGACTGAGCACCAGGGTTTTTAAAAAGAGTCAAAAAATCAAAATCTCTTTGTTCCAAGTGTGGGCTGACGCTGATGCAACGAATGTGAGTCAAGCCATATGAATGTGCTACTTTAGTCTAAAATAATTTTAAAAAGTTAAATCCTCCTTTGTGCTTCAATGATTCATTGTGTAAATTGATCTAAGCTTCCATGACCTTGTTTCAATCCACATGACAATATTTAATTTATTTCAATAGCATTCTAACTTCTTGTCCCGTGATAACTAAAAACTGTCTGCTCATTCGTCAATAGCACCATTTCACCTGCATACGGTGCACACGTTGTTTTTCGCGAATAACACATGGACTGAAAGGTTTACTGACCTTAAAGACTGAAAAGAAGAATAGGAAGGATACGCGTTGAGAATTAACAATGTCCATTTTTAATGACTCGGTAAAAAGGCTTTCCTTAAAAAAGGGATGCAGATGAAGCCACCATTGGGTTTACAAATGGCAAAAAAAATCTTAAATTTAGCTTTTAATGAGCCCTTTCGTGAGTTTGAGTTGACTTTAACACCTTTTCTATTGAAATGCACAAAATCAATTGAAAATAACTCAGCAATTGTTTTCCAACTGAAGTAACTAATGCATAGTTGGTTTGACCCACACTCGCTACTTCAGCCCAAACTTGGTACAACAGGAGTTTGACAATACTGTTTGAAATGCCTGCTGCTGAGTCATCCGTGGCAGCAAAGTTATGAATAAGGTATCATTGCACAGAATATAAGTTGTTCTTTACTATGAAATAAATTTTGAAGGTCAAAGAGGTTATAACTTTTTAATTAGAAGCTACTTAAGTTGGGTATAATTTTTTTCTGATACGCACTGTATATAAATAAAATTACCAATGAAGCAAGTAGCAGGTCTTGTCATCAATATCATTATGAAAATTTTGGTATCACCCATTATATATGGGACACAAATCTTCTGGATCTAGATTGGAATCAAGTAAACAGACATTCTGGTAGAAAAACAACACCACTTTTTGTATTAGCTACCAAATTTTGGTAACAGCTATTATGATAGTGGTCACATTCACAGCCAACGAGCAGATTCTAATCGCTGACGGTGTTTGTTAATCTAATTGCTATATATTTTATATTGGGTAGTTACATTTCCTTCTTTAGTTGAAAGATGTCATCTTCATTAATTCTGTTTCCATGGCAACAGATTTTTTTTTATATATCAAATTTAGCTCTATTCCAAACTAAACTTTTGAATATTATCAAACAGGCAGTAAAAAATATTAGATGTTTACCATTATTCCATGTTGAAAGAAATATAGTTCTGCATTTCATTAGAAATGCAATAAATTTATTTGTTACCATGGTAACGGCCTACACATTTAGTGTTCTCCTCCATCATCCCTTTACTCAAACAAATTTTGATAAGTGAGTGTCCTGTAAAAGAGAAGAATATCATGTACAATATAAATGTATTAATATTTACTTTACTCGGTAGCATCGTGGGTTTTTTTGCTCATATATGGGTTTTTTCTTACTGTTTCCATAGCAACAACCATTTTCAAACATGATGGACACCTTTTATAACTCTTATTGAGTTTTTATCAAGTGAGAAACTTTTGATACATTATTTTAAAATGTTACAATGTGTTTTTGTCCTTTCTTAATCACGAATAACATGACATTTTCTTAAATTCTGCTGTTCTTGATCCGTTGCCATGGTACTGATAGCCCTTGTGGCCACGCCCACCTCTTAATTTAGGGCAAAGAAGCATATTCTGATAGTTAATGGTCCTATCTAACAGGAAAAAATCATTTAAGATTATTTCTAAGGGGGTGGAGACATTTCAGTTTATGGCCCATAAACTATACTGATAAACATGAGATAATTGCCTTATGTACATATACACTCTAGATGTACCTTCAAATAGTGTTTTTCAGTCAAAATGCGCATCCAGTAAAAATACATCGTTCCATTTGGGATAACATAAAATGAGTTATCTATCACCTTATCGGATAATTTGTTTTCTGTGTGTGACATGACAATATACATGATATGTTTAATCAAGAAAAAGTGTTTAAAATGACAAATTTACGTTGGGTAAAAAACTTTGAAATATTGGTAGTTTTCACAACCTTTTATTTTGAGTAAATCACAGTTTTATGTTTCATTACGCCATATATGTGTGTGTAATATCCAACTTTCAATTGTGTATTAATCAGGTTTATAACTTGAAACTGAAAATAAATCTGATATCACTTGAAAAGTCTTAATCAGGTATTACATATTAGGTCAAAAAATTAAAAATTGTGATTTTTGACATTCTTTCAAATTTTGAGCCAAAAAAGGCATTTTTAGGCAAAAATGCGCGTGGCATCCGCCCGTACGTTATTCGTCAGTATTTTTGCAAGAGTTTTAGCATGGAAGCCGAGCATTACCCCAAAATGCCGTCCAAAGTAAAAAAAATCTTCTTGGCTGGTCTACTATAATGTGAAAGGAAATGAGAGAATAATGGTTGCGTAATAATTATTTTCTCATTTCCTTTCACATTGTATTAATTTCCAAGAGAGTTGCCAAAGCTGTTTATGTTATTTCCTTACAATTATACATATATATTTATAATATATATTTTGATATATATATATTTATAATATATATTGCTATTGATATTCCGCATGATATCGTATAGGTAATTTCTCGGATGACTTTCTCTTTGGAGATAGTATCCACATCAATGAGACGCTCCACTTTTTGAAACTTAAAAAAGTTTTCAATCATAACAAGTTTACCTCACAAAATAATGTGTCGGAAAAGGCAGTCACAATGGAAACCCTTATCAACCGGTCTAGGAGCAGATCCAGGATTTTCTGACTGTGGTATGGGTGCTAAATGTTTCCCGACATTATTTTGAAAGGAAAATGTTGTTGGGGATTACTACTTCCTCACCCGGGGGGATGGGAGTAATGATAATTTCTAGCCCATTTTTTTATTTTCATTTACAACCGGTGGAGTGGTCCGTATCACCCCCGTGCATGCAAATGTGTTCATTATTTTCATTTTGGCTCATCACTTAGATTATTCGACACCCATCACTACAACGGAGGAGTCATCATCTGAAGCCTCGATTCCATCCAGTATTTCCAGTCATTCTGCAGGTAGGCTATGACTAAGAGCAATTTTTTGAAAAGAAAATTTTCGTAGACTATACAGTAGACCTAAATTCTTCATAAAACAAATGCTTTTAATTCAGTTTGATTTCATCTCCACCTCCTTTCCTTTTCTTTTTTTTAAACGTTTTTCCTTAATTCCGTTATTTCAAGCGAAAGAAAATACCTGCAGCTTTAAAGGCTACACGGTGTCATGGGAAACCTTCAGTTGTAAATAAAAAAACATAAACCACTGTAAAACATAGAACTGCTAACATATAAAATATAACTGCGTAATTAATGTATACAAATGAGAAAGTAAGTAACTACCAATACAGCTCATAAGAAACAAATCAATACAAATAAACGCATCGACTTCAAATGCAGATAATCGTGAGTTTAATACTAGCATGCATATTTCCTTGAACGTCTATTATATGCATGGTATGAACATGTGTCAGTACATGTACGTCTACAGGCTGAAAAATGAACACTTTCTCGTACAATCAAATACATTACGATTTAATTTCTTTTACATTTAGTACAATCTCACATTACAAAACAAATAATTCCTGTACAATACTTTACATGAGAAGAAATCAAATAAAGTAACGACCTTCCACGCTCCCCGCCCACAAACATTATTAAGGTCGCTTTCCACAGTAAGTGTTAAAACTCAGTACCCAGTAGGACTCTTTCAGCATAACCGTCCTATGTTCAGAGGGACAAAACAAATACACCAAATCTACCATTATGGAAATGTTTTTATAAACACAAAAATGCATGTATGACCAATCACTTTGAAAAAAAAAATAATGCTGACAAGAGAGTGATGTGCATGCATAGTCTCAATTTGCACTCCATCGTAATTTAGTTTATATCATTTGATTTCACAACTCTCCATCAGCTCAAAAATACTACATTCATGTATGTATGTAAGAACCGATATATTGATATAACAAAAACTCAACAATCAAAAGGAAATAACAGATTATTGACTCACTTCGATTAATCCTATATGTGATGTTTCTTCTTCCTCAGGCGCTGTCGGTAGCTTGTTCCCTCCCTTAAATTGCTTTCCAATGTAGGATCACAACGAAGGATCTCTAATTCAGTATCGTAGGGCATGTATTTATTATATGCATACAAACAGCTGATTGGTCATTCTGACCAACATAGTCCAGGACCAGACAATTGATAGGCTAGACCGCATCCAGAGAGTGGACCTGGGCCATGTTCATTCACCTATGATGTACTACAGGAGCATCTTACAATAGTATGTACTCATGTGAAAATGAAAGTATGATAAAGCAATTCAAATAAAAAATTATGTACAATATATATGAACTCATCACTGAAGTCTAGAGAAAAAAAAAAGTCATCGAAGTATGTATTCGTAAGGGTACTATCAAAACTCGTAGAATTTTCTTTTTTCAGATCTGTGTGTCTGCTTCGCGGGTTCCACTTAAAATCTCTAAAGTAAATGTATTTGTTTACAGAGAACTAAGATTCGTTACGAGTGTACAGCTGGCAAGCGCGAAAGCTTGGAAGCTATGGAGTTGTTGATCATGAATTCGACACTATAAGGACGGCGATCGCCCTTTGGCCTTCCAGACCAATACAGTATACATGTATATCCAGCGTTGTGTTTACTTAGATTGGCTTTGTCAAGGAAACGAACCTCGCTACTAATGCTGGATATTTCAACCTCTAGTCTACGGGGCTCCTTCATGGCTCGAATCGTAGGCCTTCGCTGGGGGCAACTTCTAGCATCATCATCATGCAAGATCTGTAAATACAGTCTAACAATAAAATCAAGTTTTCCTTCTTTATTTTAGAGTCTGTTGATCACTTGATATGAACCACATGGGAAGATACCCGTAAGCCGTGGTGAGGCGACGGGGTAGCATAGATTTTATATAGCTCATGTATTTTCTAGGGCCCTCCTACGAATGGAGCATGCAGTGCTCCCCCGCATGCTGCAACGGGTGAAGTTGTCACCACTAGGTCACCTCGAGTCAACAGGTCAACCAATATCATACACCGCCTGGATGTAAGATTGGAACACTTGCCAATTTCGCCCCTTTCTCATCGCATGTCTTTGCGCTAAAGAAGATCTTATTCATGTGCACTGAGAATATCAGGGACATTGCAGAATGCGGTAAGTGGCCCCACCTTTAAAGGACCTATGGAATGCAAGTACATGTTGATCTTTGATGATGTGTATTGTTCTGTACTTCACAAAATTTACAACCATTTGATCTGAATATGTGTCATACATTTTTCATTTTTTTTTTAATTTTTATTTTACCTGCTAAGCCCCGCCCCTAAAAAAATCCTTTGGAGTCTGATTCTTGACATGATATCATCAGTCAATCACAGTCACCTAAAACAAGCCAAACAAAAGACACTGGTATGTAAAGTATCTCTCTGTTTTGTATTTGCTCCTCACAATATCGCCGTGTGTTTTCATACAACAGATTTTCAGTACTTTTCGTTTTCTGTGATGCTGGAGCATTTCTGACATAGTATCTGCTAAATTGTGATTGAGAGTTTATGAGCTGGTATTGTATTAAAACATGCGATGTTATTGTGAGCAGATGCTAAACTGAGGGATAGGTACATACCAGTGCTTGTTTTAGGTGACTGATGATTGACTGATGATGTCATGTGAACAATCAAACTCCAAAAGATTTTTAGGGGCGGAGCTTAGCAGGTAAAATAAAATAATTACAAAAATATTAAAAAATATATGACACATATTCAGATCAAATGGTTGAAAATTTTGTGACGTACAAAACAATACACATCATCAAAGATCAACATATACTTTCATTCCCTAGGTCTTTTAACTCTAACTAGGCCGGGGGGGGGGGGTGCCTGGGAGCCCCCCCCCCTCCCGAATTTTGTACGTGGCCTCGCGACGGCTGAATCTTTCGTGCTCAAATTTCATGATTTCTTTCCCTCATGTTTCACGCACATTTTGATACCTCATTTATGTGGATCGCTCATACGGTTCTGGTGTCAGATTACAATTATTGATCACATGTCAAGCAAAATGATCAAATTCTCCATTCATGTGTGTATTAGCCTATGGTAAAAAAAGTAATCATTTCTAGTAATCATTACAATTTCTTGTTTATTAGCACAATATTAATTTAACAAATATGCTTTATGGTTGGCAAACAATAGAATACATTAAAATTCAAAAACAAAAAAATACATAAAATTAAAAACAAAGAAATATATAAGAATAAAAACAAAGAAATACATTATTGGCTTGTAATACACATGACACAGCTAATTTGCATATTAATTAGTTTTTTAATTAATGAATTTTCTTTCTTTTTATGTATTTGTGAGTCTTAGAGATCCAGTTACAGCCAATATTCAATCCATTTTCATCTTCATATAGCAAAATTTACCATTTTGAGAAAAATGCGCGCAGAGTCAACCGTTGCAGAGATCTTAGGGGGGGGGGGGGGGGGGGCTCCCAGGATAAGAACTCCTATAAGAACTCCCAAAATACCCCGGCCTAGTTAGGGTTAATTCTAGCTTTCAGTTGACGTGATCTGCACAGCACCATAATTTATATTATTTCAATATTGCAATAATCAAACTGAACAATGATAAAGAATTAACGGATGACTGACTCACTTGACTAAAGTTTTATCTGAGTAGAAACTTTACATCAATCGCTATCGGTAGCTCTCTCCCTTCCTTAATTTCATTTTCATCCTAGGATCACCACAAAGGATCTACTATTCCCAATAACCAATTGATTGGTCATTCTCTGCAACCAAGGCCCAAGTCCAGACAACTGGCCATTGGATCATGTTCATTCACTTAGGATGCACCAAGTGTTGTGGTCTAGTGGATAATCTCAGGACTGTGAACCACAAGGTACGTGGTTCAAATCCCTGCTGCAGCACTAACGTCCTTTGGCAAAATACTAATCTACATTTTCCACACTCGACCCAGGTGTAGTAAGTGAGTTCCTGATAAGAATTATTCCTTGAATGCACTGAGCGCTACGCTTGCCGGAACTAAAGCCGGGATAGTAATATCCAGTCTTTTGAAAACGAATAGAGACGTTATATGATAATGTGATTTGCGCTTTTTAAGAACGGTATATTTATTATCAATATTACCAGGGGTGCATCACGTACAATTCCAGTCATGTTCAAATAAAACCTGAAATAAGAAATTCATATAAAATCATATGTACATTGAATTTCACATTACTAAATAAAATATTCACTCGTGACTGAATTCTAGGAAAACAATTGAAAGTATGAATTCGTAAAAGTACTGTTAAACCCGATAGAAGTTGTCTTTTTCAGGTGGGTCTGTAGCAGGGGTTCCAGTTAATACCAAGTTACCAATCGTTACGAGTGTACAGCTGGCAAGCTTGATAGCTTCGAAGCAATGGAATTCTTGATCATAGAGCAGACACCATGATGACGACAATTGCCACCAAGAGGTGAAGGATCCAACCGCATAGCCAGGATTTCATTTAAGGGGGCAGTTGTGGGGCACGCGAAGAGTGCGAAATTGGTTTTGAGCATGCACGCAAAACGTGCTCTTCAGGGGTGGGTGCAGGGGGAGTTTCCCACTCCCGCGAAAGCTCTTACGTTTTACAGCAAATTTGAGAGAAAGATAATGGCTTGTAACACTTTTTTTAAAGGCTGAAAGTTAATTCGACGCCCTGGCTGCTTTTCAGTTATTTGGACGCAATACTGCACTGTATGTAACAGGGGTGGGTGCAGGGAGGGGGAGCTTCCCCCTTCCCCGGGTGCGCGAAGCGCGAAAGCTCCGACGTTTTTAGCAGAGAGTAAGATAAACGGCTCGTAGCAAACGATTTTTTAGGCGGAAAGTTTTAGATTGACGCCCTAATTGCTTTCCAGTTATTTGGACGTATTACTGCACTGTATATAACATGGGTGGGTGCAGGGAGGGAGAGTTTCCCCCCTTCAGGCGCGAAGCGCGAAAGCTCTTACGTTTTAGCAAATTTAAGAGAAAGAAAAGCGGCTCGTAGAAAACAATTTTTTGAGGCGGAAAGTTATATTTCGACGCCCTACTGCTCTTCAGTTATTTGGAAGCAATACTGTACTGTATATGACAGGGGTTGGCGCAGGGAGGGGGTGTTTCCCCCTTCCCGCGCGAAGTGCGAAAGCTCTGACGTTTTAGCAAATTTGAGGGAAAGATAATGGCTAGTAACACTTTTTTAGGCGCAGAGTTTATAGTTCGACGCCGTGGCTGCTTTTCAGTTATTTGGAAGGAATATTGCACTGTATGTGATAGGGCTTGGTGCAGATTTTTGGTGAAATTTTTTCCCCTTCCCGCGCGAAGCGCAAAAGCTCTGACGTTTTATCAAATTTGAGAGAAAATAACGGCTTGTAGCAATCAATTTTTTTAGGCGGAAATTTATAGTTCGACTTCCCGACTGCTTATTAATGACTTGGACGCAATATTGCACTGGATGTAACAGGGGTGGATACAGGGAGGGGAAATTTCCCCCTTTCCGAGCGAAGCACGAAAGCTCTGATGCTTTAGCACCTTTTCTGGGGCGGAATGTTAGTTCGACGCCCTGGATGCTTATCAGTTATTTTGGACGCAATACTGCACTGTATGTAACACGGGTGGGTGCAGGCAGGGGGAGTTTCCCCCTTCCCGCGCGAAAGCTCTGACGTTTTAGCAAATTTGAGAGATAGATAACGGCTTGTAGCAAACCAATTTTTTAGGCGGAAAGTTATAGTTCGACGCCCGGACTGCTTTTCAATTATTTGGACTCAACATTTCATATGCGAGGGAGCGAAGCCAGTGGCGTATCTAGGGATTATGGCGGCCGGGGCAAACAATGCAGTTATGCGCCCCCCCCCCCCCCGAGTACCCAAAATATCTACGTTATTGTATAAGCGAGGGAGCAAATAGACCGAGCGGCAAATTTTTCAATGTTTAACCCGAAAAAAAAATTTGCATTTGACCACCGCAGTTGAGCGGTAGAGAATTTTATACATTGATTCTATTCACTCACTTCTACATTCGGGAGCAGAACTAACGAAAACCCTATAGGCTTGAGAAAGAGTCGAGAAATTCAGCAAGACGACCTGAAGTTGAGATTTGTTTCAAAAGTTGAACCTTTGCAAATGCTGTTTTATATACTTTATCCTATATTTGGAGCGCAATATTTAGCATGAGTCCTATGAAAATTACATGATATAGTGAGCAAAGCTATTACATCTTTAATTTTTCAAACTTTTTGAACCCTTTAAGCTATTTAAGAACTATATACTGGGGGTGTGAAATTACGAGATCCCGAAAGAAATTTTCACAAATCTGTAAATCTGTAAACTTGTATTTTAGAACATCACAAAATGGTTTTAATGAAAAGAAGGAATACACGGATCTACGCCAATGGACGGAACCCCTTAATCGAGAAAAACAATGCGAGCGAACGAATTTTTAAAGATATTTTCACATTGAAATTATTGCATTTCTTATTTCCTTACTTCTAATCATTAAAGATTGTGATGTATTTCAAGATCAAACATCGTGAGTTTGGATAATTATTAGTTTTAAGTTAATGTATCAGGATTCTTATTTATTTTATCCAAAACGTTGACGTTTGAGCAAGTTTGAGAGGCTTATAGGCCTTGTTCTCTCACTTCCCCCGCTTTTTCGCTCTCGCTATTTTTTTTAGTGGCTGAATAGGGGGGGGGGGGGGTATGGCCATCCGGTGCTCCTCCCCTGTCTACGCCAGTGCCAATACCATTTAATATAGCCAGCGTTGTGTTTATATAGGCTCGTAGGAATGGGACATGCAGTGGTAAAGCAACGGGGTAGAATATATTTTGTATGGCCCCAAAATGTCTAGGCCCCTGATGGAGCATGCATTGTATATCCAAGGAGAAGCCTATTTGGTCCCACAGGGTGTACCGGGTGATGTTGGCACCTCTAGGTCAACATCGAGTCGACCACAATTCTCCGCTGCTCGGATGAACGCAGGAATAATTGACTTCATTAAACATTATTAACATATATACGTCAATATTTTGTTTCAACAAGAAAACGAGAGAGAAAAGATAGTAACAATTATATACATTTCAAATAACAACGTATCTAAACATACAGTGCATGTTAATAATACTTGATTTGTATATACATGTACATAGATTGATATGATATAACTAATTTTAGAATTCTCCCCTTAATGGTATGATATCCTTTATGTAATTTACTATACTGAGTATGGCATATCACTATGACTGATGTAAGATTGGAACTGCGGCTGCCACCGTCATCTTACACGTTCCGGTTTCGCCCCTTCCTCGTCGTTGCAGGACTTTGCAGTAGGTGTGGATGTAATCTTCCTGCCTACATGTGTACTGACGATTTCAGGTAGATTGCAGAATGCGGTATATACAAGTGGCCCCAACTTTAAATCTAGATTTCAACAGACGTGGTAAATAGCCTTTCCTATGAAGATAGGTGATCTCAGAGGAGTTCCGTTAGTCAGAATACCGGTTTAATATACTGGCGGCTGTCAGAACAAACTAATCTTTAAGCGAATTTATAGGCCTATTCACCGAAAATCGGCTACAATAAAAGAAATGTCATACTTGTACCTAAAAGTTTATAATTTCTCTTTCTTTCGTTTTTATTTTTTATTTATTTATTTATTAAATTTTTATTATTTTTTTTAATTTTTTGTTTCTTTCTTTCTTTCTTTCTTTCTTATTATTATTATTATATATATTATATATATATATATATTATATATATATATATATTTGTGGGGGGGGGGGGGGGGGGACAACAACGTTACTGATGCCATGGTCCACCTACCTGAAGTATACATTCCATTTCAGCTTGCATTCATTCACACGTTTCCCTACATTATGTCAAGAGTCAGCATGGGGCAGTCGCCGTGGAATCCTTTGACAACCGGTCCAGGATCTAGGATCTCAAGAATGGGGAGGGCGGCCGAAATTCCCCCATATACTTTTTACTCCAGGAACTTGATTTCAGCAATCCCATCGGCCCCATGCTCTTTCGGTGTGTATTTCTCTGTGTGTGTGTGGGGGGGGGGGGGGTGAATTTTAGGAATCCCAGCAGCCTTCCACAGTTCTGAAAGGGCTACTTTCTCCTGGAATATAGCTCTGAAAAGCTCTTTGTTTTTATTCTGTAATTCTCAGATCAGTAAGGGCCGCGGCAATTTCGCTCCTCGATATGCTTATATGTGCATGCTCCTTATTTTCATCTATTATTTTCGCTTAAAATTAGATTCTTCAACACCGATCACTTCAACGGAGGCATCAACTGGAACAACTTCATCCAGTATATGCAGTCAATTTTCAGGTATTCTTGAGAGTGGATCATTTTCTTCACAAATATCGTAGGCTGCATATGCCTTGCTCTGGAAGTTTTTGAAAGACAGTTTTTAGTAGGACAAGGAACGAAATCTGTTAATATGGTTCATATTTGTTCACTTATCTCGAAATCATACATTTATCTTACATTTCTGTATGGATATTGTATTGGAAGAAAAATGTATTCATGTCACATTCACGGGCCTGAAATATATGTCTATGGATATGAGGATAATTATAGAAACCAATAAAATTAAATAAAATCAAATCAAAAGATACTTGTACGAGAAATTTTGATATTCAGTCCGTAATGTCAGATCAATATCAATGTAAACATCTGAAAATAGAAGTGCGGGCACATTTCTTAATCAAAATACAGTAAATAAGATATAAAAAAAAATGTACTGCCGGAATACGAGGATATACAAGCATTTCTAAATTAGGATATCAAATCATCCCGCCGTCCAAATATACGGATATTCGGATATTCCAGAGCCACTTTTAAATAATTATGAGGTGATAGTTGACCGAATATCTGAACTTTAAAAATCCTCGGGGTGGGGGCTGGGGAGCTTAGTCGTACGCCTATTGCATGTGAAAGAACTAGAAATTGATGCTATATCACTCAACGAGCTAATTTTAACTCACTGAAATCTCAGAGATGCTCGATGATTTTACACGTGGGAATCTACAAACATATTTTGCAGCTCGTAGAGTATTAACAATTGTAATGTGTCGTAATGATTAGGCCAGAGTAACATTCAACATTCATAGAACGCCGTCTACTATTGACTAAATATATACATGTAGTTGGACTGTTTAAGAAATTGATATTCAGCAGTAATTTCTTTCTCTTTTTCTTCTCAGCGATGCGAGTAGGCCTGATCGCTGGTCCTTCAAGCCTTGTTCCCGAATGATATCACTATATAATATTTTCATGCCGATTCATCTCAGGTAACTTTATTTTTTTCCTTATAATTTCAAGCATTTCTACACTCGATGTCTTGTAAATTTCAAGGTCTTGAGTAAAGAGGCCGTATAAATATTATGAGCCGCAACTACATGCCTATGTACCCAAATGTTCATGATGAATATGATTTTTGTTTTTTGACTGGATTTTGTGTTAGATAAACAATTAGCGTAAATTTAAGAGGGTGGTTTAGGTATATTATAGGCAATGGCCTAAACCACCTATTTAGCATGGGCTGCCGAAAGGGTACAAACTAAGAATTACATCAAATGTCAAGATGCGAGCAAAACAACGGACATAACTTTTTTATCCGCTTTTATTTTCCATTTTTTGTTTGTCTTCTTACTACAGGCCTCTTTGACTGCATACGATGAATCGGTGGTTGAGATTTGCTAAACCACCTCCGTGATTTCTAGATTTGTTTTTACGCCTTTTAAACATCTATACGTGTCTTGCATGGTATTTTTAAGATGAAATTTGCTTTCCGTTTAAACAATAGATATGAAAACGAAATATCTGCGCTTTAAGGTATAAAAATTGAATTCCGAGTCACCTTTTAATGATTTGTTTGAATCTTATATCTGCAGATATGAACCAGTATTGACGAGGATGCTTTAAGACAGTGGCGTAGATACGAATACACTTTCTATTGTTAGTGGGGGATGATGAATAGATCAATCCCCCACTAACAATGGCTAATTAAGCGTGTCTACACCCGTGCTTTAAGGCAATGAATTGATTTACAGTCTATGATACCCCAGTTACACCGCCACACCAACTCCTAACCGACCGATTCTTATCCATGCTCTATTCCAATACCTTTTCTATTTCCTATTGTAAATAATTAATTAAAAAAAAAAAAAAACGCCGAACCATCAAAAATCGCTCAGTAGGGGGTTATGGGGTTCATTTTCCCTCCGTAATTCCCTGACAAGCAAAAAAAAAAAAAAAAAAAAAAGGTTTTCATTCTAAAAGGGGGGGGGGGGGGCACAATCGAGGAAATGGGCGATCGTCTATGGTAAAAATTCATACTTCTCTTACAAAAGGGGGGGGGGCACGGGCCGGCTGTGCCCCCCCCCCCTGGATCCGCGCCTGTGTGTATGTATATATATATATATATATATATATATATATTTGTGAGGAAATAACATATACAACAGCTTTGGCAACTCTCGTGGAAATATATATACAATGCGAAAGGAAATGAGAGAATAATGGTTGCGTAACTTAAATCAAAGTTCCCCAGAGCTGTCCTTTTTGAAATTTTTTGCAAAGGCTGAAAAAATGTCTCTGCCGGGAATCGAACCCGGGTCGTTGGCTTAGAACGCCAATGCCTTAACCACTAGACCACTAGACCACAGCCTTTGCAAAAAAATTCAAAAAGGGAGGACAGCTCTGGGGAACTTTGATTTAAGTTACGCAACCATTATTCTCTCATTTCCTTTCGCATTGTATATACATGTATATTTCCACGAGAGTTGCCAAAGCTGTTGTATATGTTATTTCCTCACAACATTGTTACTAATTATTCTAATGTATACATGTATCTCAAAGCATTCGCTTGGATCCAGCTGAGGCACACGGCTTGTCTTTGTTCAAACTCACCTGCCCCCGACAACGGAATTAATTAATAAGGTTGAAGATTTGTCAATCTGTCGGTCAATTGAATCTGGTGTCGCCGAAACCACTAACCCGTCTCCGTGGTCTAGTGGTTAAGGCATTGGCGTTCTAAGCCAACGACCCGGGTTCGATTCCCGGCGGAGACATTTTTTCAGCCTTTGCAAAAAAATTCAAAAAGGGAGGACAGCTCTGGGGAACGTTGATTTAAAGTAGAACGTTAATGATTTTAAATATTGGCTTAATACTTATTATTGCATAGATGGCATAAATTAAACAAGGTTATCCAAATTCAACGCTTGGAAACATTTGAAGTAATGATTATTATCAATTATAAAACGGTAAAATACAGCCCCCGATATAGCAGCTGAAGAGCTCCTCGAACGCTGCAGAGATATGTGACGACACACCCTGGACCAGTCCTGTCTAAGCAGACATAACATCTTACACATTTTTCAGAGCTTATTTTGTCATCTCCTCTTCACTTATTTCTCTTCCTTCACTAGCGTCAGTCTTAATGTTAGTCTGTTGCCTCACTCTTAACTTCGTGTATGGTATTATTTTGATGAAAAATGCAGCGTTAAAAAAATAAAGGAATCAGTCATTTGTAAACAAAATAAGACGCCATTGTATTTTCAGCTGCTTGCACCGGGGCATGTTCGGCGTTTCAAGAGGGAACGAATACCATCCTGCTATGATTCGGAGGGCTTTTCAATTTGAAAGTGGGGTTTATTTCATTGATCATTGACCCTTCTCCTATGTATTTACAATCAAACGGTTTTAGCTATCAGAATCAGTTTCACTTTCCCTTTATAATGGTGTGAAATAAGGTCATGTTTAAATACACCAAACTCTTTATAATTTGATAAATAATTGCATTGCAATTACGTTCATTCATTATAGGACGTCGTCTGCTTAAGCAGGATCGATCCCGGGTGTGACGACATCAAAACATCGCTATATTTCTGGCGAATCCTCGGATATTCCAGATGCTGAGAAGAGCTTTTATTTGTGTTGTTTTTATAATCACCAGATACGCAGTTGACATAAAACTTATACGATTGCCATCTGTAAGCTTCCCAGTTTCTAGTGATATATTAATTGCCATATTTGTGATTTTCTTTGAATATCTACTTTAAGTTACGCAACCATTATTCTCTCATTTCCTTTCGCATTTTATATATATATATATTATATATACGTGACTCAGTTAATATATGTTATAATTATTGTAAGTAGATCATGGTATAATCATTTAAATGTTATATAAATACTTGAGTGGGTCATTGTGAGACTTATTCTAAGCTTGAAAATGATCGCAAAGACTCCCAAAATTAACTGAAATAGGCTTATGCGTTACCAATTAAAATGTGTTAAAATGACAATGAGATATCACGCAAACCTAGCCTGATTTCTATAGGCAAAAGAAAAGGATAATGGCATTGCCCTTGAGTCGATTTCTTGAATGTCTTTGCGTAGAATAAGGGCCACTTTAAATCACGTCTGTCACCAAAATCATAACGATGATTGACTTAAACTTCATTCTCTTGGTCTTGTAGATAAGTCACCGGACTGCATATCTCAAGGTTCGGGTTTCGTTCACTGTCACGGCACTAATGTCCTTTGGCAAGACAATAATATACATTTGATGAGGCTACCCTGGGTAAACAGAACATATTATCTTTATTATTTTCTGGTATTTCTCTTACAGCGGGAGTTTCCCCATTTTCGATTTCTAAATGATAATGCTGCCCTCAACAGACAGGGAGTATTTTTTCAACATCGAGCGGACATCATTTTCCATCAGAGTTCAAAAATAGGTTGGCCAAATGTGTGACTTTGCCTAAAAGGGGTCCGAGCTGACTCGATGGTTTTTAAGCCTCATTTTGTAGTTTATTCGTCGCGGAAGGTTCCCCTTCTTTTCCGTGTGAAAGCAATATTTTTAAAACAAAAAAAAAATAGAGTCGGTCCCGTTTATGCCCATTCAACACAGTTTGCGTTTTTAAATGTCTCTGTTAAGAAAACTTCTTCCAAAATCTACCAATCCAATCACCCCCCCCCCCCCCATACACAAAATTGGGGGGAGGGATGGCATGTACAATTATGAACTGCACTCTTTGCCCGAGTTTTAAACAAAATATCATAGTAACCCAGTTAATTTCTATGATTATCACCATAATCAGTATTTACATGTATGTATTACATCTTTGTTGTTATCATTGTTAATATTATTGTTATTACTGTTATAACTGTATTGTTATTATTGTTTTTATGATCATCATCATCATAGTTATTAGCATTATAGGTATCATCCTTATTATTAGCATTATTAGTATCATTAGTATAATTCTGATAGACTGATAGTGCTAAAACATGATTGATGGATGAATTGTATATTTGCTTTCAGTCAATATGGAAATCATGTGCATCATTTACGAGTGAACCTGCATCCCACTCAAGGGTTAATATCACCGTCGGTGCTGAAAGAAAACAAACATTCTTTCCATTTTCTTCTGTGGAAGTCACTTTAACCATGCTTAGTTCGTTCGTAACAGTTGTAAGTTTTACATTTATTTGAGAGCTGAAAGCACGTTGAGCTACCACCTTATACTTTAGCCCTCCTGTATATAATTGAGTTCACTTAGCATGATTTAACAAATTTTTATATTTTTTATATTTTCTCTTTATATGTATATGTAGGTCTATGCGAGAAAATAGATGTTCCTCTATGTGCATTAAAATAGATGTTCAAAAGATGAAGCGGAAAACACTTAATCAAATCAAATATGTATAAATGAATTCATAAAACTCTCTATCCTCTCATATATGTCATGTTATACGTAAGTGTTAAAACTGTTAGTAATAAGATTATAACTATACCGAATGGAGTCTTGATCTTTTCAGCCACAAAATCATTTGATATATATGTAAACATTGAAAGCGAGACATGGTTGTACACATTATTCAATTAATCAGATCTGTGGCCTTCTTTATTTAGTATATGTGCTTGTTCAATACTCATGACTGTAAGTAAAATCAATATCACATTTAGTCGTATGTACTAGTAAACTCTTAAATTATTTACCCCCCATCATCATAATGTTACTTTCTGTATCATAATGGATGTACCTTCCTCAAACTCAAGTATATTTGTGTGAAAAAGTGGATGTATATTAATGCTGATAACTAAGCACAGTTTGTTTACAATTGAATAGCCGAATAATTTTTTACTTGTGTATTAAAGTACGGCACTCTTAACATTTTGAACTATTATTATTATTTTCATTTATATGTATACGTTTTGCATGAATCCTGTTATAAATTTCTTATTTTATGTGAGATGTAAATTGAAAATAATTCAATTTGAGTGTCGCGACGCATGGTTCTTGAAATAAATACCCTTTTAAATGAATGAATGAATATAATTGTAATCTTAATCAACAGTATTAATAATTTTTTGCTTTTTCATTTCTGAAAACCGCTCGCTTTTGGAATATCATTGTTTTGTATGAAGCCGATGACTAGTTTCAGTTTCAGTTTCAGTTTGTTTCATATTTCAAATTTATAGTGCTTTTACAGTATAAATGGTACAACAAGATAAATGGTACAAACAAACAAATATATTGTCAGAGAAAATAAAAGAAGGTGAGTACCTCATATCTATACGTTTGCATGCAGTATTAATTTAAAAGACTGGGCATAAAAGTGGAGAAAGCTACGTTTGTGAGTTATAGGCTCGAAAGAGTCTTTAAAATAAGTGGGAACAAGGAAGTAGTGTTAACATAAGAGAAGAATAAGATGAAACCAAGCCCAAGAACCCAATCATGGCAATCAGAATTATGAGACATATCACACAAACAAATACTAAACATCAATGGCAGAAAAACTATCATTAAATAAAATCATATTTATAAATTTTCTGTCGAAATTCGTATGGAAAGATCCTGAATATTCAACGAATTGTCAGGAAGGTTGATTGGCTACTTACTCAACTTTTCACTCAAAATGTTTTCATTTTGCTTACATCATTTTTTTTTTTACTCATGAAATGTCATATAAAAGGAAAAAAAAACAACTTCTTTGTGATCAGTTTCTCCTTTTTTCAAAATAATTACGTTTACTAGATAACGTTAAATACTCACACAAAGTTGCAATTTGTGCATGCAAATTAACTTATGGTAGCACCACTTCCTATTGTTTTAATTCAGTTATGTGTGAATTATGAATAGTAAGTTGTACGTCAAATGAAAGAAGAGAAGCAGAGCTTTTCATACATGTATATCACATCAAGGACATTATTGTTTGTTTTTATTTCCATAACAACATTAAAAGTTAAAATATACATGGTAAATCAGAATATATACATATATATGTATGGCGGATAGGCCATTTCAGTGGCACTTACACAGTGCAAATGTTCTTCCATGGGGTCCTTTGACATATTATAAAGAAACACATGCATAACAAATACATAAACGTAATAAAAAAACATAATCAAATACAAAAGGGTAAAAATATGATAAAAAATTTCTGTCATGGAATCAGTTTCCCTTTTTTCTGGGACACACTTTATATGCATTTCAAGCTGCCCTACTGATCGCAACCAAAATTTCTTCTTCTTTATGTGCCATATCTACCGACTTTGGCGATCATGTTGTTCCACAACCCTCTATTTCTAGCCTTCTCTATTAGCACCACTCCCTCGTATTTCACTCCTCTCCCTTCTAACCATTTCTGCAAACTGTCCACCCAGAGTGTTCTTCTCCTTCCCCTACTCCTCTTCCCCTTCAAAAATTGAGGGGAGACCAAAATTTCAGTCATGTCAAAAATGGCCATTACTTGGAAATGGTAAGTAAACAACTTGATATTTGTGGAAAAAATCAATACAAAACAGACAAAAAGTGTCTGCACAAGCTTAAAGGTCCCCTTTTATGGAATTACAAAGGAACTTCATTTAATAGACTTTTCTACTGTGAATCCAGATCTGTCAATCATATTACCTGAATTCCATTCATTAATCTGTAACCTTGAATATAAAAAAATAACTGGGAACGCCCCTAAAAATTTGGGAAAATCGGTCCAGCGATCGATGACGTCATGTGACGTCACCCACAGAACGCTCGACTCACACAAGCTGGATCGAGTATCGATGTGTGTGTGTTATGGCTATTGAGCTTCGTGTAGATCGCTTCGACTTCGTGCCATTTCAGCACTTCATTTTAGCTTTTTAAAGACAACATCCTACATCAACGATGGCATCATCTTCTTCAGCCAGGACACTTATTCAGGATCAGATATATCTGATTTGGAGCATCAAGTCCAAGAAGAAATTGAAGAGGAATTACGGGCCCGGCCGTATACTATGTTTGAGCCAGACATGTCGGATTCTGGGCAAGATTCTGATGATGACAGAGACGTCCCTGATTTTAATAACGGAGAGGATATCGACGGGAGACTTGGGAATAACAACTGGTAATTATTTTTTGATAATAAATTACCGATTAAAGTTTAATTCACGCATATCCACGTATTATGAATCTTGTTTACGCTTGCAAATTGCCCGAGAGGCTGAGCTGATACTTCGCTGATCGAGGCAGTGAGCTCGATGTGCGGCCGGGGTACACGCCGCGCCGTTTGGTTGTTCGCCTGCTGACCCTGCCTGGGCTTGCGCCTGGGCAGTTTTACTGGTGCATGGGGTTTGATTCTACTTTTCTAGTAAATTCTAACATTGATATCCAGAAAACTCTTAGCTCTCCTGTTATCTTGCTTGTTTTCTTTGTGCTGCTACACTAAGTAAGTGTAGGTACCGTTATAGTCTGCATGGAGCGGTATGTGATGGAAATTGCTTACTATTTGTATCGACAGCAGTATGGCGGACAGGCAAGGCAGGATACAACTGAAAATCAGTGAGTACACCATATTTTTTGTTTTAATCCTTACTGCAGTATTCCTGTATTATATAAAGCAGTTTGGATGCAAAATGCCAATTTGGCTCCTTATGAAATTAATATTACGATATTCTATAAAAGAAAATAATGTTTTAGCCTTAATGTAAATAGAGGAAGATTATCTTCTATTGTTTATTTGTGAAGTTCAAAGTAAAAGTTACCTCACTATCACCTACATCATAGACTACACTGTGCATTGTTTTGAAGTTGTCTAATCATAGTTTCCTTTGTACTCTTTAAAAAAAATCTTTTATAGGAAAGCCAGGCAGGGCAGGACGTGTTCCTCTCCCATCTTGTGCCGTGACAAGAATCCGTGCAGCATTTCCATCAGAACCATTGGCGGATCCAGGGGGCACAGCCAGCCCGGTCCCCCCCCCCTTTTGGAAGAGAAGTATGATTTTTTTTTTCTTTGTCGGGGAATTATGGAGGGGAAACTGGACCCCAATAACCCCTTACTGAGCGATTTTTGAAGGTTTGGCGAATTTCTTTTTTTGCCCCCCCCCCCCACCCCCTCACTGAGCGACTTTTCGAGAAGCTGGCGAGACCAGAAAAATACGGGTCTACCTTTTGACAAACTTTCATTTTTGTGCCGCCTCTTTTACTCAATCCTGGATCAGAACAGAACAGGGGCTTTGAAGAGGCGTAGACCTACATACAATTTTGCTGTTGATATCTTTTCCCCCACCTTGTCAAGATCTATGTTTACAGAAAAATATATGTTTTACTTCCACCTTATTACTGAGATTTTTATTACTGTTCTAAGATAGATTTTCAAAGATAATTTTTTTAAATTGGAAATATTCCCTGCATTTTACCTCTTTAGGGTATTTTCTTTTCAAAGTTTACTGTATGTATATATATTTTTTTAACCTTTGCAAAAAAAAATCAAAAGGGAGGGCAGCTCTGTGCAACTTTAATTTAAGCTATGCAACCATTATTCTCATATTTTTTTTTTACTGGGGCTTGGATATGATATGCACAAATCTCAACATTATGCAAAGGTGATAGTAGAATTGAACATTTTAAAAATATTTATGTATCAGAACTGTTGTTCCATCAGTGTAAACATTTACACAAAGTCATTATTTGAAAGAAAAAAATATTCAGTACTAATGACTGGCAAACATCTTTTATTTAATCGGGTCATTCATGTGATCATCATTATTGTTGCTTCACATCATATTTCTTTTGAAATTGACATTATTTTTTCTACAGATTTTTTTTTCTTCTTTCATTTGATTTATTGTTGTATTTATTATTATGTACTTATATATGTTGGTCTAGTTGTTAACTTGATAACGCTTAGATAGCATATACATTTATCATGTATATAACTGTTTATAAGAAATGTTAAAAATGCTAGTACGTCATTGTTCAGTCTATCTTTTCATGATATTTAATTCCTATACATGGATATCAGTTTCCCTGAAAGTTGGGTTTATTACATGAGGGTGTGCTACACTGTGACAATGTGGTAAACATTTTATTGCTGTTTTTGCTTCAAGTATCAGAGGAAAAGAGGAGTCTAGGAGGCTTATTTTGAATATTCATTTTCACTGTCAGAGATAAAATTGGAATTGGGTAACTGAGTTCACATCTAAGTATTTGCCCAGAGCATTTTTTGTAATTGATGTTGTAAAGATGCATGTATCTCAGTCAAGAATGGTAACTCTATTGTTAATGGCATATGAGGTCTGTTATTTTTTATGGCATTTGTTGTTTAATTTGTTAATGAAACACACTTTGGAAGCTAATCAGTTTTGTTTGTTTTGTTTTGTTATTTTTTTTTTTTTGAGGGGGTGGGCATTCTATTGAATTTTTGATGTTCAATTGTAAGACAACCATTTCCTGGATACAACATCTATATCTACATTTTTCCAGAAGTAATAATATATTTCAAATCAATTGAATATTTTTGTCATCTCTGGAAGAGCTCAAACACATTTACTATGCAAGGCTTGTCGTGAATGAAACTAACAATTGAAAAGAAAGGTATGAGTGTGGGAATGAGATCAAAACTAACAATTGGCAGAATGGAAAAAGAAAAAAAAAGAGAGATAAAAAGTTGAGAGGAGATGTGTGTAATTGGAGAATATTGGGCAAAAAGAAGGAGAAAGGGAGACAGAAAGCACAAGAGAAGAAATAGTGAAAAAGAGAGGGAATCACTGGGGAAAAAAGGGAGAGATAAAAAAGTTGAGGGAAGATGTGTGAAAGTGGAGAATTTTGGGCATAAAGAGGGAGAAATGGAGGGAAAGCACAAGGGAAGAAATAGAGAGAGAGGGAATCATTGGGGGGAAAAGGGAGAGATAAAAAAGTTGAGGGAAGATGTGTGAATGTGGAGAATTTTGGGCATAAAGAGGGAAAAATGGAGAGAGAGAGGGAATCATTGGGGGAAAAAAGAGATAAAAAGTTGAGGGAAGATGTGTGAAAGTGGAGAATTTTGGGCATAAAGAGGGAGAAATGGAGGGTAAGCACAAGGGAAGAAATAGAGACAGAGGGAATCATTGGGGGGAAAAGGGAGAGATAAAAAAGTTGAGGGAAGATGTGTGTAAGTGGAGAATTTTGGGCATAAAGAGGGAGAAAGGGAGGGAAAGCATAAGAGAAGAAATGGTGAAAGAGAGAGAGGGAATCATTGGAAAACAGATTTTCTGTCAAATGAACTACATGTATAAGGTAGAGAAGTAGGAATCAACCTGTACCTGTGATGTTATACCCCTTTTTCCTGCCGAAGGAGGGGGGAGGGGGGGGGGTTGTTGGTTGAAAATTGCCCGTTACATTTTTCACTACATTCAGGGTGGTAACAAAAATCAATATTAAATATATGGTGGAAACTTAGTATAACGAGGTCCTTGGGACTATTAAAATTACCTGGTTAAATCCAGAATCTCGTTATATCAGTTTAAAAAAAAAAATATAAAGAGTTGAGACCAAAATATTGCCTTGTTATATCAGGTATATTGTTGTATCAGACCTCTTTAAACTGAGTTTCCACTCTACCATGATAAACATTTTTATAACACTCTTTATGGAGAAAGATCTTTTTCTTCATCAAGAACAAAAAAAAAAAATCATTTTTAATAGTAAAGACCAACTGAGAGAGGTGCTTGTGAGGTAAAGCTCAGAGTCGCCAAATTTCATATTATTGATATATGTATGATCAAACTTGTTTCAGGGACGGCCTCTTCTTGATGCCATACGCAGCCCCGTGCTATCGACGAAGTCCTCCGCAAAAAAGTGCTCGGAGCACACAACACTGTGCTCACTCGGCCCCTTCCAATGGGAGCGAGTTAATTTTACTTTTGCGGTCCATTTCCTTCTTATATTTGGGTCTTTAGGGAATAAATGTAGACTGACACCCTCCTTTGTGGTGTTAGAGGTGGTTTTCGAGGTGGTATACACAACAGCAAGTTAGTTTGCACATGTAATACATGGGCAATATTGTAAACAAGCATCGGCAATGTCGGTTTGTGACGTCACACGTCAATCATGCTCGCGGAACGAGAATTCGGGGTTTAAAAGGGGGCGGACCTTAAGAGACTGTTTTGGACATGAATACCTGGGGGAAATATTATTTTAAAAATATTTTGATACGTATTTATTGCAAACGGATGTGATTTTTCAATTTAGATGAGATGCATGTACAAAATACCAAGAATTATAATTTCATAAAAGGGGACCTATAAATGATGATTTTCTGTTTATAGCTAGGACCCTCAGCTTTCATAATCTGCCTGTTTGACCTAAAGTTGGGGGTGGGTGTGACCGCTAGGGCCGTTATGATGGTAACACATCAGGAAATAATGGAATTTAGAAAATACCATGTAATTGTAAACAACGTGAAAATTCGTGGTAAGCTCATAATATTTGAAGCTGCCCGATTGATTGCAACAGAAATTTAAGTCATGTTAACTTTTATTGTACCAAGGGGTTTAGCTCTCTTCAGAATTTTACCAAAATGTGATGAATGCTTACTTTTCAAATGTCTGCACTTTGTCAGAAATTTATTACCATTTCTTATGATACCAAACATTATTACTTTACCCAAATTTATGCATAAGAATTATCGGAAATTCCATTTGAGGTATGTTTTTTTTTTTTGGTTTTCTCATTCAATTTTATTAATTTGTTTACTAGTGGTTTTATGTTGAAATAAGGTAATATCTTGTCCAAAATCTGCAATTTTCTCTGAAAATTTCTATGGTAACATATAATTATAATCATATATTTAGAATGCTTGATTTGTGTTCAAAATATTGACCACCATATACCTTTCATGTGGTGGAGTTATTGGTCAATGAATATGACAAGTATATCTGTCACATATACGTGACATCGGCACTGAAATAGATAAGTCATGGTCACGTCAAAAAATAGCCTTTGCAGTGGAAACGGTTTCATAAAAAGCATTTTTTTTAATTTAATTTTTATTTTTATTTTTTTATTTATTTATTTATTTTTATTTTTTATTTTTTTAATTCATTTATTTAATTTATTTATTTATTTATTTATTTTTTTTTTGGGTGGGGGAGATCTGTAACTAATAAATACAAATAGAAAACAAGTATTTGCACAATCTTAACTGATTTCATTATGTTACCTAGGATCCTCAGCTATCATAATCTGCCTATTGTTACCATGGTAACGCACCAAGGAATGGAATTCATCAATAATAAAACAAATTGTTACAATCTAACTACATGTATTTCGAGCTGTTCATTTTTTTGCAAGCAAATCTATGTGATTTTAAGTCATGGTCATGTAAAAAAATGGCTGTTGCTATAGGAATGGTATACTAAAAAAAAAGTGATATTTGTGAAAAGAAATCTATAACTGATCAATACAAAGTAAAACAAGTATCTGCGCAAATGGGTCCTCCGACCCCCTCGTAAGGAAAAATAAGAAAATTAAATTAATATTTTTGCATTACACGATGTATATTGAGTTTTTCAATGACCTAAAATACGTAGTTTCAGCATTTCAAACTAAAAGATTTTCAGGATACCTTTTGCTGATTAATCAGTATGGAGGTACAAATTTCTTGAATGTTAAATATATTCAGGAAGTTCTGTCTGATTGAATGAACAATATGCCTATAATAAAATATAACTCGTTAGCAATGAATATATCAATGAAATATTTAAGATCACAGTAGTATTAAAGCAGAAGGTGTAAGGGCGTCTTGCATAAAAGTGGTAACATGGGTAACTTTTCACGAGTACAACCACTTACATTACCACTGATATCAACGGAACTATCCCATCCTGAATGGTATTTAAAACTAATGGTATTTAAAACGAGATATTTTAACATACAAATGAGCAACAGCCCCCAAAAGGGACATTTTGGTTTCCTGGACCATTCATACGCATCAAAAACACTTGGAATTAAAACAAAAATTGCATTGTCGATAAGAACTAATTCCTTTCAACCTATTCAGCCATAACAAAATGCGGTATTATTTGTGAAGGCTCTTGACCCTCATGGAAGAGGTCCTGGGTTCGATCCGAGCTCGGTGCTTTACATCCATGGACAAGGTGTTTTACCCTCATTGACCATCTCGACGCAGGTGTATTAAACGGGGACCTGGAAATACTTGGGTAATACATGGAATAATAATAATAGCTAGGCCCTCAAGGAGAGCAGTATTAATACTTATGAGGCTAACCTGGGTAGTAAGCCCATATTATTATTATCATTATCTTCATTATTATAATTATCAATATTATTATAATTATTATTATTATCATTATCATCGTTATTATTATTATCGTCATCAATATCAATACCATTATCATATTATTATGATAATAACATTAATACTACCAACGCTCATTTTGATGATGATAATAAATATGATAATAATAAAAAAAAAATAATAATGATAATAATAGTATATGATAAAGGTAATAATAATGAATAATGTTGATGATTAGTGGCTCTTACATAAACAAGTAGTGCAGTGTGATGATTTGAGTAAATTTGAGTAAACTGTTTTGGAGATATTGTGCGTGCCCAAAAAGTGGGTAGAAATAAAATGAATATATAAATAAAGAAAGAAAGAAAAGTCGGTACAAAAACATAAGGTGGTCTGTACTTGAAGTACAGCCCACCTAATAATGATAATAGTATAATAATGATAGTAATAATCATAATAAATAATGGTGATGATTAGTGGCTCTTACGAAAATGGGTAGTGCAGTGTGACTGTACTGCATTTGAAATAATATAATGGTCTCCCTTGATGCAAATAAGTTGCCAGTTTGACTTAATGTATGTACAATTATCTTTTTTTTAAAGATATATGGTTAAATCTTTATTTGAATTTACTAGGGAGAGCATAATTAGATCTGAAGATGTCGCAACCCTTAAAGGCTTTTCTAGAAATAAAAATATGCAGTGATCAGTACATATCCTTAGCCCATCATCAAATTGTTAACTGCCATGAGTCATAAGAACATTCGTGCACCTCATCTAATGATATGTCACTGCACAGACGATACACCCACCACTGCATATTAGACACATGAATTACGTTCTATGGTGCTTCTCCGCTACATCATGCAGTATTGCTTCTAAATTGTAAGTATATATAACATTGTTATCACTATAGAGTGTGTACGTTTTAGTGAGTTTCGAAAGCCTCTGATATGACTTTCATTGTTTCACCTTCTCCCAATCTATCTAGGATAGCGGTTTAGGAACGGTGTGTTGGCAATGCTGTGCATCCCTCAGACGAAGCCTGATGATAAATCCTGATTTCAACAGCTCGCTCTATGCATGTTATCTGATTGTCAATCATACAGAAAAGCAGGTAAATCATTACTATTCCACTCAGCACTTGTATAAGAGCATTTTCGTTCTGAAAGATATGTGTTGGCAGACAAGAACCACCAAGCGCTTGTGCGACATTTGATGCAATATTTTATAGGGCTAATGCCTGTTGCACCGAAGGTGTCAATTCGTTTACGCCTCATCTGTGCTAATCAAACCTGTAAAGGCAATTAGCCAGTAATTCAACGTAATGTTAGCTCTTGTCACTAAGCAATCATTAATTTCATTGGTATCATGTCATCGTCGCATGGGGGGGGGGGGGGGGGGGGTAAATGTAAATGTTTGCCACAAATGTTTGCCACTACTCATCAAACGTGTATACCTGTAACAACACATAAACGAAAAATAATGCGATTATCAGTTAAAATTCGTATAACATTGAACATTGAACATTTTATCATTTGACAAGTCTATACCTCACAAGCTATATTATGATTTCAATTTCATTAGGCTATTAATTAAACTGACAACAGTTTCATTTTTAGTTTGGTTTTATTTCTGCATTTTTCAACAATTCAAATCAAACATTACATAAAATCATAAATTTTGTTTTTTCATGTCGACAATACAAACTAAATAAAAATATTAAATATAATACACTGAAATAGCAATATGAAATAATCAAATTGGTGGCAAATAAACATTCAGTAAATCAGCATTCAATACTTTATACACTGCATAAATATTACTGTAAATATCTAACTGAGGTAATATAACGGAATGGAATAGAAAGAGAGAGAGAAGGTAATTCAATGAACTGCAGGTGACCGTTCATCGTAAGCATAACCTTTTTAATAATAGCAGCCTGGAAGGCGTGAAAGGGGGGGGGGGGGTGTAGTGAAGAAAATTGTGCATGTAGTAGTGCAGGGTGTGGGGTGGTGTTTTCCCTTACGCCTCTGAGAAATATTGCACCGTCCAGTTTTTAGTCAGTTTATTGTTATGTTGAGATAAGCCAAATTGTAACATGTTCATCCTGGTATCAACCTATTTGTCGATTGACACAGAGCATCAGATATTTCTTTCTTACGATCTTTAAAATAGTACGATTTAATACCTGAACATTTACCGTCGTAATTATCGAACTCTTTTTCAACATTATACATATACCATGCAAAAGACAACGAAATACCTGCCTCCTTGCTTTAATATTTTTGTTGTCCACGCGAATGTATTATCTAATGTGCCATCGTCGTCGCACATATATTCCATACATGCTTATCACATAATGACATGCGCAGCTTCGTGCAGTAATAGTCTAAGGAGAATAATGGGTTCTGGTAATACGTTATACTTCAGTCACACCACCGAGACCGAAGCCATGGCGACAACAGCGCCCTGTTTCATAGATCATATTAATAACATCAACTGCCTCGTTTCTGTGACAAATTCGCTCTCAATTAATCGGATTCAAGGATTTCGGTAGCTTATAACAAATTGTTATTGTAACTTGTTATTGATAACAATTATCCCGAATAGCCAAGAACTGGTCGGATTGGAGTCAGTGTGGAGTCGGTTTACTTTGACTGAGAATTTGTAAGCTGTCCATCTGTCTGTATAAGGCGTGTGCATAGATTTCTTTTGGCAAATCGCATTTCATGACTGTTTTACCTATTGCCCAATATTTTTCCTTAAATTGCTTTTTATATCCCATATATGCACATTTCCGAGCGCAGTGCATGTGGCTTACAACAAGATTGAATAAATTAATTTTCTTATAATTTTCAGTCATTCCAAAACCTAGCAGTATACACTAATTCATTTGTATACTACATAGTCAACTCTTCCCAGTTGCTTTCAGACATTTACTTCCACAATATAATCGCAGGACCAGAACTCAACCGTATCTTTATGACAAGATCACAATGAAAAACATTCAACACTTGACAACTTCTGAGTCATTAAGCTTTAAATTAAACGGGGAAATCCACCCTAAAACTGAATTTTTTAAAAATAAATTTCCATTTTCTCTTAATAAAATATTTAATCATATTCCTTTATGAATAACTGAAAATAAAAATCTATGAAATTTTCTGAACAGAGCAAATAGGAGAGGAGCTCGCAAGATATGTCACAGAGTTGCCAATTTGTGTTTGATTGATTACACATTCAGAAATGCATAACTTACTTATATGTTAATGGATTTGCTCAAGCTTTCATACATATGTTTCTTAAATTTGTTATGCTTCCTTTAAATTTATCTTGATATCAGGGTTGAATTTCCCTTTAAAGGTACGATCAGTCAAACACAAGTTGTCAACTCTGTGATTTATATTGCAAGTACCTCTCACATGTGCTTTTCATGGGAACAAAAAAAAAATCATGTTCTTATATTCTGTGAAGAATATGCTTGCCTTGGAAATATTATTGCTGGACACAAGTTTTTGCACACGTTTACTGAATTACTTGGGAAAGTAGATCTATTAGTCCTTCATCAACAACCAAGATAACATAGATTTATCAATTTTACGCTTAGTCCAAACCAATGTGGGAGATGCTCCCAAATATCACAGAGCTTCCGATTGACGTCTAAACTACTACATCTTTAAAATTGCACATCTTTCTCACCCTTTATCACATTTTCTTCAAACTTTGACTGATCTAATTAAGCCCTTCATATGAAGAGTCTCGCAAATTTAAACTCAACTATTTTGCTTCTCCGATCACTTCACATGTGAATGCATGATTAAATTTCTCAATCATTATTCAAAAGTAAAACGGGTATATCAGTACAGAGGCGGATCTTGGGCACGGGCTGGAAGTGCACATCCCTTTAATCCGCCACTGATCAGTATCATTATGATCTCTGATGGCTGTGCTTTGACTGTTGGACCAACATCGGCGATGGTCGCCCGGCTCGGTGGCAGTTGGGCCGTTGTCTTTATGTCCGTTGCCCACGAGGCGTCATTTAACTGACGTAGCATTGCGTCAGAGACTAGCGCGGTCTTTGACGCTCCATGCGAGAGTGACATCGCACAAAATGTGAAATTGAACAGTGTAGAAATTGCGTTGAATTTAATACTAGCACACGCACATCTGTCTTCATAGGCTTGATTGGCGTAGGTAACAATTATTAATTACCCAAATGACGGTGGATAATATTATATGGTCGGCATTTAAATGGTACCAATTATGAAGTCATATTTTCTCTATGCGTGTTCGTACGTTCAAAGTTTCATGTCGCTATACCATATTCAAATTATGAGCATATTTATTCTATAGATTTGGGTTCCATGAACGAGGGCTTTATGTTATCCTTTATTTTCTTCAAACCTCCTTAACCGGTTAATTTTTTTTAATGTTAATATATACATTTTAAAAAAAATCGAGGGGGATTTTATGCATTCTAGCTGTAACAAAATACATTGCTCAAGAACATTTAATGAGATCAGAATCTGTATGGCGAAACATTGTTTCACGTCTTGGGTAGGTTTACAAAAAGGAAAAATGTTGGCAGGACCTCATCGATTTCCTGAATATCTTTTCATTTCTTTTCTATTCAGGAATGGCGCTTAAGCAACTAAAGGAACAATTTGGAGTTTGTCATACGCTACTCATCATTCTAGGTATTAAAATTCGATTTATTCTTCCCGGACGATTGATAATCAAGAATAAACTAAGAAAAATGCAGTTTCATAATGTCGTTTCAATTTGTTTCATATTCTTAATAACATTTTGTTGAGAATGATATCCTCAAAATGAATTGAACTGGGTTCTTCTTTATTTAGAGTAAAATCATAACCATCATGATCCTTAATGAACAACTGAAAAGGGGTAACACTATAGCGATCATAAAATCATTTCAAATTGTTTTAATTTGTCATGTAATAGAAGGACATTCTTTCAACTCATTTTTAGAAATTCTGATTTCATTCATAGGGACATGTACATCGGTAGTCTATTCTGGCAATAGTGGTAGGGAGTTTGTGTTCGCCCCTCTTCCCAATCAAATTGCGGAGGTGTCGTCTATCGGAGTTGTCCTTCAACCATCATCAGATGAAGACGTTACTATTAATATCTTCGTTCGCGGGATAGCACTCGATGAAAACATCACTTTGTTGTCCGGGTCTGGGCCCTATGATTACCCGTTACAAAACTCCCTCATTTACCAGAATGTATCTGGTAAGATCAACTCTACGGTTGTTATTACATCGGACAATGACATATTCGTCCTCGCGTATAACATGAAGAAATACACATCCGACGTATTCACTGTTATTCCAAAGCAAAATCTAGGTCAGGAATATTTCATTGCGACAATTAGCTCGAAGGATAATCCTATCGATGGTGAAGGTGTCATTTCAATTTCTGCCTCGAAGGACAATACATATCTTGAAATCTTCCTCAATTCTACGGTTGAATTTGAGAATGATAAGTACTACGCGGGGGACGTCATTCGATATACCCTCCTCCCGTATGAAACAATACAATTACTGCCACACTTCATCAATATTACAGGATCACGTGTCCTTGCAAATGCTTCTCTTGCAGTAAGTGTGGGAGCGAAATATGCCGAAGTCCCTATAAATGTAATTGGAAGTGATCACCTAGCAGAGCAGCTTGCACCCTTCTCTGCTTGGGGAAAAGTGTTTGTTATTAGTCCTTTAGTGGCGCGAACGTCGGGATATGTTATTCAGATTATAGCGGGTCGTGACAATACCGCAATTTCGTATGGGGACTTGGTTGTTAACCTGAACATGGGCAATTATGTGACAGTCGATATTCCAAATCAAGAAATGCTGGTTGTATCAGCAGACAAACCAATATCCATTATGCAGTATAGTACAGGAGCTGACAGAGACCAAATATCCTCCACGAATGGTGACCCTTCTATGATGCGTGTTATTCCCATCGAACAATATGTAAATATGGCAACCTTTCCAGTTTACAAATTTTCATCACTGATCACCGCTGTACGTAATAATTATCTTGGAATAACAGCTAGATGCGAATATATTGAGAATATCAATGTCTGGACTGACGGTATTCCCGTTAAGGTAAGTTGGAAGTAGGGATATTTTTTTGTTAATTAAATAATAGGCCTACAAATTTAATTAAGATAATACTTCTATTGGGCATTAAAAAGAAAGGAAACCCAACTTTGAAAATTTCCTGTAAATGGACTATATATTTACAGGAGTTGAATTTAAAGGAGAATTACGCTCAAAAATAAAGATGATAGTGTTCAAAGGTGTTATTTATTCCTACTTGTTAGACTATATGGCTTCGCGTCAAAATATACGAGATCGATACGAATCAAGATTTTCTGAGCAAAATTTACCATCTGCTAGCAATATGTATCGTCTGCTCGCAGCACATGGGGGCTGCCATTTTGTTTATGTGTACAAGAAGATTTTCCTTAATCCAAATGCTCAATTGCCTTTTTCAAAATTAAAAACCCATTTGAGATTAAAAATATAGAATAGATATGTCAATTCTATGTCAAACTGAAGATTTCCTTATATATTTCCTTATATATATATAATATGCCGAAAGATTTGTTTACAAATTATATATTTCTGTTGAAAATCGATATTCGCTTAATAGAAATCTATTTTCTCGATACTGGACGTATGGGACGGAGTAAATTAATTCAAATTTTATGGATGCTTCTTCCCTGAGCATCTATAGCGGCAAACTATGCATTCACCTGCTTTCGGATAATGGACTTGAAAAGTCAGAATGCATGCTGCATATATTATGTTCTGCTCTGTTTCTGCTCTGTACAACTCCAAATCAGCAAGAAAATGGCAGCCCCCATGTAAATGAGTAGGAGACGATACCGGGTGTTGGAATATCTTTATTTATACCCTTTTCTGATATCTTATTAGAAAATGATTTAGGCCAATAAGTAGGAATATATTACACCTTCCAATATAAGTAAATTTGTAACCAGGGGTTAATTCTCCTTTAACATCATATGAGAGAGTAATTCATTTGCTTT
This sequence comes from Heliocidaris erythrogramma, assembly GCA_025617745.1. Lineage (NCBI taxonomy): Eukaryota > Metazoa > Echinodermata > Echinoidea > Camarodonta > Echinometridae > Heliocidaris > Heliocidaris erythrogramma. The sequence goes on along the minus strand of CM046872.1, from coordinate 28,243,630 downwards.
CCAATGGTAACTTGTTTAGGTTTCCAGGGTCACGCATCAGCGAACACCGTTGTCCTCAAAATTCTAGTTGGTTCACTTTCATTTAAAACACAATTGAATAGGGCCTGCACGGACCCAACTTTCTGACTTGGGTTCCGTGCGCAGGGTTTTATGTTATCCTTTATTTCCTTCATAATCAGTTATTGACCGCTAACCAATAGAATGCCAGGTTAAACTTTTTAAGGTTAATTCTATACACGCTGGCTACACCCCCTTTTTTAGGTGGTTTGTACCCAATAGTATGATTCGTGTTACATCTTTATCGGTTTTACAGAAATCGCAAATGGTAAGGTATTATGATGAGTCGGAAAAAATATTAAAAGGATGCGTCTTAAGATACTGACTATAACTTCTTTATTTGGTAACGAATATTATTCTAAATTTGCAAACTAAACAATTATTCAGATTTTTCCTTTACGTTCACGGCCCGCTATAGAAATTTCTTTCGAAGTAAACAAAATATTTTAAAAATCTGCCCAATAATGAGAGAATGTAGACTAACTTTAGTTAGCGAAAGCCGACGTACATTGATTTACCCCATGCCTTATATAGGTTATCCATACCCTCCCAATACACATGTACATGTAGAATTAATTCTCCTTCCACACGCCCATTCCTATATTCAACACAAATGGGTTTTATGGATGTCACTTATGACTTAATTGGGACTGAAACTCGGGTCTTTTGTAACGCAAAGATATTAAAGTGCGTAGCGTAGGATATTTCATGCGAACAGCTACTCCTTTCATTCCGGCTTGCCATTCATTAAAAAACAAAACAAAATTCACCCTGGCTTGCCATTCATTAAAAAAGCCAAAAAACAACCAAAAAAAAAACCAAAAAAGAAACGCCTCGGTTTACCGCAGCTGTCCGTCTCCTATGCTTCAGTCTTGTGGGTTGTAGCTTTCTAATTATTCACTTGCCCTTTCTCCAACAGCCGAGTTGGAGAAATTATATGTCAGTCGAAGTCTCAGATGGAACTACATTTTGTTCACGATGGACTTCAGTCCACAATGGAGTATACACCTTAAAAAGCCAAAGTGTCATCACTGAGAATGGGCATGAAATGCTTCCAAAGTTCAGTGCTGCTGTGTATGCCATCGGTTACTTTGAATCATTCTGGTATCGTGCAGCCTCTGATGATCGAACACTGACTCGCCTGGGCCCTGTGTGGAATATAATAGACGAACGAGATTATGGAGGTAATTAACTCAAACCCAAATTTTTGCTATATCAGAAAATTCGTATACAACTGGATTTATCAAAACTCAACATAAAAATAAGTAAGTAAGAAAGAAAGAAATTATTTGGACGATTCACAAGGCACAAATCAGTACTTCGGTACAATTGCCTCAGGAAAATGGCACAACTTCTGTTTTTACGTTCTACTTTTCTTCTTCGCTTTCTATTAACGAAAATATGTTATTGGGTAAGCTTTCGATTCACTGTTTTAACTTATATTACTTAAATATATCATACCAGAAAATCCCATGGAATATGAACTCTATTTTTTCGTCAACGAAAAGTTAAAATATCGCAGATTTAGTAGTTTTTAAGTAGTAGCATTTAAAGGGTGCCTAAAATAGAAAATTAATTGCCCGTTTTTCGTAGGAAGGAATCATCAGGAGCCAAAAATATCTATCACACACTATTTTTATGCATTCAGTCGTATTTCATAATCATTGAAAAGGTACATTATTGCTGATTTACAGTCATAAGCCCCGCCCCTAAAAAAAAAGCAATCGCAGCGACATCATGATCACGTGATCTGTGACGTACGAGAAGTAAAGGAAATATTCCACCCACCAATATACCGTGCCCAGCCCGGTACGGTGCCGAGCGCGAGCATGATATTCATCGCATCGACCATTTGCATTGCATATTTTCGTGTTTAATTCCTCACAATAACGTTGATTTGGGGACACAGTTTCATCAACAATGCCAATCGGTGTATAGTTGCTGGCTGTAGCAAGACCCATGAAGATGATGTAAGCCTACATCATTTTCCTGAATATGAAAATCTACGGAAATTGTGGGTCGCAAAGGTAATAAGCTCACGCGGGCAGAGTGGCAAGGGCCGGCCAAGTGAGTGGAGTACAATTTGCAGTGATCACTTTGCCGAAGATGATTTTGAGGATCCTGGCCTGTAGTCCGAATTTGGCATAAAGAAAAGGAGAAGCAAGCTAAAAGATTAAGCTATTCTAACCATCAGACTTGGAGTCAAGTCTTCCAATCTTTTTTCAACGGCATCGTCTCCAGCAGCTGCAGCAGCTTCACCCGTAACTCCAGGGAGCTCCAACGCGTTGGAGCTACCTGCAGTTACTTCACCCGCGGCCCCTTCACCAGGCCCCGGCGCGTCTTCTACGAGTTCTCAGAGTTCGTATCTGGCTCAAAAAAGTCCTGCAACTCGGAATCGCGGTCACTTTTCATCTCTCTATATATAAGTTATTCGAATTCAGCCAAAAGCTAAATCAGTACTACCGTATATGTAAAGCGAAGTAAAAAAAAAATCCGAAAGTGAAATAAACGAAACAAAAGCGTTTACCAGTCGCTAAGCACGAGGGGAACATAGCTGCCGTATTAAAGATGTGTAGTACATTGTACAGACGCATAAAACGGCTGTGCACGCACTTAAGTCGAATGCAAAACTTTCGTTCGGCAAGCTCAGATGGATGAGAACATTGTTCAAGGAAAGTTAAAAACAAAACAAGAGCTGTATATTTGGGCAAAAGTGTTCGCTGATCTTGTAGAAAATATATTGATAATGATTATTCACTCCTAAGACTATATTGATTAATTTCCTTTTTTATAAATTGTCCGTTGAACAGAGGGGTCAAATACCGCATTGTGTGTACAATGTTATATGCTGCAGCCTGCAGATCTTGTGCCTCTTACTCTTCATACGTCACTTGGGGGTGTGACGTCAATTAACCAATCAGCTTAAGAAACGGTCCCAAAACCTCTAATTTCCCCCCTTTTTCTCTCTAATTTAGTCAACCTTTAAATTATGGCATTTCTTATTTCCTTACTTTTAATCATTAAAATTATATACCCCCCCCCCCCCCCGATCGACACCCATGGTAGTAGTAGTAGAAGTATGCGGAGCAGTTGACATTTTGTTTTTGTAAGTACTTGTTAGTTTATTTTCTATTTCTTTTTCTCTCTCACCTATTCATTCTTTCTACCTTTTCATGCGCTTAGAAACATGGTATTAAGCGCTTGATAAAATGTTGAATATCATTATGTTTATTATCATTGATATAATTATTCTCTTTTTATTTTGCTTATCACTTAGATTTTTCGACATCGATTGCTTCAAAAGAGCCATCATCAACTGGAACATCAATTTCATCCAACAGCTTGTGTACAGGTATGCTAAAGACTGAATCATTTTTTTCAAAAATTCCGTAGGTTTCTATGAATTACTCATGAACCTTATTATGTTGGTAAAAGCGTAAATGATATTGGAATGAAACTTGTTCAATACTGATTTACTTACCTGTATTTTCCCTCCTTGGTATGTAGGGTAGCAACCAAGGTATTCCATTCCTGTCTGTTAGGGCTGTTCTCTGGACACTACCCCAGGTCAGGTTCATTGCTTTCATTTCGTCCTCTACAGTAGGACGCCAGGTGGTTCTGGGTCGCTCTCATTTTCTTTTCCCATCTGGTGTCCAGTGCAGGGCAATTTCGGGATGCTGTTTGGCCCTCTTCTCATTAAAATGGCCAATCAAGTTCCAGCGCCGTCTTGCTATTCATGTTGTCTTTTCATATTATTTCCATCTGTATCAAAATATTGTATGCCGGAAATGTTTATATTTCTATCATGGTGTACGAAGAATATTAGAAAGTGTAAACTTCTCACAGAACTTAAAACTGAGGATGTCGCCCAACGACCTATTCCAAGCTCGCCCCACAGCCATCTCAACGAAGTTCGTAAAAGACAAGAACACACAGCTGCTAAATGATTTTACACGCTCTTGTAGCACGTGTCATTTATTCAGTATTCGCCTTAACATTTCAATTGTTAGTATCAACTTGAAACAAAGAAATCTGACGAAAAATATTTCGGGCTTTACCAAAAATGTATGTGGCCTTTAGCACAAACAGACCGAAAAAAAAAGTAATAAAACGAAACAAAACATTTCTGAGAGTGTTATATCATACAGTACTGTATCTTTTCTTCTTTTTAGGGGGCTCATATGCAGTCAGGAGACCGATTATTGCATCACACCATAGAACACAGAAATTTAAAAAAAGATATCCAGTCCTTTTATTATAGTTCAAAATTTTTCATATGAATCACAGGAATGACAGGGTACCCCGTAAAATTTGATCTTTTTTTTAAAGGGGAATTATAAACCTCTCAATATATATGTGCTTATATTCAAAGATGTAGTCAATTCCTTCTTGTTGTTCTAAAATAGACGAGATGGGTATAAATCAAGATTTTCTCAGTAAAATTTATCGTCTGCTAGCGATACCTGGGGGATGCCATTTTCTTGATGTGTACATAAAGATAAAAAATTTTAATCCGAATGCAAACTTGTCTTTCTTCCTGATACAAAATCCCAATTGAGATTTAAAGTATTTAGCAGATATATACATATGTGTTTTATATTTCTTTCAAAATTACTATTTTACTATTTTCTTGATATTATGACGTACGCGACGGAGCAAATTAATTCAAATTCATGGATGATAACTTTCCCGAGCGTCAGTAGTGACAAACTATGCATTCACCTGCTTTGAGATAATGGACTTCAATGGTCAGAATGCGCGTTGTATTAATTATGTTCTGCTCTGCCAGGCAAGCCAAAGAAATCTATTTAGCAAAACCAGAGAATTTAAAAAGAAATGTATAATTTCAAATTTTAGAATATATGTATACACCTGAATATGTATTTTCCATTATATATGGGGATTTTCTTGTAATGAAGAGAAGCAATTTAGCTCTAGGATTAAAAATATCTTCCTGACCGGATGGTTCATGTATACATCTCCATACACTCTAAAAACTCAAATGTTAAATCTACATTTAAAAGGTTGGAGGAGGAGTGACAACATTTTCAAAATGGTAAATCAACACTTTTAACATGCTGCATCCAACCTTTAAACTATTAGATCCAGCATGTTAAAAGTGTTAATTTACCATTTTAAAAATGTTGTCACTCCTCCTCCAACCTTTTAAATGTAGATTTAACATTTGAGTTTTTAGAGTGTATAATGCAGAAAATTGCAGCCCCCAAGTAAAGTGTTAGCAGATGATACCGTGTGCTACAATGTCTTCATTTAAACCCTTTTCTGATATTTTATTTCTAAAGTGATACAGGCCAGAGATTAAGAATATCTTACAACATATCTTTGAACATAAGTACATTTATATTCTGGGGTTAATTCTCCTTTAACGATAGACTAAACCCATATTCAAGCACATACAGGACGTGGGCTAAAATTCAATGACTAAATTGCTACTCAATCATTTCTTTTACCCATATTCCCAGGGATGCAATACTGATTTTACAGCGATTAGACCAAACCCATGTTCAAGTACATAGGCTGGTTTAATTGCAGTTAATGAATTATTTAAGAAATTCGGTTCACTATTATTTTTTTTCTTAGTGATGCAAGGAGGTCTAATTGCTGCCGTTTCTGTCTTCTTAATGAATACTGTCGCAATTTAACTTCCATGGAACTCCATCTCGGGTAAGTAAGATAATAATACAAAAATTTTGATTAATTTTTAATTTTTTAATGCTTGTAAACTTTTTGTAAACTTTGATGTCTTGCGTAAAGGGGCCGCATGCATATAAGACGCCGTAACTTCATGTCAAGTTTTCTAAATCTATTTTGAATAAGGCTGAAAATGATATTTAGGACCGATTTGGTTTAATATAAAAATTTGGGCCCAGATTCAAGAGGCTGGGTTACAGGCCTAAATCATAGTTTTAATGGGTTATCGCTAACAAAAATGCCAAAATGCGAGTAAAACAAATAACATAACTTTTCTGCCTTATTAAAAAAAGACAAAAAAAGTCTTTTTACCGGCCGTTTTCAAAAGTTTTCTTACTGGCCTCTTTGATCGCACATGGTGAATAGGTGGTTGAGGTTTTATAAAACGCCTCCGCGAATTCCAGGTTTAGTATAATGCCTTTTGAATATTTGTTTCTATACGTGTTTTCCATTGAATTTTAGTCTGATTTTTTTCGTTTCAGTAATGCATGTCGAAACATGGTATCTGCGTTCAAAGATATGAAAATAGACTTTCGAGTCACTTTTTGTAATTCATTTGATTTCTAGATCTGAAGATATCCATCAGTACGTTTACACCGCCACACCAAACTCCAATCCGACCGATTCTTGGCCATTCGGAGTAAAAGAGCTTGTCAGATGTTAACGATATGGTAACGATATCGACAACGATTAAAACGGTTATGAAGAAAATGTATTTTGCTCACCGATCTATGCTGATGAACGTCCAGCACCGATTTTATCGGATCCATAACCTTTTCTGCATAGAATAATAATCATAATAATAATAATAATAGCTACATTTATATTGCGCACGTATCCATCCCAGAGGATGCTCAAGGCGCTTACAAAGGAGATTTTTTATTTTTATTTTTTATCGTGATTATTAATTTTTTTATCGTTATCTTATCGTTAACCGTTGACAAGTGGCCTAGTGAACTAGATTGCAACACAGACAGACGATGAAGAGAAGCATGCCTATGTTAAGAACAATATTTGCTTTGATTATATAAATGTGATTAATTAATATATGCATATATATATATATGCATATTACGCTGGATTCCGCATTTGGGAGACACGTAACAATGCAGTTTGTTTCGTCATAATAGAAACCACCGCTTTACGGAGACACGAAACCGCTTTAGGGAAACACGCGGAACAATTTAAATGACAAAGCCGTGTCTCCCAAAAGCGGAATCTAGAGAAATATGTATATTACTTAATTATATTAATATAATCAAAGCAAATATTGTTGTTAACAATATATATATATATATATAATTACGAGTATACTGAAGCGTAGCTATATTAAAGTTCCCAAATGCTGTCCTCCCTTTTTGAATTTTTTCCAAAGGTTGAAAAAATGTCTCCCCCGAGATTCGAACCCGGGTCCCTGGCTTAGAACACAAATGCCTTAATGCTAGGCCACGGAGACGGACTAATGATTTCGGCGACACCAGATCCAGTTGACCGATAGATTGACATATTTTCAACCTCCATTATTTTTTTATCGGGGGCAGCCGAGTTTTGAACGATGATCATGATAATAATAATAGTGGAGTACTTTTACAAAAATTACTTCACAGAAATTGCACGGAAAACATTTCAAATACTCTAGTCTCATGAATATGCAATCTATAACATATAAAAGGTCCTAAGGAATCTGAGTGGTTGAAAGTATTGAAAAAACAACGAAATCTGTGATAATTATTTTCCATTTTACGGCTATCATTCGTAAACACGAACAGAGCCAGCTATACATATAGACTACTGTTCAACTCGGTTTTAGTTGGACACACCCTAACACACCTTATTTAGTTGTGTTCTTGTCCAACAAAGCAACATGTGCCGTAAAGTTGCACCGAGTTTACCGAACTATTATTGTTTATAATTATATCCGTGATTCTGAGAAACAGCTTACAAGGACGCCCTCTGATTAAAGTAAATAGTTACATTTCAAAATATATGTTATGTAGCAAAAAATGGAAAAAGTGATATTGCAATGAGCAAAGATTAAGAGAGGAAAGAGAGAAAAGGAGAAAGAAAAGGGGAGAGAGAAAGAGAGAGCGGGGCGGGGACAAGATGGAAGAATCATTATTAAGATACAATAATTATAATCAGTTTGAAGTACGAGGCTGCATGACGACCAAACAAAAAAAAAAATCATTTAAATAGAATGTGCACTGATAACAATAAAGGGTAGGCCTATTTTATTTATCGAAAGAGTAGCCGCTATTGAACTTAATTTTGTTGACATTACTTCACTCGGGGTACCCTGTCTTGTAAAAATAGATTATGTATGTAAATTTCACGGAGGGGTGGATTAAATAAGATATGGCGTATTTTCCTGATGAACTAAAACAAACAGAAAAATAATATATTAGGTGGTAGTGGAACACAATTGATGGAAATATTTCTTGGACATTTTGGATAAAAAACGGGCACGTGCTGTCGAATACTCTAAAACTTAAATTGTAAAAATCAACACTGAGAAGGGCCGAGGGCTGACAAAACATGCTGAATGTAACATTTTGTAGTGTTAGATACATCAATATGAATAAATTGAGATGAAATATTAAAGCGTTATCATCCTTTCAAATATTGATTTAACACTTTATTTTTTGAATGTTTTGTCTTTCAAGAGGAGAGTGGCGCCCTCCTAATCATGACAGGGCACTTGTAATTAGTAATATTTTCTTTTTTTATACTTGTCTTTGTTCCCACTAGAAGCTTACTTTTCAAAACGAAGTTATTTAATTCTATGAATTTGAAGTCTTTTTTTACAATTTTATGAATTCAAATTTGTTGGATTGTAAATGTTGCCCATATCGGATATGTTTTATTACATTGTTGTCATTATTATTACGATCATTCATCCGTGCCAATGTTTATGTCGAGTAATACCAATCTAATCAATAGTGACAATTGTTCATCTAATTTTAATGTAATATGAATATTTATTCTAAGTGATTCGTTAATTGATTCTCATTAATTTTTATTTGACATGAATTAAGAATTGTAACATTTATGTTATGTAGCAGCAATATTTACAAGTGCTTCAAACCTAAAGCAAAGGGTCATTGTGTCCACACTATGTGCTCTATGACATTAACTATCTATTTCCCATAAACTAGGAGTATTATGCTTTTAAATGATACATTGATGACATCCATCTGTTCATGCTTTACTGATCGAGCTGCAGCATTTTGAAAATGACAGGTAAAAAACTCATGTGCCAGATTTGGGTAAAATCATGAAACAATTAGGATCAAAGGTCATGCGACTATGACCCAAATGCAACATGACTTTTAAAACCCTATGAGAATACTGTTCTCATTGGTTTCTTTCAATAATGAGGGTAAGAATTATGCCCCAATTCTAAAATAGAGGATGGTCAATGTCGGGGGTACAAAAATGACATATTTTGTATTGAAATGGTACCGGCAATCGAAATGAGAAGCATTTTTTTTTTGCATTTTTCTAAACTGAAATTTCTTTTAAGAACAAAGCGGACAGAAAGGTGATAATTTTCATTAAAGTAAAGTAAGTGACACTTTCCATTGTCATCAAATGGAATTACAAGGTAAAAAGGGCACATAAGGCAGAAAAAATATCAAGATTATGGCAATTCCCCACCTTAGGAGGGGCATTTTTTCCATCACAGGAAGGGCACTTTTTGATCTTTTAACAGATATTTATTAATATTGAATATATTGGGGTTATGCCCCTGTTGCCACTGGAAATTTATTTTTGCCCGTGCTGTATGAATTTCTGATTGAATGTATGCCATCACACAAGGGAATTTTACGTATATCTCTTAAAGCTCGTATTTCAATTTAGTCATTTTGCAGGTAATCCTAATGTTTTCACGGTTTTACCCAAGTACTGAGTTTTTACATGTCATTTTCAAAATGCTGCTGCTTAGTAAAGCATGTACGGATGGATGCCATCAAGGTATCATTTAAAAGCATAATACTTCTAGTTTATGGAAAATGGATAATTATTGTCATAGAGCGTATAGTGTGGTCACAATGACCCTTTTATTTAGGGTTTCTTTTTTTTCGGGGACGCACTGTTTATATTCATATATATATTTATAAAAGTTTGGAGACTCTCTTGTATATATATATATATATAATATACAGTGCGTCCCCAAAAAAGTAAACATTTGGAAAAACTCTCCCATAATAAATATTTCAGAATATTTTCAAAAAAATTTTATTCTTGTAACTAGCTTAGGGTCTCTCCTTTGCAATAAAACCAAAATATCTGACTCGTCATTACGCTTGAGTGATCAAAGGGACTCATTTTTGATAGGGTGCAAATTTCAGACTTGAAAAGAAGTGGTATGTGTTCAGGCTGGTATCAACAAAGTTGAGAACAGTTTTAGAATTTACATTTGAAAAAAGGTCTCCCCAGTTGACTATTTCAAAGTATTTTCAGGAAATGTTCATACCTGTGAACAGCTTAGAGTCTCTTCTATGAAATAACACCAAAGTATATCACAATATTTTACGCTTGAGTGAGCAAAAGCCACTTTTGTGAAAGGCTGCAAAATCCATATTAGACAAATGTTTGTATATCCGTTCTGGCTGGTATCAGCTAAGTTGACAGTCACGAAAATGCTAATAAATTGTCAAATTCTGATCAATAAAAGATAATTTATGAAAGAACTGATTTTATTCACTGTATGTCCTGATATATCCCATCATGAGTTTCTGGTTGAGTGAGTAAGCAGGTAGAATTAAAAGACTCACCAAAAGTAACACTTTGAACCACTCAAAATAGAAGTTAATTGGTCACTCAAGCATAAGATGTTAAGTTAATGTGTAAGGATATACAGCGAACAAAGCTTGTTATTTCATAAATTGTCTTTTATTGATCATGAAGCTTGTCAAGTCTAGATTTTGCACCCTTTTTGCTCATTCAAGCATAGAATATTGTTAGATATTTTGGTGTCATTTGATAGAAAATACCCTAAGCTGTCCGAGGGTATGAAAATTAAATATTTTAAAATATTAATTCGGGGAGACTTTTTCAAACTGCTATCTTTTTTTCTGGGACGCACTGTATATGTATATATATATATACATAATTATACTCCGTTAGGCACAAAAGGTTCAATATTTCGCCTATTTGGCTTCTTCAGGAAGCCAAATACAGTACAAACACAGTACAAATACAGTACAAACATTGCACTAAAGATGTAGTGCATAGCGCGTAATTATTGTGAAAACAACAAGCATAAATAAAGCTATGGTCACAACCCCCAAAATTAGCCTGCTCTGCGGCCGGGCGGCGACTTTTTAGCCAATTTCGCCCAGGCACCGAGCTGTGGCGGCTGGTTTTTAGGGCATCGTTCGGTCGCCGGTGAAGTTTTAGCGCAGAGTTAAAATTCTGGCGGCGCCTGCCTATTTTTCACTCGCCGCCCAAAATACGCTCGGTGCCCGGGCGGCGGCCGCCCTGGCACCGACCTAATCGAGCAGCCGCTGTCGAGCGATTTAGGTAAGAAATGGAAACCGACCGGAAATCGACAAGGCACGCCCGGCATCGCTGGGGCTTTACAGCCCGCTCGACTTCTTCAAAAATCGTTGGGCTATGCCTAATTCTATCGGCGTCCGAGCAGGCTACAAATCGGTCGGTCGCCGCTATGATCTGTGACCAAAGCATAAGGAACTGAGGCAAGGCGCGAGAAAGAGAGAGAGAGAGAGGTGGTCGCTGAGCATTTTGAAGTTCTTCCTCGTGTCATGGGCGACTTGAGCACTTGCGGGGTGATATTTGACGACCATAGGTACTCGGGCAGCATTTATCTGTTCTTTGGGCTGTAGCAAGGCTTCGTGCTGGGTCTTCTGCTTTGCTTCTTCGATAACTTCAGTAGAGTTCCCCCGTCTGTTAGATATGTAGTCCTCGTCAGATTCCGTATCAACGAGATGGCTGGCTTCTTGAACAGAAGGATGCTCAAGCCGCCCATGTGATGACGGAGAACTTCAAGAAGCTCAGCGACCATCCCCAAACTAGGGGTATCTTCAGAGATATGCCTTTAATGGCATACAGGAAGGATTTTAGTCTAAGAAGAATTATTGTGAAATCTACTCTACAGCCTGCTCGGGAACAGGTTGATAAGGATACGCGATCACCCCTTGGTACGATTCCCTGTCGTCGACCTCGATGCCTGTCCTCGTGTAACGGGTTCCACCCCTATCACTGGACCTAATGGATCATGGAATGTGACCAAAACTTTCCCCTTCACTTCTCATTATCTATTGCATAACTTGCATTTCTTGCTGAAAGTTGTACGTAGGGAAGACGAAACGGTGACTGGCGGATCGAGTGACTAAGCATCTTCGTTCCATTCGCGTCAACACTAGTGGTCTCCCTGTTGCCCAACACTTCAATCTTGCTAATCATACGCTCAACGATCTGAAAGTGTGTGTTCTTAAGCAGTGCTGTGTAACAGAAATTGATGATGAAAGGATCATCTTTCAGCTTGGTACGCTCCTACCTCATGGTATCAAAGCCAGTTTCCGTTCCTTTCCTTCTTCGTAACCTTATCCTACTTCTTTCTTGTACTTTGCTTTTGCTATCTTCCCTTGTTTCTTTCTCTCCCTCTCTCTTTCTTCTTTCGTTTCTCTCCTTCTCTCCCCTTTTTTTTTCTTTTTCTTTTTCTTTTCTCTGTTTTGTCTTCCTTTTCTGTCTCCTAACCCCTTTTACCTCTTTCTTCCCACCTTTTCCCCCTGTCTCTCTCCTTACTTTTCTCTCTCTCTCTCTCTCTGTTCTGTACTTCTCCCCCTTCTTTTTCTCTCTTCATATCCTTTGCTTTCTTTTTCTTTTTTCATTGACTATGTTGCTTATTGTTGTTTTGACAATAATTACGCGCTATGAAATACATCTTTAGTGCATTTTTTTTGTACTGAAGTATCATTTCCTGAAGAAGCCGTATAGGAAAATACTGAACCTTTTGTGCCTAACGGAGTCATTTTTTCACTGTGTGTGTGTCTTTCTATATACATATATTCACTGTTCATATAGATCATCATTTTTGTACATAGATCACATGATGTGATTACATAATCATTTAAATGTTACAAGCATACTTGAGTGGATCGTCAATTTTAATTAATGCTTATAAAGGCAAATACAAAAGGGTAATGGCATTGCCCTTCTGTCGATTTCCTGAAAGTCTTTGTGTAAAAGTAGGAATTTTAATCATGTGTGCGACCAAATTCATGAAAATGAATGACTTAAACGTCATTTTCAGTTTTTTCTGACAGCGGAAGTTTCCCATAAATTAACATTGAGTTGGCCCCGTTTTCTTTCAGAGGTAAAAACAATAATTTGGTCATGTGTGTGACCTCGCGCGAAAAGAGGATTAGAATTTCGCAAGGAATTTTCCACTTCTTGCTTTCTTATTGATAGGCTTTCCTATATAACAGTTACAAAGCATTGTTTTGTCAGTGACAGAACGTTTCTTTTTTCTTCAAAGGTCCACAATGGGTCGGTCTTTGTAAAAAAAGTATGTGGTTGAAAAACGAAATATTTCTTTCTTAGAAAGAATGGCCACATTGAACCAATTATTTCAAGACTATATAACAGAGATTTTTACTGAACCTTTGTTTTATAGTGTACCGGGAAAATAGGAGTAGAAAAGGTGTACATAGTAAACATCCTGGAAAACGTGTAAGAAATTGTCAAATGAAATTGTGATCCTTTACGTGTAAGAAGAGAATTGCTAATCTTTGTGGCAAAAAATGTACGCTAAACTAGCCGCAACTATACATACTTCTGCTTTTCAAATTAAATATTTCTCTCCAATCGTTGGATTTCAGTGCGGGAGAAAAATGTAAAATATTATCTTTTTAAATGTTTGCATTGACCTTGAGATGACACTGGCTTATTTTATTGCAAAAGTGTGATGAAGCGCTCTATCCAATTAACATACTTCTTTGCAGTGACATGCTTTAGGGTATTGGTCACCACGTGAATGATCAATGAAAGCACTTTCATAGTTCCTCCTTCAAACTACAGCGCTGGAAAAAAAAATAGTAGACCAGCTCCTTCTGAAGGCCTATATGACAATTGTTGGCTATATCAGTAGGTGAATTTTCAGAATGATTTCTACTAGCTAACTGATGATGAGTGGGTGACTATTAGCTCGTGCAATAACTAACCCCTCGGATGATTCCCGCCAGGGTAATTACCCCTCGGACAATTAACCCCAGACAGTTATCGCCAAAGGACACCACAACTGATGGTTCAGAACAACTCACATCATGTATATCCTAGAGGCTAACTGTCCACAGGGATATTCTCCAGGGGGTAGGGGTTTTAGAAAGAAATTTCCAGACAGAAATGGTCTGGGGATAATTGTGCATGAGGTATGCCTGATTGTTTGGTAAAGCCATGTTCACTCCTTTGGAGGCAGTTTGTTCAGTTCTTGGTGAAAAATTGCTATGCCTTATTGGCATGCTGTCAACAAGGCGTTGCGTTTTCTTTTTCTCCTCACAGCAGCTCATTTTATGCTGCAAGATTTTTCCATGTTTCATAACATTAATTTTCTAATTCCTTTAATCTGCATCTCACACAATAATGGGCAGGCCATGTTGCTTATACCAAGACATGTAACACTTGAAATTTATCCTCTCAGATATTTATAGTCTAGGTGGTCAGGAAGCTCTTTCTCATAGGAAACAAAGGAGTCCTGTATTCATTGTCTGGGGGAAATTTGTCCGGGACAATTTGTCCCGGCTGTAGTCGTTCTAGCGGTAACTGTCCAGGGGTAATTGTCACAGGGGTAATTGTTCTAGTTAGTAGTAGTCATTACTCGTAAATTATCTGTTGATAATCTGCTTCCTATAATAATCCTACTTCCTGTATCATATGAACTCTCCTTTACTAAAACTAAATCATTGTTGTAAGCAAGAAATAAAATATAAATATTATTATTCATGCTGACAACAATTTACCTTTTTTTGTTTTTTACAGTTGATATCGTAACAGTTCTTTTTTTCTGTTTTAAAGTGAAGTGTAGAGCATTCTCAAAATGATTCATTTTCATTTGTTTAATTCGTAATGTCGATTATTTTGTTACACGTATAGGCTATACATGTATATTGTCAGTGATCACTATTTTCTGTAATATGTAAAGTGTACATGTTAATGTATTCTGAGTGTTGCAACACATGACTAATTAAATAAACCATGTTAAATGCATAAAAGGATGAATGTGTTGTAAGGTTGATTTTTTTTCAATTTAAAAAAAGCACTCGCTTTTAAATCTCTTTTTTAACGATAATAGCAGTCGTAGAGGCAAATGAAAAGAGAAGAACAAAGCCCAGGAACCCACGCAAAATGTGAAATTTCTCTTTACAGAGACGCTTGCTCGCTTACTCGCTTTCCTTTTTGCATTTTAGGTCTCATCGTTCCCTCATGGCAAAGTTGATCACAATTAATAATGAGCAAAAGAATCCGTAATATGAATGAAAACAGGAAAACAAATTGCTAGGCAATGATGGTCATATCTATTAAATACTCAAAAATCAGAATATTTCAAGTTCGCTTGATATATGCAAAATGAAAATCCTGAAAATATTACCTTTTAAAAGAAGGGGGGTCGAAATGTGTTAAAGTGGTCGTGAAAGAAGGTTGCATGAACAATTAAACCCGGATTTATCTGATGATAGGATTTTATCACTGGAAGAAACAAACTTAGATCCTTAAAGATTTAAAGAACAAAACATGTACAGTTTCTTTGTAACTAGTCAAGTTTTCCTAAACAAGAACGGTGCATGTATTATTGTAATCATCAGTCGTTATGGTAAAATACCTCCATTGCTGAACATGAGGGGTTAACCTAGCTGAATAGATAACGTTGCTTCTAGTTTAGTCGGAAATGGGGGTTTCCCATGCACCACCATCGAGATACATTTTATTTAAACCAGAGGCGGCGGAACGCCGGGCTTGGACAATAAAAGTGGGGTGCAACTTTTGTTTTGGCGGACCCCTCCACTTCCATTGTCCGAGCTCGACGTTCTGCCGCCTATGTGTTTTTTAATGCCAGAAGTGACTTGTTAAGGAATTTTTATGTTCCCATTGCCAAAATCGTGTCCCATAGGATTCAAAATTGGCCATTTGGGCAGCCATCTTGGATATTTGATGAAATTCCTTCTGAAATAAAAGACATCATGCTAGTATAAAGCAAATAATTTTAATGAGTAATATGAGTTTAAAGAATCGATTTAAAAAGTTATTGTTGGGATTTGGTTGACCTAGATTCCACTAAACACCCAAAAATCTGAAAAAGTAGTAAAATTAATTAATTAATTAATTAATTAATTTTCCAAGTAGTACAACAACGATAAAGCCTACTGTTTCCTGCTTAAGTGTTTTGAGAGGGATATAATCATGATTTCCAGGCATAAATTTGAACTTATACTATAAAGGAGTACCTGTATGGTCAGCTTTAAAACACCTCTCAGGAAATGTACCGTTTTTCATGCACAATCGAGGCTCATTGGCTATTGTGTGCGAAACGACTTAGACCTCTGTGTGTTAGAAGCGTGATCGGTAAGATTTAACGTTATATTTTAACTGCCTAAATGCATAAATGCCCGGGATTTCATAGATATGCATGTAATTTACAATATAAATTGAGTACTTTGTGCTGCTTGATTTTTAAGATCACCAGCAGTATTAAAGTAATCGTTTGAGACTGTCAGGATCAAACTTGGGTTTTCGATTAACTAGTTTTGGCTACCAACGCCCAGAATCACATAGACGACCTCACATACCCCAATCACCTCTTTTTATAGTGAAGAGAGCTATGACATGGTTAAAGTACACGAAAGTAATTGCACTTCTGTTTATATTACAACTGTATAAAATTTGGTTAAAAAAACATTCAATCAAATAATCAAAACTACTCTTTCAAAAGGAATTCCTTTTTTAAAGTGGTTGCTGTGAAGATTCTTGACAGATATTCACAACTCTATTGCAGAACAACATTTCTCTTATGCAGATTTAAATGAATTGTAAGTGTTAATCATTTGGTTACTGATAGTTATTATTAAAGGGTCATGAATTAAAGGACTTCCCTGTTTAAATGGATTCAGTCCACTCAAAGTCTGGTCGATGAGGATTGACGACAAGGCCCTGTCGCTGTCGACGACGTGGTGCTATCGCGAGTCCTCGAAGGGTTAAGAGTACCAAATAGCAGGCGAAATCTTGGATGACCATCGTCATTGGAGAGTAGGCGTGGTCATCGATACGAAGTTACGTGGCGTTTTAGAGATGGGAACTCAGGATACAAGTTCTGAAGATAAAAGCTTCACCATCCTGGTTCAGGAAATCAAATTACTGAAGCTTCCTTAGCAACAGCTCCATATTCGAAGTGCTGTCCCTGGCCAGTGAAAACAGCTCCCTGTCCAAAGGACCCTTTACAAATTGAATAGATTCCCATTTTCCAACATGTATATGCTTATTTTATTAATCAACTCTCTCACATATCATATTACTAACAGTTATTTATTTTTTTAGTATTTGTCCACCTTATTAATTATCAAGTACAGACAAATACCTAAACTTTATCAGTTTGTCAGTGAAATTCTGACTAGCCACATATTAAAAGTAAGCACAAATTCACTTCAATATGAGCAATATTGAACTACTCATAATTATCTTAAATATCGCTTTAATAAATGACTGAATTAAAACCTTCATAAATAATCAGAACTTCACAGCATAACATCTATAGCTGACTGATTTTAAGACAAACATTAATTTTTCTTTCAACGTTTTTAACAAAAACATTAATTTGTAAGTTTTTTAATTAAGTTTTAAACACATGTCAAAATCTTGTTTAAAAAAAATCATGTTGAAAATCGCCTTTTTACACATTCAAGTTTCTGGATAGCACTGAAATAATATTTACTAAGCTCACCACCATTGTGGGTTGGAAACTCCTCCAGAATTAACACAAACTGAGGGTCATTGCTTGCTGGTTCAGAAAACAACCTCACTCAAATAGCAAACTAACTAAAGTTAGCCCACTCACTCTGTACATCAATAGGGTACACTAAACACACAATCACCTTTGGGTGGGTTATCGCCCTCTCTTGATCAAGTGGCAAAACACATAAACTTAAAGGAGAATTAACCCCTGAGTACAAATTTACTTATATTGAAAGGTGTTATATATTCCTACTTATTGGCCTAAATCATTTTCTAATAAGATATCAGAAAAGGGTATAAATAAAGATATTCCAACACCCGGTATCGTCTCCTACTCATTTACATGGGGGCTGCCATTTTCTTGCTGATTTGGATTTGTACATGAACCATTGAGAAATGTTCCGGTCAGGAAGATATTTTGCATCCAAGACCTAAATTGATTTTCTTCATTACCTAAAATCCCATATGACGAAAAATATAAATTGGGTGTTTACATGAATTATAAAAATTAAATCTTTATAATAATACTTTTAAATTGTCTGGTTTTGCTTAACAAAAATCTATTTTCTTGGGTTTGCCAAACAGAGCAGAACATAATATATGCAGCATGCATTCTGACTTTTCAAGTCCCATTATCCGAAAGCAGGTGAATGCATAGTTTGCCGCTATAGATGCTCAGGGAAGAAGCATCCATAAAATTTGAATTAATTTGCTCCGTCCATTGCGTCACATTATCTAGAAAATAGATTTATATTAAGCGAATATCGATTTTCAACAGAAATATATAAGGAAATCTTCAGTTTAAAAATAAATTGACATATCTATTCTATATTTTTAATCTCAAATGGGTTTTTAATTTTGAAAAAGGCAATTGGGCATTTGGATTAAGAAAATCTTCTTGTACACATAAACAAAATGGCAGCCCCCATGTATTGCTAGCAGACGATACATATTGCTAGCAGATGATAAATTTTGTTCAGAAAATCTTGATTCGTATCGATCTCGTATATTTTTGACGCGAAGCCGTATAGTCTAACAAGTAGGAATAAATAACACCTTTGAACACTATCGTCTTTATTGTTTGAGGTTAATTCTCCTTTAAGAAAAATAGTCCAACTCATCTATTACCAAAATAACAATACCGCCACCGCAACTATTATTTCCCTCCTTTTTTCATGGATTTACCTACATGTACAAAATAAATCATCTTTTCCCTAGGATTTTTTCTTTGTATAATTGAAACAAATGTTAGAATTTTTTCTGTCAGAACAAACAATGAAATGCTGACATATTTGACAGAGACCAAATCGAATATACATGTACCCCTCATTTAGCCAGAAGTACTGCAACATTCATGAAATGGCTGCTTTGGTGAGTAGTGGCGCTCTTTGTATTAAGGCTCTTTTGTTCATAACCACTGGATCCTGTCGAATGTTTCGGAATAAAAGGAGTCTTTTTTTCTCTCTTTACCTCTTCAGAGGGACTTATTTTCCTTTTAACAATACACATTTTCAGAAATAAAACGAAATACATGAATTATTTACAAGATTATTATTTTCTTTATATTTCAAATATGATTTAAATGACGAAGTCAAATGATTTATTAACCGCTTTGGACTTCTCCAAAGTTTCGCTTTACGTAATCTTTGTTGTGCATAATTTATCACGAAATTAAGTAAAACTAATTTTTTGCTATTTATTTTATATCAATCAACAACATTTTCATATCCACTTCAAATTCTATTTTAAAAATGAAGTATGTAATTCTTGAAATGATTTTCCTGAAAACACTAACCTTTTTACAATGAAACAAAAAATGTTCATCGTGACAAAGTTTGCATTCGTTAGACGGTAGAATTTTCCATACAAAGAGGTTATCTTTAGAGGGCAAAACCCTATGAAGTAATCTGAAATTAAATTGTTTGATATTATTGTCTCTTATCTTATTAAATTTGAACTGAAATATATCTTTCCAAACAAATGTTTCTGATAGGCCTAAAAAAATTTGCCAAAAATAGAAAACAACTGTCTCTTTTTTTCTTTTCTACCGTTAAAATACAGTAATTTATCGCTTTTGTACATTCAATGATTATAACATCTAAAGCTGTCTCAATGTAGATTGATTCAATGAGATTTGAAGCTTTGTTTAAAATTAAATTTTGTGACAATTATTTTGGGAATGCTCTTTTTAATTTTGCCATGTTAAATAAAAACAACAGATTCTTAACATCAAAGTGCTTATTAAATGAAGAGTTGTCTCTCCATGTACTTTTATGTACCACATTTTTAACCTTGGAAATTCCTTCTTTTATCCAAGACTAGAAATACAGTGGTAGTTTATCAAATACAATATTATTATTATTCCAAAGTAATTCATTGGGAATATTTTTTACATCAAATTTATTTACATAACGAATTTCTGACCATGTGCATAACAAATCTGAATAAAACGTTAGAAGATTTAGATTTATCTTGTTACACAACTCTTTCATGTGTTTAATATGACAATTATACTGTAAACATAACGGCATTCCACGAACTGTTTAAGTCCAAAATGAAAATAATGTCTTCCACATTGCATCATATGCATTAAAAAAACTTATATATCCGAGATAATCTCAGTGAATTAGCTTTAAAATATAAATCAACCATACCAAGCCCTCCTTCTCTTTCTGGCTTGACACAAACATTCCGTTTTACCTTTTCACATCTGGAATTCCATATAAATGAATATAGTTCTATGTAAAGTCTTCCATATATAAGGCATTGAAACAGCTGTGCCTACATATACGAGTTGAGGAATTATTAAACATTTTACTATTTTTTTACCATAACATGTCAGTCGCCTCATTTTCCATGTCTTAAGAATATTATTATCTTTTTCAACTTTCCCTTCCCAGTTCATATTTCTTACATATTTATCGTTTTTACCAACATAAACACCGAAATATTTTATTGGTTCTTCTGTAAATTCAATGTCATCAATTCTTTCATTTTCAGTACTTTCGTTATATTCCAGTTTATCTTTGCACCTGCAAAATATCCAAACTCATTTAACTCCTTCATAACATTATCCATTGATTGGACTGAGTTAACAAATAAAGTCGTATCATTGGCAAATTGTGTTATTTTTACTTCGCTAACCCTTTGCACTTCTATATCTTTTGTTGGAATTTTTATCCCTGATATTTGTCTGTTTTCTCGAATTTTATTCGTATTTCTGTCACTAAGATAAATAATAAAGCTGATAATGGGCAACCTAGATGAACGCACTTTTGAATACTAAACTTTTCTGATAACCATCCATGTTGTGACACTCTACCATGGGCATTTCTGTACAAAGCTTTAATCCATCCTATAAAAGATTTCTTGAAATGCATACGTTTCAATGTTTCAATAAGAAATGAGTGATTTATATTGTCGAAAGCTTTTTTTTATACCTAAAAATAAAATGATACCATCATTATTTTTTCGTTTACAATAATCAATTACGTCTTGTACAAGTCTTATATTTTCACTAGCCATTCTACCCTTTACGAAACCTCTTTGATCGGCTGAAATTATACTTGACATATTTTGTTGTAGCAAGGAGTTATCACACAGATTGTAGCCGTATTGACAAAATACGTGCTGCAATTTTATAATCTATATTTAAGATAGAAATTGGTCGCCAGTTATCAAGAGATCCCTTGTTGCCCTTTTTATACAAAAGAGTAATACTTGATTGACCTTGAGTGAACGAGAGCCCTTGTTTCTCATACACTTCGTTTAAACTATTTATCACCATGTCTTGTATTTGTTCCCCAAAACATTTATAAAACTCGACGCTCAGTCCGTCACTCCCAGGTGACTTATTTAAATTCATGGTAGACAATGCTTTCCAGCATTCCGTCTCTGTTAACAGACCTTCACAGCTCTCGGCTTCCTCTTCTGTAAAACACTTTTTGTTTACATTTCTGAAATAATCAGCGAAATTTGTTCCATAATCTTCTGTCTTACCGTACATCTTCATATAAAACTGCTGTATTTCTTTAAAAATGTATTCACTGTTCACAATGCATTTACCATCTTTCTCTACATAATGTAACTCTTTCTTTTTTCCTCTTTGTTTCGCGAGTTGAAAAAAAAATTGTGCACTTTTCACCTTGTTCTAGCCATTTTATCTTGATCTGACAAAAGCACCTTTACATTTTATAGTATACCATTTATCTATTTTTCGTTTTAGTTTATCTATTTTTCCATATCAATATTTAAATTTTCATCATTTACTACGCACAATTGTCTTAATTCATTTTAATTTTTTTCATAATACTGTTTTGTTCTCAACCGTTTAAGTTTTGCATAACTCATACTATATTCTTTTAATTTAAATTTACCAACCTCCTACTGTTGTTGTTTGTTCATATTACCTGTTTCAGTCTTAACCTTTCGTATCAAGTCTTTTATATTTTGTACATAAATATCATAATCTAACAGAAAATTATTTATCTTCCAATACCCTTTACCCCTTTTCTCTTGGGATATTTTGAAAGATATCGCATTGTGGTCACATTTTAAAGCTGGGCGAATATCTGTTGAATAAACTGAACCTTTAAATTCTTTTGTTATCAACCAATAGTCCAGCCGAAAAATAGTTTTAATGATAACTGTCGCCATGTAAATTGTTTTCTGTCTGAAAAAAAAACTCCTCCATATATCTGAAAGCTTATTTCTCGTTTGAAAAGCTTTAAAATACTATTTGGGGTATATCCAGTGTTCTGTTCTGGACACAATTCCAGTCACCACCTGCAATTATAATACTATTATCGGGCCAATGGAGTGTTATCCATTTATCGAGTGATTTAAAGAATGTTTCCTTTTCTATACCTTTGGCTGGTGCATATACATTTACATAAAAATATGTTTTGCAATTACTTGTGAATTCTACAATTATCGCTCTTCCATCTCCTTTGAAATGAACATTGATTATATCTAATGGAAGGCAACTGCGAATTAAAATTGCTACACCTTTTGAGCGGTTGGTCCCGTGATCAGAAGAACAATGTCCAGACCATTCACTGTTTATATCATTTTCAATGTCACGCTTCAAAAAAGTTTCCTGTAGAAATGCGATATCACATTTTTAATGTTTCAACCACAAGAATATCTTATCTCTTTTCAATTTAATACTCAAACCCCTTACATTAAAGGGTATAAAATGTATATTAGAATTCATCATAAATAATTAGGAACGTATCATCATTTTCTTCACATGATTGAGTTTCAACTCACTTCTTCTTATTCGATTCCTTTCTTTTTTCTTTTTTCTCTTTGCTGTTTTTGGCGGTGTTTCTGCTGAGAGCGTGGATTCCGAGCTTTTGTCGTCGCTTTCGCGATCGCTTACTTCGGAGTTCAAAGCGCTGTTGAGTGAGAACCTGCTAATGTTCTTTGATTCATGTTTTTCTTTCTTTCTTCGCACTAGTCTTGGCGTCATACTCTCCATCAATGGAAGTGACATTTTCATTCGCTGATTGGATGTGCTGCTTGTCGATGGTGTTGTGCGAGTGGCCCTTCCCGCAGCAAGGAAATCTTGTAGACTCGTTTGCTTTCGAGCTTTATCGCTATACATAGCTCCTTGCGTGAGACTGTTGGCGCCTGAACGCTGATTCTCTTGATTGGTTGCCTGGTGATCGGTTGCCTGGTGATGGTTTTGCACAATTCCCTTTCACATGCCCACTTTGCATACACATGCGACACTTTACAACATTGTTGCATTTTGAAACATGGTGGCCATTCTCTAGGCTTTTGGAACACGTGACGACTCCAGTGCTGTTTTGTTCCGGTTGCCCTTGGTGATACACTGACGCCATGAATATATGTCTCCAAATAAGATTTTCCTTGGGAGGGGCTGTAATGGAGGGTTTATGTACAGAACACCATCTCCATTTAGGCAACTTGTTATTTGCCCATTAACCCTCAATTTTTGCCGGTAGATGTCTCCTTCAACATTCACTTTCTTTGTCTGTGGGTCGCTTTTAATGATCTCGTTACTTACAGAGAGTGGCACATCCTTGATTAAAACTCTTACATGGTTTTTCTCGGATCTCCAATCCGGTTGTGATCAACTTCACATGATCAGGTTGCTTTTCCAGGTAAATCCGCCACAAGTGGCGGATTAGCTGTAGGCCAGTGATATTAGTAGGCGTAAGAATCTTGGCTAAGGCAACATATAACTTAGTGGTTTAGTATCTCCATTCCTGATGTCTTCAGATCGAAGAAA
This sequence comes from Heliocidaris erythrogramma, assembly GCA_025617745.1. Taxonomy (NCBI): domain Eukaryota; kingdom Metazoa; phylum Echinodermata; class Echinoidea; order Camarodonta; family Echinometridae; genus Heliocidaris; species Heliocidaris erythrogramma. Next base: position 28,219,635 of record CM046872.1, on the reverse strand, counting down.
GACTGGCTTCGGCCCTTTAGGTACATACATAGGCCTGTTTGTGTTGGGTGTGGTTTTCTCAGTACACATATTCCTATATTATCTCACTTTCTTCAATTGAAATCACCACAAAAATGGTACACAACAATGTAATTATGGTTCCACTTCAATCTTACCTTTTGGATTGTTTTTGACGGTTTACTCTAGAGTCGATATAGAGGACGCGAAAAAAACGTCTTGACGTCGATAGCACCCCCGTACGTCAGGAGTTAGAGCTAGTCCTTTTTCCCTTTCACATGGTAGTAGACGACCTGACACAGTAATGCCTGGGGTGGGTTTTCACGGCGCACGCGTGCGATTCGCGAAGGATGCGAATGTTGAAAAAATGGCAAAGTCCCACATTCGTGTTTTAGGCCCCAAAAGTTCGCAAAACATGTGCGGGGTTTCGAAGCGTCGTCAATTATTGTTCGCGGGAGTCGTTTTTAATTCGGAGGGCATTTTAAAAATGTTTTAAATTTCTTGCGAGCGTTTCCAGCATCCCGCAAAGCGCATGGCCGAGCTGTCTGACTTAATACAATAATGATGATGAATGATAATAATACAAATTGAATATAGATTGGATATTAACTATTAAGTTAATGATGTTATTGAAAATGAATTTGATAATAATAATATGACAAAGAAGAAGGAAAACAATAATAATACAGAATGATAACATTCATCTGTATTTTTGTTCATTATTACCTATGTGTATAATTATTATCAGTTGTAGAATGCATGTAAACAAGACGAATTTCCTTATAATTATGGATAATAAAACAATAGAACTATTACTATTATTACTATCGTGTTAAAAGATAACCAACTCTTACTCTTTTATTTCCCTTTCCTTCTCATAATTCATGTTATAAGATATGTCTATGGGCTGCAAGCGCGTTCAGCGAATACTAATAGTGTAGCCCTCCTGCATCTCAGTTGCGTTTATTAAAGCATTGGACGTATTTTAGTACACGGCTCCTCGTCACAATTTCAAGGAATACTTAACATTTTCTGTAGAATCTGATTTTATGAGCTGCTTCCCCTATTTTGGTGGTGGTGAACATTTACTTGTTGCCATTTTTCTAAATCACGTCTTTGACCGTTGCCATGGTACGAAATATTTTCTACAAAAGTAACATATATCTCTAATTAAACAACATAAAAATATAATGTAAGTGATGAAGTGTATCAGTTTCATGCTACCCGTCCGAATGTAAATCAAAATCTCAATTGTCAAAGGTCATGGTTACGCTAAAAAAAAGGAGGGGGCGTTGCTATGGTTATCGCCTAAAAAAATCAGAAAATATCATACTTTTGCAGTGATAAACATAAAAGCATAATAGAACCGCTTAAATATATCTATTTCATATAAAAACTTTGACTTCCATCAAAATCTTGGTCATGCAAAGTCATATTTGGGCCACAACATGGTCATTGCTACGACATGGTAGAATTTGGTATTTTAAGAAAAAAATATAACATTTCTGTATCAAAACAGAAAAGAAAAACATAATATGAATGTCTAAGTACACATACTTTCTCCTTTCCAATTCTTTTCAGTCTAGAATGATCATAGATGTAGATTGTGATGTGATAGTCATGCCTGATAGGATTATTGCTATGAGAACAAAATGATGCAAAAGTTAAAGTAGATATGCGTGGCATATCAAATCAGTTCAAGTGCACTGGTTAATAGACCTACCCCCTCCCCTCAGACACATTTTATTTTCTCACTCTGTTCTTTCTTGTTACCCAGATGTTTCGGCTATCAATATCATTATCTGCCGTTTTGACATTAAAATGGATGGTGGATGGACGTGCCAGAGACGTTGCCACGGTAACAAATTATTTTCATAAAGTAAAATAGTTTTGAGTAAACAACGTAAAGGCTAAAGTTAATATCTAAGAATATCTCTTCCAGTTACAAGTTAGGCTGCAGATAACATCTGAATTATCCCAGGTCTTGGTTATGCTCTAAAATGGCCGCTGCCATGGCAACGTATGAATATTCAGAAAATTATGTATTTGTAATGGAACAATTTAAAAACAGAAGTGTCTAAGAGATTCATTTCATGCTGAAAGTTTGATTGCTATTAATATCTTGGTCAGTCAAAGTCATATTTGGCATAACTCATTTGGCAACGAGCAGGTTTGAAACTGACATTTGAAGAAAATAAAGTAATTCTGTATTTAAACACACACACACAAACACACACACACACACACACAGACAAACGAACATTTAAAAATGTCACATATTTTTTTTCCAAACAAAAATATCCACAATCAATCGTTATTTTTATGTAAATCTTAATTTTTTTCATGTAATATTATAATTTATGCAAATAGTATGCATAAATATATATTTTGATTGATAATCAAGCAAAGAAAGTCCTTGGAAATTTGATGCAAGAAGTTCTTTTAAATATTAAACAAATTATTACATAAGCCAAAAAATTAAAAGTATTTTCAATTCTTATGTATTCTGTTGATTTACACATTCCTTATTAATTTATTTGCTTTTCACCTTTAACTGTATTAATGTTATTTAAAAGTATCTGAGCCAATATTCAGTTTGTATAAATGATAATTGCAGCTTAAAGAATAAATTATAGGTAATAAAGGAGGAACATGAGGAAAGCATTTTCCATTCGTTTCGTACACAAAGCTCAGAAATTCTCTGTTTTCAGGCTGACCTGAGGTCACAAAAGTTCATGTGACTTTTGTAAACTGTCTTGATGTCAGAAAGTGGCGTGGCGTGAAATGCAGTGGTTCGAAATGATGCGCGGCGAAATTTGTTGGGGGGGGGGGGGGCTCGGTAATAAATATGTTGAATATCTGTTTTATTTTATACACTTTCTCTTTCATAAATACATAAAGATGGTCTATTCGAAAAATTGAGTCAATTGTTTTACCCATGTGCATGTTCAAATGAGGAAACAGAATCCAATAACCCTAATTAAATATAAAGTGTATCAAATTAACTTCTTTTTTTATTGTAGGCTTTAAATGATAAGTAACGTTTATATAAATACACAATGTAGTCTTGTTCCGTACAGTTGGATAATTTATTTAAATATTAATAGCGATAATATGATAGTACCGTTTATTCATTTAATTTCTGTAGTATCTGCTTTTTAAATCCTCATGTACGTATTAAGTCAATATCCCACTTAGTTGTCTGTATGATGGGAAGCCCTATGTCTGCGCACCTAAGGTTTTGACCTGAAATTCACACAAATATTTTTTAATATTCCTCTAAAGCTTCATTATTATATTATTCTGGATATTCTAAAGAGTAAGTTTGGAAAAATTGTCCTTAAAATTAGAGCAAGAACAATGCCATTTACGGCAAGAAACGGCGGCCGTGTCATTGAAAAAACAATGGTGCCCTTGTCTGCGCACTCATTCATTTTACACGCAGTTCGGGAGTTTTGACGTGAACAACAACATTTTGAGGCTTGTGAATGAAATGCATGAAATAAGACCTTTTTTTCAATATTTTGACTCGTTTTTTGCATGAATACCTATCGCTATGATAAATATGAAATGTTTGTGTTCGTTGCGTTTTTTGTTTTATTAGAATCGCGCAGTTACGCGTGTGCGCAGACATGGGCACTGCGCAGACTTGGGCACTGCGCAGACTTGGGCACTCTAGCCATACTAAACTTTTTGATTATTCCCCCTCCCCCCCCCCCCCATTAACATGTTACGTCCTGTATCATAAATGAATGTCCTGTGCTTCGCTCACACTATTAGTACACTTATGTAAAATATGCTGACAACAATGAATACAGTAGTAGTTTGTTCTTAATAGTCTAATAATTTTTGAACTATTTTTTTTCTAATTAATGATCATATCAGTTATAAATGTTTATGTATTTTGATGTAACCTATTATGATTTTGTTATTTTCTATCGGATAATTCAACTGGAGTGTTGCGAGGCATGGTTGCTGAAATAAATGCCATTTGGAATGAATGAATGAATAATTGAATGAATGAATAATTATCATAGTCATCGTAATCAACCGTTAAAAGATTGTATTTTCAATTCCGAAAAGTACTCACCCTTTAAAATATCATTACATTCTTTTTTATGGCGATGAAAGCATTCATTCAGGTAACATAAGGAAAAACGGAAGATGAAACTGAGCCCAAGAATCCACGCATGATACGGTTACAAAGTTTGACAAAATTTTGAGACATATCATACAACACATATATCTACGAGGCATTTATGACAGAAAGTTAAACTTTAAAAAAATCCCAGGTCTGTTATAAATCTATATGTTGCAACTACTGGGGATCAATCTAAAAAAGCATTCTCACTCTCTTTTTTTTTCTCTCTCTCTCTCTATAATTATTTTCTTGACAGGCCTAACCATCTTTATTCGAAGCCTAGCTCACAGGAGGCGTCATTTCAATTGCTCTAATTGAGTCTGGGAAGGCAATAAAACCAAACACCAGTTATTAAAAGTGTAGATTTCTTTGATAATTTTGCAATCACGTTTTGAACGATATCACTCTTTCATGATCCGCAAAAGACAGTAGCACCAGTCACTTTACGTCAGCAAAATGACGCCTCGTGTGAGCCGAGCTTTGCAGAACTACGTATTGTGCCACTACACTATTGTTATTAGAAATGACGCTTTAGACAAAAAGAAAACATTTTTAAATCTTCTGTGACGGTCAAAATCCGTATTTAAAGATGCTGAGTATTCCATTAGTATTCCTGAAAATAATGACACATGGATGTTTTTTCTACATTATTTTTGGCTCGACGGCAGCGCCAGTTTAACTGAATTTTGATTAAAGTTAAACGTTTTATTTGACTGTATAGATCCAGCTTGTTCCCCAAAGCGTTTTTCAACAATCGACCTTGAAAGCGGGGGCATTTTAAACCATAATTTACGGAGGATGCGTCTTAATATCGCAATACTACGTGTGTTCACAAAGACTCGTTGAATATTCTGGATTTAAACGTGTGGAGAATAACAAGTAGCTTTTGTTATTCTTCCATCCAATATCACATGCTCAGACACGATGGTGTCGTGCTCTGTTTAGAGTTTAAGTGTCTGATGACCAATCAATAATCCACGTGTATGTGCTAATGAATACCAGGCTCGTACAAAACAAGCGTATTAAAAGGAAGGGAAAAGAGGGTGAAGTCCATTAGAAAATCATAAGTAGAGAGGACAATCTCATGATAAAGGCATTCATAACGTTCGGCGAGGTAGAGTGAAAGTGTTGAAACCCCACAATCTCGCCCTTAGGAAACCAGCAGCTATTAAAGCAGTGTTGACAGTTTAGAGGTAATGCGGATTTTGTTTTGGAACATGCTACATATCGTTGGTAACTATCTTTCTTTAAAAGCCCGTCTGTAATGTAAAGATGTAGATGTGAATTATAAAAAGACCGTTTTTGTTTCCCCTTGGCTTAACAGATACGTGTTGTGCTTTGCAAGGGAGAGTAATTATTTCTTTGGTAATTCATTTGCTACATCTGCGCAATAACGCTCTTGGTTCATTCAGGTTGAAATTAGTATTGAACTGATTTACATGCACGGCATGAGACACAGTCCAAACGGTGCAACCACGTGCACAGTTTAGGAGGTCACGTCACTGTACGTTCCTCCCATTATAAAACAGCAACACTACCTGTAATGACATGGGACTGCCTTCAGTTTGTACATTTCTCCTCACCGACCATACCCCACTGAAGGCTGTTAATGTCGTGAAAATTTAAAACGTAAATACAGGAACATAAACTAGCAAACGTGTTTGAATGGTGGGTTTTTATTTGATGGAAGGCAAGCAAACAGTCGAGACGGATAATCGTCTCGTTCCTGGAGAATTGTGAGACGAGAAATATCAAAAGAGGTTGACATTTGAACATAGATACTAACAAATCTTTTAGAAATAGGATCAAATTACAAATATGACGATACCTATTTAAATATGTCGCTTACATTGAAGAAATTGCGTGCGTGCGACTAGTTAAAGTATATAACATTGACACCTTTTAACCATTGATAAGTGGTGATAGTATGTGCTGCACGAATTTCGAGAATGATGGTTTCGTCGGGAGGATAATTACCCTATCAGACTCAAAATCCAGGAGAAAGCTATACTTCACCCATTTTTCGTCACCACTTTACCGAGTGATTTAGATATTATAAGCGAGAGTTCTTTGGGCATGATGGCCACAACTATTCTCACAGGAAGAAATATGACAAGAGAAGATTTTGAGTTTAACCAATATGGCTATCGGATTCTGGCAGCGGGTATCATGTCAGTTATGACAATAGTCGGCGTGATAGGAAATAGTCTCGTGATAGTAGCTTTGTTTCTCTCGAATAAACTTCAAACAAAAACAAATGTCTTTGTAGCATGTCTAGCTGTGACAGACCTCCTAAACAGTCTCTTCTTTCCGGTGCAAGTGGTATCTCTTCTCCACCGCAATGGTCCACCGCCGATTGGGTCTTTATGCGGAGTAGCAGGAGCGATCATCATCACCACTAATGTGGCCAGTATCGTCATTTTGATTTTGATTGCTCTAAATAGATGGATCAAAATAACTCGATCGAATGAAACCTACACTCGAGTATACAGTCAAAGGAATCTAGTGTTGATGATCACCATCAGCTGGAGCTACCCAATCATTCTCATGATCATCCCCCAGATTGCTGGCCTGGGTAACCTTGGCTATTCCAAGCGCTACAAGATATGCGTCTGGAGCGATGAACAGGAGTATGAGCTATTCATGTCGGTGATTTTCGCTTTATCTGTCATCTCAGCTTTTGTCGTGATAACGTCTTGCTATGTCGGCATTGCCTTGCACGTTCATAAGCAAAGTCGCCAGATAGTTGCAGCTCGTTGCAACCCGACGTCGGTCTCCCAGCAACCAACCCAGGAACATGATCGAACTATTCCTGTCCCCCAGGTTCCGATGCAAAACGTCGCAACTATCCGCATAATCGAACCGCAGCGACGCGCAAACCCGTGGAATGCGCGGGAAATCAGAGTGACCAAGAATCTTGCAATCGTCGTCTGTGTATTCTTTGTGTTCGTCTTGCCCTATGGCGTCTGCTCAGTCATCCCAGGCAGTTACATTCCTTTCATCTGCTTTTCAATACTACTTCTCAGCAACTCGATCATCAATCCGATTATTTATGCCTTCAAGCATCCCGTTTTCAGTCAGGTTTTCCAATGCATCTTTAAATGTCGTTTGGAAAATGTTCCAGATCCATCTAGTTGGCTAAGATCTTTCCTCCGACGCCGGTAAACGTCTTACTTCTCTTACCAAGTGCATTAAAGGTATCACTACTGGTATCATGCATGGATATATTGATATTGACACGCTTAACCTCACCAAGGAATCCTGTTGAACTATATTTGTGATTCCTAATATCACTTCAAGGTGATTATTTTTTATGTTCCACACTGGGATTCAGAATAGAGAATGGATACTGCTGCATACTCTGAATAAACGCAATACAAGCTGTAAACAGATGTTGTTATAATGTTCATTTTTCCATTGCTGAAAGCAGAACCAAAGTAAATCAAATGTTAATGAAATATAAACTGATGTCCTCATGTTTTTATAAGCTTTCTTCGCATCGCGTTTTGATGAGTGTCTGGCTTCCGGAGAGCAAAAGGGATATTCTCACAGGAGCGCCGCAAGAGGCGACGAAGTTCATTTAGATAAAATGAACAACAGGTGGCATGGTACTGCCGTTCTTATCGGTAAAAATCAACTGTAAAAAATCTGAAGACTGTGACAGAGAGAAAAAGAATGGCTGATGTCGTCAGTTTTTTTTCTCAGCTTTCGATCGGAAAAAGAAATACGAGTAACGCAGTAACACTGAATGATGAGGAAGAATGAAACGACAAAGTCGGTGATTTCGAATCGAGATTTACTTCCCCTCGACATCTCAGTGTTCAACTACGCGTAATATTCTACCTTCTCTTATATGGTACTAAATCCATTATGAAACGTTGTGATTGGTTCCATGGGAGGACTGAAGACCAGACTGCAAGTTGATATTGCAGACTGCAAGGGATAGTTCTCAATTTTCATAGGGGCATTTTGTGTCGAACCTTTACCATTCCGTTACTGTTGACTAGCAATGTCTTTATAATTGATATTGATAATCGACATGGTTATAATTTGACTTCAAATGCAGCTCTAATCGTCGGGAGGTGGTCAGTCTGCTCTGCTCTTTGCCCAGGATTTTGAACTGAAAGAGAAGCATTAGGAATGATTTGAAAATAGATGACAATTAGATTATACTGCCTCGTTTTGATATAGTATTTTTTTTTTGCATTTAATAACCATTAAATGAAAACCTTGGTAGCGAATGGGTTTAGAAAAACTAAGTATTTCTTATTGTAACGTTAGGTATTTAGGCACGCTGAACACATGTTCCTTACGGAAGTTCTTTATGGTAATTTGTTATTACGTTTCTGAGGGTTAACGTTGCGAGGACCAATCATATATCTGCACACCTTGGCACATGGTTTTTTCTCTACACGAAACTTTTTCATTCTACCGCAATGTTCCTGACATAGCAAAGCGTTAAGAAAGGAACAGTTTCCATCCTGCTATAAGTTTATTTTTTACCATGTGGGGATTGAACTGATTTTTTCCCCCAGCGGGCCATGTCTGGGACTGGCAACCTTCAAACTTTGATTTCGATATCGCTGTTCAACATTAATGCTTGATTTACCAACTTTTCAAGCTGCTCCTTCGTCATATTTCAACAAATGTCACTGCATGTTACCTACGGAATATCTACAATTCAACGATCCATTTTGGGGGAGCAGTGGTGATGTTTCGTCACCGAACTTTGTAACCACCACACTCTGATATCGCCGACTTATCTGTGACATCGGCTGCTACATCACCACGTGGAGTTCGTTATCACTTCTCGTCGCATCACCCGCATGGACTTAATATTTACCAGAGTTTGTCTTTGAACATCTTTCCTATTTTTACGTAATTTATTATGCCAGCTCGTAAGTTGTGTTCAGCTTAATTACGTTAGACACAGTCTAAATTTTGTTATAGAAAAAGGAATTAATTAATTGTTTATTTTATTGCCATCAATTTATAAATTTCATTGGCACTATCCAGGTATGCTTCCTCGGTGAAATATAACGGTACACAAAAAATTCTGAATTTGTCGGTTCATATAAATCATATCCCCAAAAAAACCCTGTAAAGTATGCTATATTGCTGTCACTGAAGAGGTTCATATGTCTTTCGATGTGACGTTGGGAAGTAATTCATCGTTCTGGATAGCATATTCAGAATATTCACCTGCAAATGAACATGAAGAATTTCCCTTGTGCTGTTATTTTTCAATCCAGGTATGCGGCCTCGGTGAAATATAACGGGCACACAGAAAATTCTGAATTTCACGGTTCATATAAATCATATTTTAAAAACCCTGTAAAGTATGCTATATTGCTCTCACTGAAGAGGTTCATATGACTTTTGATGTGACGTTGAGAAATAATTCATTATTCTGTATCTTTTTCACAATTAGTAAAATTAAATTACCTGTTTTTAATAAGTTTACCCCCCAAAAAGGTATTTATAAACTGATTGTGAGAAGAAAATATTTCTCAAAGCAATATTTCATATGTTTATATATATATATATATATATATATAAAAGTGTAAGGAAATAACATATACAACAGCTTTGGCAAATCTCGTGGGAATAAATACAATGTGAAAGAAATGCGAGAATAACGTTGCGTAGCTCAATCAAAGTTCCCCAGAGCTGTCCTCCCTTTTTGAAATTTTTGCAAAGGCTGAAAAAATGTCTCCGCCGGGAATCGAACCCGGGTCGTTGGCTTAGAACGCCAATGCCTTAACCACTAGACCACGGAGACGGGTTAGTGGTTTCGGTGACACCAGATTCAATTGACCGACAGATTTGACAAATCTTCAACCTTATTAATTAATTCCTTTGTGTAAGGAAAGTGTAAGGAAAAATTTCAAAAAGGGAGGACAGCTCTGGGGAATTTTGATTGAGCTACGCAACGTTATTCTCGCATTTCTTTCACATTGTATTTATTCCCACGAGATTTGCCAAAGCTGTTGTATATGATATTTCCTTACACTTGTTAATAATTATTCTAATGTATACATGTATGTCAAAGCGTTCGCTTGGATCCAGCTGAGGCACGCGGCTTGTCTTTGTTCAAAACTCACCTGCCCCCGACAAAGGAATTAATTAATAAGGTTGAAGATTTGTCAAATCTGTCGGTCAATTGAATCTGGTGTCGCCGAAACCACTAACCCGTCTCCGTGGTCTAGTGGTTAAGGCATTGGCCTTCTACGCCAAGGACCCGGGTTCGATTCCCGGCGGAGACATTTTTTCAGCCTTTGCAAAAATTTCAAAAAGGGAGGACAGCTCTGGGGAACTTTAATTGAGCTACGCAACGTTATTCTCGCATTTCTTTCACATTATATTATATATATATATATATATATATAAAATATATTCCTGATTCCTGATTCCTGATGAAGCCCTATGGGAGAAAATTTGAATTCGTTCATCTCTTAAACGGTCGTTTCATTCATCATTGTCTTTTGTATAATTTTTTTATATATATATATATATATATATATATATATATATATATACATGTATATATAATATTGGCTAAAATGCATTAGCTCAGTCTTGGATTTATGAAATATAATGATACGTGATTATTTCCTGTAAACTTATCTGTCATTCTTAAAGAACGGATTATGAATTCCAGGTCTCTTTTTTGATATACAAGAGTTTCTTCATTCAAAGAAGTTATGGAATATACTGTATATAAAGGTAAAGAAAATGTGTGAAATTTCACCGTCTCATAAAATTATTCACAGTTAAGTCTAATAGACAGCATGCAACCTGCTTCTGTTGCGAAGCATTAGGAGGAAAGAGAGTTTTTCTTTCTTTGAAAGCGAAAATTATAAGCATCATAATAAAACTACCTTGTGTGCTATACAAGGTTCCCTGTACAATAACCGCTTAAATGGACGGCAGTGAAACTGTAATGGGAAATTTTTTAATGGCTGATGTATGTAAGCTCTTAGACGCTTTTATGCCTATGTTCGTAAATGGTCTGTGAATGCGCTGGAATACAGAGGAAATTGAATCATTCCCCTATTAACCAATATTACATGTTTATTTTATTGGCGAAAGCAACAGCAGTTAGGAAGTAATATCTCCCTCGTGAAGGCAAAGGCAGCGTTCTCGTGTGCCCCAGTGCCCCATGCCCACACTTTTTCAAATCCCCCACAAGTGCCCCTTTGTATCTATGAAATGTGCCATTTTAAATAATTGATAAGTGTCCCTTTTCTTCTTATGTTATCGCTTTTTCCTTTATGATAATTACCCCTCTTAACGCCAGATATTACCGCCCCTGTTTTCATCTGATTAGTGCCCATTTTTCGTTCCGATAGTGCTATTTTCCCTTATAATAAGTGTCCATTTTTCTTCGTATAACCGCCCCTTCTTCTTTCTAATTAGTGCCCTTGTCACCTTTAGATAAGTGCCCCTTTTAAGCTGAGATAAGAACCCCTTTTGAAATACGATAAGTGCCCCTGTTTACTTCTGATTATTGCCCATTTCCGTGCTAACAGTGCATTTTTACCTTCGATAAGTGGCCCTTTTTAACCTCTGATAAGTGACGAATTTTAAGTGCTCCAATTCCTACTGATTAGTGCGCCATTTCCTTTTTTAATAGTATTATTTTCCCTTTGGAAAGTGCCTCTTTTCTCTTCTGATAAGTGCCCCTTTTTACCTATATATCCCGATGTCGCTTACAAACTGCCCTAAAGTCCACAAAAGATCCATATATACCTAGCTCCAAATAAGTAGAGAGGCTTCAGATAGATTCCCCTACTGATATCAGCACAATGTGAGGCAGTAGAGCATGGGGAATGAGGGGCACAATGCTCTTAATACAATAACAAGCAGTGTCCCTAAATCGTAAAAGAAACGAGGACATCCTTTTTCTATTTTTTTCCAAAGCTTGCTTGCTACGCTCGCTCACATTCCATTGTCTTATCATAATATTATGAAATCATTGTATATATTTCAACACCCCTGGCATTCAGCGTTTATTCATTATTTTTTTTTTCTTGCGCTCAAATGAATTATCATACCGATACGCACAATTGCAAAGTAGTTAAGTATTTTTTATATAGAACCAAGTCAATATAGAAACAATAATGTATCGAAAATGATCCTCGATAGTGTATTAATCAGAATGTAGCCGTATGCTAATGTCTCAAAGTGGTGCTTTCCGCCTTGTTTTCACCCTCTGTAAGTGCCCCTTTTGGTTGCCCCCCCCCCCCCCCCCCCCGTTGAAATACGCTCCGCCGCCACTGTGTGAAGTTGTACTTTGTGCGCATTATAGCTCCTTTGCCAATTAAAACCTTTAGAATTATCAATTTCATACAGTGGCGGGTACAGGGAGACAAGGAATCCTGAATCCACCACAATCAGTGCTTTGTGTACAAGATAACGAGAGAACGGGTGAACGGATTTGCACCAAATTTTCAGGGAATGTTCAGAAAGTGACAGGAAAGAATCGATGAGATTTTGGTGATGATTGGTTGACCCCCTGCAAATTCTGTGTGACCTTGAAGTTTTGACCCTGTAGTAAAGTATAGGAACTTCAGTTCAGATAGTGACAGGAAAGAAACTAGAAAGTTTGATGAGCCCAAACTTCGCCTGCCGATGCAGAAATATTTTGGCCAATCAAAACACTCATTACTTCGTCTCACCAGAAATCTATTTCAGGTTTATGAATTTTAGAAGACCCATTATTTGCCATTTCACTTCAAATCCGTACGAGCCTGCAATGAATATTCATATCTGTTGTTCCCTGCCAACGTATCCCAGCAACAAGGGATTTTTCGCGCGCTTGAACTGTACTGCGAAATCGAAAGCTATATATAACTATACACAGCGCTGTCGCGAAGCGACGGCGTTTGGTCGGGCTAGGGAGTACAGTGCCTGTGGCTGTGTAGTAGGATTGAACTTTTTTCTTTTGGGTTATTACGGTCCTGTCATTTGAGATTCAGGCCCGTAACTAGGATTTTTGCGGGGGGGTTCAACATTGGAAAAAGTGGACCTTTCTGAGGGAGCAGGGGGTGTGCCCCTACAAGGGTATGGGCATGAGCGTGGTTGACAGGGGGTGGGTCAAATGTGAAGCCCGAACATATACTACCACTGTGTTGGATTCCAAATACTGCGAGCGAGCAAAGCGAGCGGGAGAAAAATAAAAATGTACCTTTAAATGGCAAAATTTTATTTCATTAGTCACCAATAGGTGAAATGTAAAGCTATATCTCCGGCCATCTATAGCTGCCATATGCAGGAATCATTCATATTAATAACGTTTTAAGAAGTGAAGCGAACGGGGGGGGGGGGGACACTTTGCTGTTCTTTTATAGAAAATCAACCCCAATATCTGGGCGCCATGACGATAGGGCAGTGACGTGCCGAAAATTGTCATAACATTGAATATTTATGGACCACGCTGCATGAAACATCTCGTTTATAAGATTTGCGAGCGAGCGAAGCGAGCGAGGAAAAATGAACTTTAATTACTTTGCTGTTGCGCATTTCAATAAAGAAAGTGGACCTAACAAGTATTCGGGTGCCATGGCGATAGGGCAGCGACGTGCCTGAATATTGCAATAACATCCTATGGAAATATTCATGAACCTCGCTGCCTGAGACTCATTTTCTAAGATTTCCGAGCGAGCGAAGCGAGCGAAGAAAAATGCACTCTAATTTGTTGCTCATTTCAATATAGAAAGTAACGTAACCCTAATTTCTGGGCGCCGTGGCGATAAGGCAGTGACGTGCCCGAAAATTCTCATAATACTGAACATTCATGGACATATTACAATAACATATACTATGGAAATATTCTCGCTACCTGAAACTATCTCGTTTCAGAGTTTTGTGAATGAGCGCAGAGAGCGACGAAAACGCACTTTACTATCTCCCAAATGTTTCCAAAACACCCCAAGTGTTATATTGTTATTTCTTATTATAGTTTCCAAGAAGTCGATGTTTTATAAAATACTCTCATGGCACTCCGGTTGAACAGGCTGTATTAGAGGGTCATAATTTAAGGGCCTGAATGACTAGACCGGGGTCAGCCAGGAGTACTCCATGCATCTTGAGAGCGGGAAAAATGTTCATTTTAAAGTGAACAGACACATTAAATACCCCTCTCTCTTTTCCATATCTCCATTCATTTTCGTCAGATTTTATTCGAATTCGTCCGACCGGCAATCCGCTGCAAAATTTTATCATAAAATCCATATTTGGGAAGTCGATTTCAAGAAATTGTCATTCAAATTCGTCACATAGACAAGACCTTACAACGAGCGGGTGACGATTTTGAAAAACTCTTTATAAATGAATGGCCAAAGACGTATATTATCTAGGCCTTATTATTAAGTTGCAGGACAATAGCAAATAAAAATGGGTTCAAATTGAAGGAAACCCGACTGGAAACGTTATTATCTCACATTATTTTCCACTTTCCTTCCTCTCTCCCCTTTCACGTGACCCTCTTGTGCGCCCCTCCCCTATCGGAGCCAGTTGGTATGGATATGTTTTTAATAATTTAACCTAAAAATCACTATTCTGATGTCACTTTGGATAATGTTTTTCGCCTAATTATTCTTTTTTTGTTGTTGTTCAAGCAGATTTCTGCTCGCCAGTTTGGGGCGATACTACAAACGAATTTGAATAATTCTTTGAATGATTGCAAGGTGGCATAATGTACAAAATTCGAAAATGAATGGTGAAAGACGACATTGATTAATTATAGATTTGCCAGATTAGGAAGTTACGGGACAAAATCAAAATAAAATGTATTAAAATAGACGGAAAGACCAATATTTTATCACGGTATTTTTCCCTTTCCATCATCTCTCCCCTTGCTTCTTTTTTTGTTATTTATCTTTTTTTAAGCGGACCTCTGCTCGCCAACGGGGGGGGGGGGGGGGGGAGTTAGTTTATAACTCATTTATGTCTGTTTGAGTGGATTTCGTATTTGTAAAATATATACAAAAACTGTATGTATTTTTTTTTTTAATTCGTGTCGATTTGCAAAATTTGGTGGCTGAGGTTCGCCGAATGTACGCCAGTAGGCCTATACACGTTGACTTTGTTGATGGGTGGTGACTGAGCTGAGTGAGTAAGCTCTGTGCCTGGCATGCATGTCATTTTGAAGTCGAGATCCAACTTATTTTGTTGTCATATTTATTTTATCCAAGCCCGATGAAAAAAAAACAACCCCAATTGCAATGTAAAGATAGAACATGAATGCATTTACTAACACAACATGACTGAAAACTGAATACAAATTGCTAACATTTTTTTTCCTCACCACGCCACGCTCTCTGACATGTATAATCAATTACTTTTAGGGGAGGGATGTTTCAATAATAAAATATCTTTTTCAGAAGAATTTTGTCAAGGGTGGGGACACACAAAGTTATGACCTGGATATGACAAAATTTATTGGGGGGGGGGGGGGGAGATGTGCCTCTTGTTATCCCCTTTGGATGGCTACTGTTTACAAAAATAATCGCAACGAAACGAAACCTATATTGGGTTTACTTTTTTTATACACTACAGGGAACCAAACGTAAAAATATATCTATTTCTGCAGTGTCAAGAATAATAGCGCCGCTAAGGCGTGGGTCTGCCGCCTTTGACGGCCTTTCTAGTTTGGGTAATGTGCTGGAACTTGTTGAAGTTGACGTAAAGGAGGAGATTTGCACAGTGCCAGAGCCTGAAACTTCGCTACGTTTCACACATATAATTTGTGTATTAAACTATTCGTACAAAATGGTTAGTATTACTAGTATGGTAACATCACTGGTATAACAACGAATGCTAACTAATGAAATTCATTAACTTGAAGCTCCTCAACTTTTATTCTCATTTTGTCTGTTATTTATATCCTGCGAAACTTACAGATGTTTTTACCGTGTATGTTAATTGATGTATAATTCTGTTTTGTGACAGATTTATATACATGTATGGATCAGTTTTGTTTAATGTGTAACAAATAAACGTTGAAATTCTTTTCAAATATATTTCAAAGTATGTTAACAGTTTTTGCTTACATGCAATGGAGTCTATCTGAATAGGCTGAGGCAATTTTTTTTAAATCGGGAAAGGAGCATTCAATAGATAACATGAAATAATAAGTGGTAAAATAAGAACTCGAGTGGTACAACCATTTGGAATAATAAAAACATTTATCAAAATTCAAATGTCAAATTTTGGATTATAGCCCCTATGAACATCAGTGTATCATTGGAAATAATATAAATCTTTATTTATTAATAATCACTCTATTTCAATTTGTGGGGGGAAACTCTAACGAAAACAAAAGAGATGAACGAGGTTATTTGAAAGGCAGACATGTCTTTTATCCATTCAACAGGGAAAAAAAATGTAAATGCGTAAGGGATAAGATAGAAAGAGGGTGTGCGTGTGTTTGTGTGTGTTGGTGTGTGTGTGTGTGTCATAAAGAGAGGGAGAGAGAGAGAGAGAGAGAGAGAGGGGGTAAGATATATATATATATATATATATTATATACAAATTATGTATAACAATGCGCCTCCCGGCTATAACCATAATGGCTTTATGGCAACACAAGGACTTGGGACCCTTGTTGTGCGGTTACACATTGTGGGGAAGAATTGCATAGTGGAGTCACCAGAGTGCTCAAACTGCGAGCAGTGAGCATTGCATATAACGCAAATAGTGAACGTCTCACATAGAGACTCTCCACGCAATCTAAGACAGTGCTCAAACTGCATGTGCAGTGAGCGTTAATACAATAATATAATAATAATATATAATATATATATATATATATATTAAATGATAGTGGTATGTTTTATTGAGAGAAAAAAATATCGCATCTCTGCCTGGGGGCTGAAGTGAACAATATTCGTCTAATGCTTAATAGTGCAACATACAGCCATGGAATGAGACCAAGCTTCTGTAGTAAAGGTACTATAATATGCATTCAATCTAATGAAAATGATTTGTCTTTGTATTTCAATTTCTTTTAGATTACAAATAAATAAATTGAATTCAACTTGAATCTTGCCACTTATGTGTAAGCACGATTGCAAAGCCTTTCACAAAATCAGCCTAAGGCAATATGAATAGCCATTTGCGTCATCTTTTAAAACTTGCGAACATAACAATAACATAATCCGAGCATAATATCTGTCGGCAATACAATAAGCTTTTGAAATTATCCATGAATTGATTTCTTGACAGTCTACTCCAGGGTATAAACTACCTTTAGAATTTCTTTTCTGTATCATTCCATTAAGAGAGACAAGGAATTGCTGAAAAGAGGAAGCTTTAAAGTGAGAAAAAAGGAGCTTGAAACGCTCAAGTCTTTATCTGAACAGAAATTACAACTTTTTCCTTCATTGCACTCAAAAGAAAATTACATCATTTGAAATGTGGATATACAGGAGAATGATGAGAATATCATGGAAACAGATGAAAACTAACAAAGAAATAATTATTGCGCATGGCAGGGCTAATAAACAACCTACCCCGATAGGACTAGTTTATAAGGAAAGAAAGGCAAAATAATGTTGTCACATCAAAAGACATCAGAGTCTCTTGAAAGATATGCTGGAAGGGAGAGTAGAATGTACTAGACCAAGAGGGAAGCCGAGAACCATCTGGGAGAAAAACATTAACACCTGGAGTGGAAAAACATTGCAAGAGTGCACTAAAATGGCACAAAACATAGATTTGTGGAAAAAAAAATGTTGCAATCAACCTCCGAACTCGGAGAAGATACAACGATAGATAGAACTAGAGAACAAAATAATAAATGGAGTTGGGTAGGGAGGGAGGGAGGAGGCTCTGTTGTATCCAATCATTATACACAGGGGCGTAACCCCCTCAAAGGGGGGGGGGGGGGCGGAGTGTACCGGACAGCTTCATGTGTCCTATTGCAATCATGCCTGTTTTTTATTCATTCTAGGCCTTCTTTTAAGGGGCGTACACCTGCTCCATCTATATCCAGAAATAATTATGTCACTGTATGTTTGCTCTTGAATGGTCAACCATTTTTATGGAGCTCCAAATAATTCCCTCCCATAGATATTAGTGAGTTTTCGATTTGCACGTTCACTAGTGTACTGCGACGTAAGCGGTCATTTTTGAAGCAGTGCGCATGCGCATCGACGAGCTCATCGTTCGTTGCAGATTTCTAGAACGTGTTCACCCTTGTTTTGCTGTCGTTCAGAAACTGTGACGACGATGGCGCAATCTTTGGTAAGCACTATACAAAACACCACATTAGAAGTCACAAAATGGACCCAAGTGACTTGAATCTGCAAGCGGAGAGAGTTCTCTAAAACTAACACATTCTCTGTGATTTCCCTTAAATCGAAATTGTTGCAGAATAATCCATAAAATGAACACATTTTATCTATGCATCGCCAATCTGTTGCAGCATACAGTATGCATGAAGATGACGTCATTATAGCTGAGTGTATGTCGTCGTGTGAAATCGAAAAGGTAATAAATAACATCTGCGTGCCTCGTCAACCCTACTTCAAGAAATGACCACATACGTTGCGACGTCCACTAGTGAACGTGCAAATCGAAAACTCTCTATTGTACGTGGGAGGGAATTATTTGGAGCTCTACGACCGCGCTCGCTTTATGCGCGTGTCACAACTATCTCTTTCAATATGGTTCCATCATATGCAGGGTAGACCTATATTTGGAGAGTGAGACTTTCCAAGACTTGACCCTTAGAATCTCGTGTATAAACCATGTGACTTCATAATTTGTACCAAATGGAGAAAGTGAAAATATATATGAAATCATATATTTCCATATTTTTAATGTGGTGTACTGTTTATTCAAACTTCTTAAAAGTAGGATACGTTGCGTTATAGACACTCTCTTTAGCCATAGAGTACGCCGCCATAGCTCCGAATTTCGGCAGATTTGTGCACTTTTATCTAAAAATACAAACCTCGGTACAGCTGTTAAATTATATATATTGAACAATATTCGATATCGAAGCACTTTCAAAAACGACTATATGTGTATTTTTTGAAGGAAATTGAAATTATATATTACCCCAGATAAATGAATCGTTCACCTAGATATTCGGACCCTTTATTCGCTCCATAAAGGCAGTGGTACCCTAAATACAATAAGAGCGATTCTTTTTGTCGAATTGTACTAAGGGTTTTGTGCAGTAGGTACTGGGTGTTGGTACAGAAATCGATGATGGCAATAATTAGCGTTAAAAATGGTAAGGGTACATTTTTGTTCTTTATAAAAGCAAGTCATTTTAGACAAGAATGCGTTTGTTTATTAAAGGACTATATCACATATCACACGTTCGACAATGACAAACATTTTGTTCCTGGTTCCTGAGAAATATGGGTGCAAGCAAAGGAAAGGGAAGAAGGAGGAAAAAGACGAATTATGAAACGAATATAAATATATTAATGTAGCGGGAAAAAAGGAAATAATAAGAATAACCATTACTGAAGAGGTATAGTGGACAGGAAGGATGAAAAAATGAATGAGAAACTAATCTGAAGAAGGATTAAATTAAATACGAAGATGCATAAGTGGCAGAAGATGTCAATGAAAAGGCAAATCAATTTGACAAGGTATAGGGAAGATGAAGAAAGTAATCATTAGAACTTCACTTATGTTTTTTGAATTGTATGCCTCCGGTGAATGGCTATTATTTAAAAAAACCATAATATATATATATATATATATATTATCGAGGATAAACGTAACAATGCTGTTGCTTTGAGATTAGTCAGTTTAGGCTATGAGTGTATCAACGCACCACCATGGGTGAAAATAAACGAATTGCATCTCGACAATGTGACGAAATATAAAGAGACCATTCTTGTAAAGAAATTACCAGGTTAAAATAATTATGCCAACGAGAGTTATAAATTAAACGTGTATAAAGACGACACACCACTACGGACGGCAGGAGTGGATGGGTGAGCCCAAGCCATGGCTGAGCCCATGCTACGCCATGCACAGTTTAAAATGTTACAAAAATAGGACGAGTTTGCCGATGACTTTTTCCACCACTGGCGAGCTGTATTATCGACTTACGGTGCTTAAACACTCGATCACCAAAAACGCTTTCTCACCGAGCAACGTAACATCGCATGTAGGGCTTTTTTCACTGACCTCTACGACCGCTTAACCACGTAGGGTCCGATTTTTTTTATGGACGAAATTTTTACACTTTGCATTGTATAGGAACAACACCATGAATTGATGAAAAATCGCCCATATACGTTTTTCTTTTTCTTTCTTTTTTCTTTTTCGTGGAGGCTTGGGGGGGGGGGGGGGGGGGGGTCATTCCATATCAGTTATTGATTAGTATGGGCTACTGCACATAGGTTCCAAATTTGGTAGTTTACGACAAAAGTGTGCAATTTTTTCCAGCTGTGCCACGGTATTATACCTCCATAACGATTGATGTGTCTCGACTCGGTAAGTGATATAGCGCCATCAGCGTTCGTTTGTCTCAGTTTTGGGGGGAGGCTGTTCGTTGAGTAAACATCTCGATTGCAGGTGTATACATGTAAAGCAAAGACCTGAATTCAATCAGTAAAGATTTCTACATATTTGGCAAACATGCGGTTTGGGACGAAAGTATGCTCATTTTGACTACTTGCTCACTGCAATACCGTGGGCTGTAGGCATATCATTCGATTCTGGTTCTCTTTCCTCTTTTCTCAGACTATGATCCGTTTTATACCTTCTCGCTCTCTCCTCCCCCCACCCCCTTCCTATCCGCCTTTTACGTCTTTCCACAATTTGTTACTCCCTTGAGAGTCCCTTTCCTTTCTCCTACACTCTTTCATGCACCGCCATCGTTCTTACTTGCTCCTTCTCTCCTATTTTATTTCTCATTTTCTCATCTTTTATTTCTCCTTTTCTCCCACCATTCCAAAGCCTCTCTATTCCTTAAATAATACCTGCAACCATAAAAACCCACAAATAAATAAAACGATATAAAAAACATTGGTTATTATATGCCTAAGAGAGATATTTAGAGATGTAGTTGTACTGTGTTATATTGTATATACCGTGTTAAACATCATTGATACATAACAATATTCTGTTAAAAATCATATATATATCAGATAAATTATGTAACTCATATTAAATTATGAATATAGCAAATGATAAGTTACCATTATACAGGTATGAGAATTTAATGTCATGAGTCGTGTTCTACCATTCACATTTTCAGCTTTAGCGCCCTCATTAGTTGATGAGTAAAAGAGCAATTAAGGAGAGTCGCCGCGATTGACTGATATTAAAGGACAAGTAACCCCACGTGATATTCTAGATGCACCTATTGTCTGCTACGTCTTTCCATGGAGGCTGCCATTTTGTGCATGACACGGATCATTAGGTACCATATGCATTGATAATAGCCTACCTTTACAACAGATACGTCGCTTTGTTCTGATTGTATTACGATTGTTATTGGCCATGGGCCTAGATAATTGACGACCCATGAGTTCTAATAGCCATCCTGTAAAGCAGATTCCTCGCTTTGTTTTGGTATTGTTACGATTGTCTCCGTCCTTGACGTCAATTCTCCGTCCTTGACGTATATTTTTTTATGAAGTATATTTTTTATGAACAAATTAAGACCTTTTAAAAAATATATAAAACTAAACTTACATTTCAGAATATGTGACTTTATCTAATATATATTTGTCCTCTAAAAATCAATTACAAGTTAACGATGAAGGAAATTTTACTTGGGATGAAAAATATGTTCGTGTACACATAAAGTAATGGCAGCCCCCTTATTATTGCTAGCAGACGATAACTTGGCTGGAAAATAGTGATTTATATCTATATCCTGTGTTTTTACATGAAATTGCATGTATCAAATAAGAGGCATATACTACACCATTCAAAATAAGCTAATTCATACGCTGAGGTTAATTTCCCTTTAAACATTAAATTGTGGGCGATTTATTGCTGATATGCCAAATAAATCGCGGACAAATTGGATCCCCCCCCCTCTCTCTCTCTCTCTCTCTCTCTATATATATATATATGTATATATCTGCCTCTCTCCATGCCCCTTCCCTTCCCTTCTTTCCATCCCCCTTTAGAATGAAGTACAATCCACAAGAACTTAGTTATGTAAAATTCCTTACATGGGTTCATCAACACTTTTTTTACCCTTCATTTCTTCATTATGTTAATCCCCTTTTCTTCAATACGCCCATTATATTTTACTTTGCATCTTCTATCCTTTTGATAAACAAAAAAGAGCGTTTTAGAATAGATTTTGCTGTTGGTATAAACTGCATAAGGGTATAGACTGCATAAGGGTATAGCATTTGACTGGTACGTGATAACAATATGTAACCAGCGAATCCATAAGTCCACCTTTCCTCACCTTTCCCCACCTTTCTTCAATACTTATGTCAAAAAATGCATCCATAAGTCCACCTTTCCTCACCTTTCCCCACCTTTCCCCACCTTTCTTCAATACTTATGTCAAAAAATGATGTCATTATTTTATGATCATCATTAAACTGTTTATATGACTAGAAATAACGCAGCGAATACATTCCCATTTTTGGAATATAAATCTAATAAGAGCCAGATGGTTTATTGATTTCATGAGTAGACTAACTGCTTTGAATAATGAATATATATATAAATATTCATGATTTTACACTTGATGATATGCTTCATGATGAAAATGGTCATCGAAAGATTGACTGGTCTCAATGTATTGCGCACATGTCCATCCATGTTTAATTGTTGACGTACATATCCAAGTTCAAGGTCATTAATTCTTCACAACAATACATTTTAAAAAGAGGAAAATGTGACCAAAAATCTATAAGGCAAGTTTTTTACAGACAAAATTTATCAACAAATTACAATGAACTTTACTATAATAAATCATATCAAAACAGAATGAAATATGAATAGACATTATTATTATTGTGGAGGGAGCTAAATATACTCTTTAGTGGGTTGGCACAGTAGTAGTAGTAGTATAGTAGTAGTAGTAGTAGTAGTAGTAGTAGTAGTAGTAGTAGTAGTAGTAGTAGTAGTAATAATAGTAGAAGTAGTAGTAGTAGTAGTAGTAGTAGTCAGAAAAGGTGCTCCCGGAGGGGGGGGGGGCACAGTACCCCGCCACTTTTTCAAGTACCCCAAAAGTGCCCCCTTTTATCTATAAAAAGTGCCCCTTTTCATAGCTGATATGTGTCCCCTTTTCTTCGTATAGTACCCCCACCCCTTCTTTCTAAAAGTGCCCTTTTTACTCCTGATGAGTGCCCCCTTTTACCTCAGACATTACTGGCCCTTATGAAATCTAACAATTGCCCCTTTTTTCGCCTTATTAGTGCCCATTTCCCGTTCTAATAGTGCAATTTTTCCTTCTGTAAGCGCCTCTTTTCACTTCTGATAAGTGCCCCTTTTCCTTCGTATAACTTCGCCCCTTATTCTCTGTGATATATGCCCTTTTCACCTTCTGATAAGTGTCCCCTTTAACCTCAGACATTACTGCCCCTTTTGAAATCTGTGCCTTTGTTTTTCGTGTGATTAGTGCCCATTGTCCGTTCTAATAGTACAATTTTCCCTTTTTATAAGTGCCCTTTATCACCTTCTGCAGCAGTAGTAGTAGTAGTAGTAGTAGTAATAGTAGTAGTAATGTTCTAATAAGTATTATTTTCATTAGTATTGTCATTATCATTGTTATTATTATTATTATTATTATTATTACAATAACTCTAAGTGCGATATAGGGCGAAATCTTTTATCCCATTCTTTTGTTACGTTTCGCCCTAACCCACACTCGTTTCCCCTGAACGTCGAATTTCTATTGTGACGGAATAAACCTATTGTTAGGTTTCACCTTAAGTCGCAGTTAGGTAAATTATTATTATTATTATTATTATTATTCTTATTCTTATTATTCTTCTTCTTATTATTATTATTACTACTACTACTACTACTACTACTACTACTACTACTACTACTACTACTACTACTACTACTACAACTACTGCTGCTACTTGTATTACTATTTTTATTGCTGTTTTTGTTGTTATCGTTTTTGTTGTCATTAGTTATTAAAATATAACTGGATTTAATATTGGTTTAGGTAAAAACGCTGTGACTGTCGCGTAATTTGGTCACAACAGATCTGCTCAAGGAAAATAAACCTTCATGTGACATAACTTTCCTACTTGTCAATTTGTTCTTTCTCTAATACAATTGAGTTATAGGGTAAAATAAGAAGGTATTTTTCTCACAAGGGCCAATTTAAATCTCCTAGGTAATAACGACTTTATGTCATTGGAAGAAGAGAGAAACGCGATGATGAGACTAGGCTTATTACCTTCCCATTCTGACAGCTCGATCGAATTACAATACAGTCACATTATGAATAAAAAATCGTGCTTTTCATAAAGATTATTGTAGTCTCCGAATTTGAACAGCGGTTTTTAACCAAACATTGTCGGAATTCGCACGGGGGAGTTGTCGCGGACAAGGTGCATCGGCAAACCGTTATTCCACCCTCTGTGTGGCTGTGCGCATCCCCAAGAATTGAAGTATTGCTTCGAATTGGGCGATTGCTGGTTTTTTTCTTCCGAGTTGTCACGGACTTGGAAGTGAAATTGTTCTGAGATGAGATGTCCAATACGATCGATATTTTAATTTCAAACAATTCGACTCGGTACCAGGAAGGGGGTCGGATGAAATATAGCGAAAAGGTCAGTTGAAGAACTATTTGTAACCAAAAAGACTTCTTAATATGAACTTAACATATTTTGAAGGTTCGATAAATGATAATCAGTACAATAATAAAGCCTCAGCTTAATCATAATTAAGCTCTGATGTAAACCAATTATAAACACCTACATCTATACACTGTGATTAATGTTGAGTGGCAAATATTTGACAACAAATGTTACTAAGTTAGGCAGACATTATCTTTGCTTGCAATTTCTAACCGATCTCGATATTTTCTCTCTTTTTTTTTAATCATAAACAGAGCTTGTAAACCAAATTCTTTTCACGACATTAGACTAGTTTGTACGTTGTACAATAACTATGGTGCATTCAAGCCCAGTTAAACAAATATTTAGTCATGCAACAGTTAGTAAAGCATATGGAATAAGATTTTTTTTTAATGTCAAATTCGAAGCTAACTCTTATTTTAATTTTTAACATCAACGATTGGATTCAACCATCATACCTTGCGCAAGCGCCCCTCTAGACAAAACAACAGCAACAACAACAACAACAGCAAAACAAACATCAGCAAGGCAATTACCCGCCCCTCCACATCTCGTTTCCATATAACAGATACACCCATACAAAAAAATTAAAAATACATTTCGTCGAGCCCAATTTTTTCCATCCTCGAATATTACAGATCAGCATACGTACAGATATATTTCATCCCTTGATAAAACATGTACTTTTCTTTTACCCTCTCCCAAGAGTTTACCCACCTTTTCTTCGAGTTATTGCACTTTTGCCCTCTTTCGATTGAAATATCAGCCTGTAACCAAGCTGTCTATATACTCGTACTGAATCACTGGCACATCCATGGGGCACACCGGACCAGTGCCCCCCCCCCCCCTTCTTTAAAAACACGATCGTGCATACCTTAATAAGTTCATGGAAATGTGCGCTCCTTGTTGTGTTTTTGTGCCCTCAATTGCACCTGTTATTATTTCTTGTTAGATTGTTTGTTGAATTGTCTGTTCTTGTTCCTTGCTGTTTTTTGTGTGTGATTTTTTTAGGGGGTTGTGTTTTTTTGTTGTGTTTTTTTTTTTTTTTTGCGTGTCAGAGATTTATTGGGTTTCTTAGCACCTCAAAGATGTAATAACTGTTTATTATAGTCTTGCTGGTCAGAGATTTATCAGAATTGTGCCACCTTTTCTTCGTTTTTCGTTTTTTATCGTTTTTTTTTAATTACTGAGATGGCCCTAGAGGTGAAGGACCACAGTCTTGATACTACTAAACGAGTTAAAGGGAAGGTTGAGTTCTGGGAAGGTAATAATTTATGAGCTTTCTCATTTCTTTTATGTCAGTTTGGAAGAACGTTATAGTAAGAATGTCCCCTGAAAACGATTGCTTTACAAATGCCCTTACATTCGAATTATGACGAGAAAAAGCTGAAATGTTCGGGCCGAACATGTGTATGTAGTCCCATATACACATTTCTGTGTGCAGTGCACGTGACTTTCAGCATGAATGATGCAATTTCTTCTCGTTTTGGTAATTCCCAAACCTTACCGCATACACCAATTATTATGTACTGTGTAATCAACCTTTCCCAATTGATTTGTGACAGTTTATTTCGCTACGTTAACGGATGACCAGAACTCAATTTTATGTTTAAACCTGAAAATAGTTTAAGGGCAATCCAACCTTTGTAATAAGTTGATTTGTGTGAAAGCAGATAAATATGGTGAAAGTTTCGATTTTTTGGAAAATGATATCACTAAGTCTATGTCAATTAAATTGGCATTTCGGTCAGTCGATTGTGACGTATTCACAGCCAATTCTCATATTTTCCGGTTTTCTCCTATATAAAACGCCTTTTCACTCTGGGCAGTACTCAAAATAAATTGTAGATAGCCTAGTTTCATCATGGTCATATGTCCTCTAACAAAAAGATCCTACCAAGTAAACAATTTTTAATGTTTGATGGGAAAATGGGAGAGTTGTCCGCCACTACATCATAGAGAGACTACAAATTCGGCCAATTTGAAATATCCATATGTATAGTGATTACAATATTTTAAAAATCATAACTTTCTAATTGCTAGTTCGATTTCGTTCAAACTTTCATTAATCTGCTCAAAATTAATGTTTTTCCTTCATTTCAGATCCATTTGCCATTAAGGTTGGATTTACTTTTAAGTTCGGTCTAATTCGAGTACAACAACTTAGACTTAGGCTCCAGGAAATTGGATGACTTATTTCAATCAAGATTAAAGTATTGGGATATACGGTTAATTTTCAAGTTTGGACCTTTTTACCGAAACTTTAAAAAATAATGCCGTTAACGTTGAAAATTTCTTACAGAAGTTTTCGCATTCAATCTGGTTGTTTTAAACGAAGTATATTCCTTTTTATATTAGGAGATAATATTTAGTGATCAAATTTAACTGTGAGGAACTTTATGACATCTAAGTTATTAGAAGTCTATCTTTTCGAAATGGATTTATCCATCAATTAATAAGTTATAACTTGTATTTTAAATATATATCATTCAATTAACAATTTTTTTTTTATCTCACTCATCTATTAATGTAAGACAAAATGAATTCTATTTAACATTATTTACCCATTAAAATAATGATTGATTGAAAAAAATATGCCTTTATATTCGTAAGCTTTTGACGTGATAAGTCATATCTTTATATTTCGAAGGGCAATCAAAACCAAGGATCAATGAAAGAGCCTCTCGATAGCACCAAAGAAAAGAACAAATTTACCCCTTAATTGTAAAGCTGTCTCCCCGCGTCCTTTTATGTCTGTCATTTTATTCAGCTGCTATATCTTTTCATGCGTGTTTTGTCGCGTCGTGGCATTTATTAGCATTATTGCTCCCTCCTTATCCCGATTATGTTTGTATTCGCTGTGCTCATCCGTGCCCGACACTGGTTTTATTGAATAGTTACGGTTGAAGTTAGCGCTGATTTTGATTACTTCAGTGCGCCACAGCTTCTTGCTTAATGATCATCCAATTTCCTTATACCTTCCCCAGTTGTTCACACTGCCATCGAAATACTTTTCAGCTTCAAATATATAAAGTGCCTTTGAATATCCCAAATGTAATGGTTGCAATTCATATGTCATAAGCCCATTATTTTCATTGCATGTATCACATAATAAACCACCCAGCGCTTCAGGCAAACTAAAATCACAATGACAATGCCAAAGCTATTGCGTGGCAATGTGAACGGGTCGATTGGCAGTGAAGGTGATTCAATAGGCTATATTACGTGCAAATAGTTGTTCATCTGTCCGTGCTTACACGAACCCGTATTGACTTGGCAAGGCAGTGAGAAGACGTGAGGCGATGAGGGCACACTGATACCCTCCTCACACCCCCTTCTCAAAACCAAAAGAGGGATATTAAACTCGTAGTGGTCCTCACGCGCAACTCTTATCAGTTTCGTGAATACTTAATGTATTTTTCTCTCTTCTCTGAGTTTATTCTCTATTTTGACCATTTGGCTACTTTGGCTAACTGTTTATCATCACGAGTATCATCTTTTTTTCACTGGCGTAATCATCATTATCAATATCATCATCGTCATCATCATCATTATCAAAATCCTCATAATCACGATAATCATAATTATCATCATCATTTTTATCGTCATCATCAATGGACAATAAGGATCGTCATCATCACACTCCTCCCCCTCCTTCAAATCATCGTCGTCATCATCACCGACCTAATCACCACCATCATTTTCATCATCATCACCACCACAATAAGTAATCAACATCATCTTATTCATTATCTCCATCATCACTATATTCATCCTCATTATTTATCAACATTATCAAAATCATGATTATCACCATCAGCATCATCATCACCATTGGACCGTTATGATCATCGTCATCATCGCGATCCTCTTCTTCCTTCTAATCATTGTCGTTATCATCACTGACCTAATCATCATCACCACTACAATTATGAAATCAACATTATGAACATTATCCTTATCATTATTTCTGTTATCACTATAATCATCTTTATTATCATCTTTATCAAAATCATGATTATCACCATCATCATCATCATCATCATATTATTATTATTATTATTATTATTAGTAGTAGTAGTAGTAGTAGTAGTATTGTCCTAATGTCTTAAAAGTCTTAATGTATCATTCCAAAACCACGTGATTCTAGGACAACTCTCTCCTAGACTTTCAGTTCCCAGACAACAAATCCGAAAAACTACCCTATGACAAATAACCCGGACAATATCGATGATATTTTGAAGCACAATTTTTCATTTCAATATCGTGTAAAGAGCATAACCGATAAATTAAAATAAAATGCAACAAATAATTTTAAAAATATCTCTTTAGGGTATAGAAGTGTTACATCAGTATGGATTACACTTTTCCTTCTGCAAAAGTTCAATCCTTAAGAATTAAACGTCTGGTGATATCTGTTTATATCTTCTTCACCTTCAAAACAATTTTATTTTGTGCTTTCAACTTTGATAAAGAATTAAGTTATATATATACATTTAAAAAAAATTCTTTATTACACTTTTAAGAATATAATTATCTTAAAGTTATGTTTGAAAAGAAATATTGTTTTGTTACTTAATATGAAACTTCCTTTTTAAACCGGCCCGTCAAATACAAGAGCGACTGCCTCTGCTACTGTAATATCAAATGCATCTGAGAAGTAGTTTAGAAAACAGCGCCCGATATCAGTTTCTAATTGTTCTCAATTATCGCAATTGATATGACTGCTAAACCTGCATCTATGCTAATTAGCATTCATGAATTCGTATCATCCCCTTTACGGGTTAAGAAACAAGACAGTAACAAGAACCGATTTCCTGGCAGTGTGGTGTAATCGATACTCGGGTATCGGGTTTTCCCCTCTTTTCGCCAAAGGTTTGGAACGTTGGAAAAACATGAGAATAATAATTTGAGCCTCTATGAGAGAACCATAAGACAAATATCTAGTTTCAGAAATAAAAAATGACAACTGAGACATCAACAAACAAGAAAGACAATTCATAAATTTGTGATAAACAGCAAGATTAATTTATGAGAAACTGCCCGTTTATTGTTTTAGCAATAACCGCTAATTATTTTTGTTAACCCTTGAACAGGATGCAAAATTGATATAATTGACAATATTATATTTTCCTCTACTATGCGTCTCCATACCAGCCACTCTTTTAGTGGTTTTTTAAATGTCGAATTATTTCTAAAAGTAAATACTGTTTTAGGCATAAAAAGGAATTTTGTATTAATTCAATCATTCCAACTTCTTCTTATTTATTTGATTTATTTGATTACTTTTTGGATTTTTTCCGTCTGATTTTTCTCATGTATTTTTTTCCCCAGTGGTTATTTTACCAGAAACAAGATGTAAAACAGTCCTGGAGCTGATCTTGTTATCCTGCATAAACATGTTTGAAGAAGTTGGTGTTATTTATCGACCACCGAACCAACCTGTGCAAATGTTTTGAGACAATCTGGAATGTTCAGTACAATGTTCAGTATTTTAAGTAAAGAACATAGACATGTATATTTATTAGGAGATTTTTAACCTTACTTTTTGGAAATCCTTCTTGTCATAATATTATATTTTCTTCTAGTATGCGTCTCCATACCAGCCACTCTTTTAATGGTTTTTGAAATGTCAAAATATTTCTAAAAGTGAATACTGTTTTAGTCATAAAGAGGAATTTTGTATTAATTCAGTCATTCCAACTTCTTCTTATTTATTTACTTTCTCTTTACAAATGATAGTCATTTGATTACTTTGGATTTTTTTCGGTCTGATTTTTCTCATGTAGTTTTTTTTTTCTTCCAGTGGTTATTTTACCAGAAACAAGATGTAAAAAAGTCCTGGGGGTATTTTATAAAGCTGTTCGTAAAGTTACGCATGACTTTACGAACGACTTGAATATGAAGTGCGAGATAGGATTCCCAAAGTTTTTCCTGATGTTTTAACAAAGTGTGACTGTATTTCCAATCACCTCAATTAGATTGTGGCAAAGTATATACCTTGTATTAAAATGTTTGTTATAATGAGAATGCTAATTTACATCTGCACAGTTCAACTTTAACGGATGCGATTAAAAATGATTGAGAATCACGTTTTGCTTGCCATATTCAAGTCATTCGTAAACTCGTGCGTATCTTCACGAACAGCTCTATGAAACCGTCACCCCCCCCCCCCCCCCCGGAGCTATATCCTGCATATACGTTATGTTTGAAGAAGTTGGCGCTATTTATCGACGAGCAAACCAACATGTGCAAATGTTTTGAGACAATCTGGAACATAATGTTCAGTGTTTTAAGTAAAGAACATAGACATGTATATTTATTAGGAGATTTTAACCTTAATTTGTTGGAAATGCCTTTCTTGTCATAATGTTAATGCTTCTTGGAACCTTTTTATGGTATATTCCATGTACCTACAAATTCACACCCAACACGTGTAACAAATAAATCTGCAACATTATTGGATAATATATTTATTTACTTGAGCAAAGTTTTTTATTCGGTAAATCATGATATACTATTAAGAAAATTATATTGTTATAGAATAAGGGGTGGATTTAGAATGGTTTAAGAATTATTTAGTCAATAGACAAAAAGTTTGTTTGTATAGATAATGTAAATTCAAACTCATTGACTAGCAAATGTTGAGTAACGCAATGAACCATTACTGGTCCATTGCCCTTTACAATTTAAGTTAACGTTATGTGCAATATTTCAAATCTGTTGAATTTCATCTTGTTTGCAGATGGCACCAGTGTATTTGTGTCACGTAAAGATATAGATATTTTACAATGTAAATTTATTTAAGAACTTAACCAACCTGTTCAATGGTCGGAAATAAATAAATAAGTTATATCAATGTAGATAATACACATTATATGGTATTCACAAATGTCCTTCAATTTTGTCGTTAACATACAGGAAACTGAAATAGAACGTGTTACTAGATTAAAATTTCTGGACGTAACTACTGATGGGAAATTTACGTGGAATGAACACACTGGTGTCATCTGTAAGACTATATAAAAATATTGGCATACTTAATAATTTTATTTGTTCCCCAAGGATATATTGTTAATGTTATACCCTAGTATCACTTTATTTGAATTATTGTATATAGATATGGGTAATTCTACTGCCAAAAGTATTGAGAGTATTTTAAGCTTCAAAAACCAGCTATAACAATTATTACACTTAGCTAGTATTTACCTCGGTCGCTTAGCTCAGTGGCGTATCTACGGGGCAGGGGGCACGTGACCAGTTGGCACTTGGAGGGGCGCAAAAAAACGCAAAGGATAGAAAGAAAGAAAATGGGAAATTAAGAAAAATCATAATCCTTACGTTATGCGCCCCCGAATCCGAAGGGTAAATGCACTAGAAATCTAGTTTTTGAAGGTTTGGAATGCGAAAATTTTCCAAAGCTCCGTCGCTTTGCTCCCTCGCATAATTATTTTCTTTCACGATCTTGTAATTTCGCGCCTCCAGTATACAGTTCTTAAATAGCTTCAAGGGTCCAAAATTGTAAGAAATTAAGATGTAATTGCTTTGCTCGCTATATCATGTAAGTTTCATATGACTCCTGCTAAATATTGCACCCCCAATGTAGGATAAAGTGTATAAAACAGCATTTGCAAAGGTACAACTTTTGAAATAAATCTCAACTTCAGGTAGCAATGCTGAATTTCTCGACTCTTTCTCAATCCTATACGGTTTTCGTTAGTTTTGCTCCCGATTGTAGAAGTGAGTGAAGAGAAAACCGTTTATCAATGTATAAAATTTGAGCTTCTCTACCGCTTAATTGCAGTGGTCAATGCAGAATTTCCTGGTAAAATGCACAAAAAATAGCGTTTTTAGGGTTAAAAATTGAAAAATTTGCCGCTCGGTCGCTTTGCCCCCTCTCTTGTACAATAAAATATATCAGATTGGGCACTCGGGGGGGGGGGGGGATGCGTAATTACATTGTTTGCCCCGGGCGCCATAATCCCTAGATACGCCACTGGCTTCGCTCCCTCGCCGGTCATCCTCCCCCGCCCCCAATCATGAACACGGAACACAGATCGACAGCACCGATTCCATGTTCAAGAACCACGTCATTTCAAAAGTCCATATTTTATAAAGGTCCGAAAATTTGGAATTAAATACCGAGTGATATCAAAACTAGTTAATCAATGAATATTTTTAAGGAAAACTTTAAAATGAATTTACTTCAGAAGATTACGTGTGATAGGCATTTTATATTAGTGTGTGTGTAGATGTATACGCATTCAAACCGATGACATCGAACAAAGAGAACAATGGGTCACCGGTAGTAATTCAATAGGTCATCGGTTGGCAACAATTGGTGAGGTTTATTCCGTCAATGAATTTTGTGACGCAATTCAATAGCAATAGCATTTCCCTGCAATTTTTAAAGTATCTTATTGTAAATGTTTTATTGTATTTTTTGTATTGTTTTTATGAATTTGCTAAACAAATTTCAATTGAAAGGAATTGAATTGAAATAATTGAATAAATAAGTAATGTTATACTATCTTGCTTCTGTGTATATGTCTTCATTAACACAATTCCAGAAATCCTCAACAGATCAAAAAGATTATTTTAAAAATCCCGAAATAGAAATTGAGCAATATATATATGAGCGCGCCTTAAAAAGCGGAATCATAAACCAATGGTCTTGTCTGCGAAATGCTTGCATTTTAGAAATCAATAATCTCACTCCAATTTCTTGAACCGTCCCCGTGAATACGTACAAAGGATATAGGTTGATTCCAGCTTTAGATCAATATCCCCACCCTATATTATTTTGTGTAGGTTTCCGAACAATCGAAATACACCCTAAGACCTTTAATCACAGGCGTTTAAGTAGGAACAATCGGTATGATTAGCGGCATAAATTGTCAGAAAGAGACCTAGTTATTTTTTCGGGTTTTTTTCTCGTGTGATCTTTCTCAAAATGTAATGATGCGTTTGGCTTATGATATTTAGAGATTCCAGTATTTGTAACAAAATCATAATTGTCTATCTTTTGCCAACCTCATTTTATTGTAACTATTTTGGGGGTCATTACTTCCTAGAAATCTGGGGCGACTATTGATTATATATGTAGTTTGTATGTAGTTTGCACACCTACTCTATTTTTATTCCTAAAGTTTTCAAATCCTCCTCTCTTATTTGAATAAATATATAATTTGATTTGTGTTTAGTTCTGTTTCGATATCTGTCTCCATAATTTGATTAAATACATTTTAATATTTTTCCGACTATACACATACACCATTTCTGATGAATTATTTCATTATTTTGATGTAATTCTAAAGTCATTTGATGATTCTTTCTTCTTCTTTTTTTTTCTTTTCTGTCCAGTGTGTGTGTGTGTGTGTGTGTGTGTGATGTGCGTTTCCATCTCTCTCTCTCTCTCTCCCTATCTTCCTCTTTCTTCGCTCTTGTTTCCCCTTTCTCCCACCCCCTATTTCTCACCATTCGACCTCTCTCACCATGTCTCTGATCCTGTTTAACTTTAATATTGGTATCTACCCCTTCTGTTTTCTCCATTAATTTAATACTTCATTTTTCTAAGTAATTATCGGATACCTTATGCCGCGTACTTTCAGTATAGATTGTAAGAAAACTATCACTGTTTTAATTTATAAAAAACAACAATTATGTTGTTTTCTGCATTAACCGTTAGATAAGATTTCAATGCAGATGTGCTTTGCCACGAGATATAATTATCGATTATATGCTGAGGTTATAGTAGAACATCTATAACACTAGCGCATATATCGTTACCCATTGACTACTTCATTCTCTAATTCCCATAGATTTAATACAGGGATTACCCCGTTCCCGTGGGCAATGGGTTAAAATTCACATCGTGCATACCATGAATACACACAAAAAAATGTGCCCCTGCAATGTATTTCGGGCCCCTTTCAAAATATTAAGTCCAAATGCCCCTGAAAATTAATATGAAAACCCCCTTTCTTTCTTTTTTGCCACATATTTTTTGTAATTGTGAACGCCCCCCTTCTTGAAATCGATAGATCAATCCCTACATCTTAAGACATTAATGAAAATTTTCACACATAATACCAAACTATTTCATTTACTATTTTAGTGAAAGCAACTTGTCGAAAGCTCATCTTGCCATACCTAAAGCTGTATAGATATATTAAGCGTCTCGATGCTCGCACAAAGTCTTCTTTATTCCATGACCTTTGG
This sequence comes from Heliocidaris erythrogramma, assembly GCA_025617745.1. Classification (NCBI taxonomy): domain Eukaryota; kingdom Metazoa; phylum Echinodermata; class Echinoidea; order Camarodonta; family Echinometridae; genus Heliocidaris; species Heliocidaris erythrogramma. The sequence goes on along the minus strand of CM046872.1, from coordinate 28,184,505 downwards.
GTTGGACTTATCTTACTCTCGATTTAGTATTCCTTCTTTATTGTCTGCAGCTCGCCATCTCAGTTTCTGAGGTCGACGATTACCAGCGTAAGAAATAATCACTGAAAACCAGAAAATTCAAGGCCCTTTTCCAGACGTTTTCTCATCTTCGTTTTTCTAAACGTTTTCTTCTCGAATTATAGCCATAAGCGGCACAAATCGAACAAAACTGTATAATTCAAATGGAAAACCTTTTGAAAAAACGATTTCCTTAATGTAATTCCACTCTTCCTCGTTCAATCTATTCCCTACGGTTCTCCTTGGGTAAAAGTCGGTACTGAGAAGTCAATTATGACTCCATGTTCATCAAATCAACCCCGTCAAGTCGCAATAATTCTAGGATTCCAATTTTCACCCTCACAATGGTTTTCTTTAAGATCCCTGTGCTCCCTGTTACAATTCATTAAGCGCGACTTTCGAATAAAGTCCAGCGAGTGCAAGAGAGGGATGAAGGGAGGGAAAACCTTGGAAACGTTTTTAGAGAAATACGAAATCCGGAATTTAGCAAATCAAATCAACAACAATTTTCCATTTTCAATTGAACGGTCCAATTTTGGAGATAAAAGTGATTACACACGCAAACCAACCAACTTGAATTGTACTCCCGATGAAAAGAAGGGGGAGGCAGAGTATACAATAAAAGTATTTTCGGGGCAAATCAGGTGTTTTAGTGGTATAGAAAAGAAAATAGACCGGAAGAAAGAAAAAGATAAAGATATAAAGATGTCATGTGTTATTAAATATATATATACCCCTAATGGGTACATTAGGAGGACAGTTTTTGTCTCATTTCTATAGACAACTGTCGACCTAATGACACCAACTGTCTACCTAATGTAGGGGTCGCTATTATGACGGAATAAACGGCATTGTTAGGTGTCGACCTAATGTACCCTTTAGTAAAATATACCTATATATATATATATATATATATATATATATATATATATATACCACCCCTTTCTCTCTTTCATCTTCCCTTGGTTTCTTTATGACGTTTTACTACGTCATCCTCTCTCCCTTTCCTTCCTTCTCGCTTTTGTGTTTTCTTTTGTTTCCCTTTCTTTCTTTGTGACGTGTTTCTCTCTCTCTTTCTCTCCTCTTAACTTTCTTTACCATGGTTGCGCGAGTTTCCATGGAGCTTTGTCCCTTTTAGCGCTTCTCCTTTTTTGTTTTCTTTTTCTCTTCTTTTATGACGTTTTATTACGCCTCTATCTCTATTTCTTTCTCTCTCTCTCTCCTAACTTCTTTTACCATGGTTGCGCGAGTTTCCATGGAGCTTTCTCCCTTTCTACGCTTCTGCTCTATTACGCCTCTATATCTTTCTCTTTCTCTCTCTCTCTCTCTCCTTCCTGATCTCTACCATGGTTGCGCTGGTATCCATGGAGCTTTTGCGTTGTTGTTTTTTTTTTGCGCTTCACGCTCCTTTGTGTACCTATCTAATAAATTTTCATCATTTCTTGATGAAGGCCTATGGCCGAAAATTCGAATTTTTTCATCGTATACGGACTTTTCATTCCTTTTTTTAAATATATATATATATATATATATATAAACGACTAACGGGTACATTAGGAGGACAGTTTTTGTTCTTTTTCTTTGTTCAACTGTCGACTTAATGTACCAACTGTCGACCTAATGTAGGGGTCGCTATTATGACGGAATAAACTCCATTGTTAGGTGTCGACCTAATGTACCCGTTAGTCAAATATACATAATAATATATATATATATATATATATAATTGTAAGGAAATAAAACATATACAGCAGCTTTGGCAACTCTTTGGCAAATCCAAGCATTTGCTTGGATCATGCTGAGGCATGCGGCTTGTCTTTGTTCAAAGCTCACCTGCGCCCGACAAAGGAATTAATTGATAAGGTTGAAGATTTGTCAATCTTTCGGTCAATTGAATCTGGTGTCGCTGAAACCACTGACCCGTCTCCGTGGTTTAGTGGTCAAGGCATTGGCGTGCTAGGCCAACGACCCGGGTTCGATTCCCGGCGGAGACATTTTCTCAACCTTTCAAAAAAATTCAAAAAAATTTCAAAAAAGGAGGACAGCTCTGGGGAACTTTGATTTAAGTTACGCAACCATTATTCTCTCATTTCCTTTCACATTATGACTGTGGAGTCTATATTTTCTTCTTTTGTTCTTTATTCATTTATTGCAACAAGTGAACTTTTTCTTCATGTTGTGAAATATATATATAAAACGCCCTTTCCCCCTATCTTCAGATTGTTATCAATGGTTTATTCTTTTTTTGGAAATTATGGTAGGGGCGGTGATGAGCAGATAAACCCTTCGTCATGTTCGTTTATTGCGACTAAAATAGTGGGGTTGAAGAGATTTACCATGTGTTTACCGATAACCAGTGGTCCAAAGGGCTGTTTTATAAGAATATCAGTTATGTGGGACCAGTGGCGTAGCGTGAGTTTAACCATTGAGGGGGCACTGGCGTCATTGGGGGACACCAGTCTTACTCGGAAAATTCAATGCGACTTTACGAGGTCACTGATTAGAGGGAGGGTGCGGGAAGTAGTCATTTTGTCTTCTTTTCTCGTCCTTTTCCCCTTTCCTTTTCCCTTTATTTTTCTCTCTTTCTATCCGTTTTTAACTTTTTTAACCAGTGCCCCCTGTAGCTACGCCACTTTATAGGACTGTTACAGTGCTCAGGCGACAATTGATCCACGCTTTATTTCGTCAAAGATATAGGGTAAGGATTAAGGTGCAATATGGTATTAGGTTTTGAGTAAGGTTTGTAGTTAGGTTATGGCACAGGGTTGAAGTGAAGAACTCGGTTAGTGCAGGATAATACCGCCTATAACAATCGTCGCCTCAGTATGTGTCGTACAATCGGCATACTTACTTAGTCTTATGGTCACAGGTGCATTCCTCCACCAGCCTCCTATCAGAAGGTGTCTCTTCCCCACCCACCATCTGGTAGTCGAGATCATTTTAAGTGGACTAATCGTCGATGGGAGCAGATTGCAGGGACTAATTCAAAGTAAAGCGCCTAAAGATTTTTTTCGGTAATGCCGATTAATCTCATTTGCTTGGACGTTATATATGAAATGACAATCGTATAATTGATTTTATACATTATAATTCCTGGAAGGGAGGTACGTAGAAGCAGAAATTGGGACGAACTTGAATATTAGTGCTTAAATTAATCAGTGAAGTGATATAAGCATAGAGGTCTAGCTTGAGGATACTTGTATTGGGGGGGGGGGGGGGGGGTGGTAATCGTTTTTTTCGAATGCTCATTCTTTCGAAGGTTCGTATTTCCAAAGATTCATAATTCCGAAACACAAAAATGCCATACGAGGGGGTTCATAACTCCACACATTTTGTTGCATTACTTCGAAGGTTCATAATTTCTTAAAATGAAATAGGGTTCATAATTCAGAAAATATAATAAGGTTCATTATTCCGACGGTTCGTAATTCCGAATAAAATGATGTAGGGCTCTATTACGTTTTCGGAATTATGAACCTACGAAGTAAGGAATTTTAGGAGTAAACGAACCTTCGGAAATACGAACCTTCGGAGTAACGAACCTTCAGAATTATGAACCTTCGGAAAAACGCCATGTAACCCTTGTACCCATCCCTAGGGATGCTCTGGGCAATTGCAAAGTACAATTATTAACATGGTTTTTGCTCAGCTGTCCTAAGCAGCTAAAACATTCAAGGAAGTTATTTGTACCAAATACCCATGTGATTCACCTGGATTGAGAGTGGCAAATGTATATGAATGTCTCGTTATAGGACATTAGTGCCCCTCCTTATTGTGATCATAATAAGCCAAAAATGTTAAAAGATTGCTAAAATAATATACTTTGTGAGGGGGTGAGGTCACCTTTATGTCTTACGTCTTTTATTCACGCAATCGAATGTACTTGTATATTCATTTTGTTTGTAATTTGACCATTTATATACATCTTTTTTTTTATTTGAACATGCAAAATGAAAAAAAAAAAACTAAAATCAATGTTTTAGCCTTATGATATTGTATTAACACTTTGTATTTCTCACACTTTCTCTCTCTTTACATCGCTTTCCAGTTTTTTTTTTGTTGTTTTGTCTATGTCTGTTTTAGCTCTCTTTTTGTTTGTATGTTGTTGTTTTTGTCATTCATATTTTTGTGTGTTTCATGTGCAAGAGTCTCTTGCTACCTTACTCCCCTGCCTTCTCTTTTAGTAGGTTTATATATCCATGTAACAGTTATATAATAATCTCTTTTAAAAATTTCTTTCATTTATCTATATATACCTTCCATTTAACGTCTCCTCTTGTATAATCTGTTTCTTTCCCTTCGTTCCTATTTTTTGCTTTGTTTGCACCACATGACAAAAAGCAATTAATGGACGGTTCGAATACAAGAAACCCTGCAATTTTTCCACTGGTACAACAAAGAAATCGATCCTTGACGTGGATTTTAATTTTAAGAATGAATATCGAAATCTGAAGAATTTCATTCCAGATTCTCAGTGTCCTTTACTATTTTTAAGAAAGCAATAATACTAGTCAGAGATGTAAACAAACCATGCCTATTACCAGCAGTCATGGATAATGAGAAAAGAAATCATATCGAAAAAGCTCTCGAGTGGGTTTTTCCCCTCCTAAAAGCCCGGAAACGGTGGGAAATTTCTGCAATTATAAACGATTATCATGCGATCACCCTCGAAAGAATGATACGCTTGGGACTAAGGCTGGTAGTCCGATTTAACTCCGTACTGCGGAAATTAAAAGTCATTGGAGGGAAGACTCTACTTCCATAAAGCAAATATGTTTTTTATAGCGAATTCTGAGTGAATCAAGATTGGATACAGTCCTCAATTCTTGCATGGATTATAACAGGATATTAAAATTTGTATCTTTTTATCGAAAAATAACCATCAGAGAATACCCCGCCTGTAAGAATTTTGAAGGAATTATTATAGATGCTAACGTTCTTATGACGTTTATAAAGTCGTACACTGACGTAAGGGCTCGACTACGTAATGTAACCCATGGCCTACTACATAATATAATTATGTTATGTTTGGGGTTAAATATCGCCATTATCTTAAATATTCTTCCAATACATTTCGGCTTGATTTTGGTAGACCTGATAATATTTTCCCATTGACATAAATAGGGAATAAGCATCTTGTTCATACTAAGAAGTATCTGTTTTTATTTCCTGTAACACTCTCCCATTATATTTCCGTCATCACCACAATATCTTTATTTCCTCTCCTTAATAGTTATGTCATTGCTGCCTAGATTGGATAGCTAATCAAAGTCAGCACTGATTGGATTAATGGTGGTGGGTGGGTGCGAACCGCGTCGTTTGTATATATATATATATATATATATATATATATTGGTTCTTTTTCAACGAGTTCTGATAATCACCTAGCTTTATGTTTTTGATCAAGTAGCATGAACGTTGGAGAGAATGATGACATGGAACATAGAAACAACATCGTTTATAATGTCACAATGTGCTTTAAGACCCAGGAATTGAAACCAGGAGGGATCGAGGTGACCTGCGAATCAAAACAACCATCGCTGCTAGACCAAATAATATAGGCAAGTAATAGATCACCTGCACATAATATAGGACTAGAGGTTGGAGAGGAAAGACGGAGGGAATGGACGAAAATCAGATTATTTTTCTAAGGAATCGCTGATATGACCAGAAGCTCCTCTCTGTCTGCGATTCGTTGGATATCTTCTGATTGCATGAACATCGATTGAGTCTCGACTTTCTTGGCATAGCCCTCGGCCTTTTCAATTCACTTCAACGAAAAGTTTCCGAACTTTAGAGACGAATTGGGTATTTGAAGAAACAAAGTAGATCAAGTTAAAAAAGGGAGGAGTTTATTTCTGAAAAAAAAGGTCAGAAAATGAGAGGAAATATTATTGTTAGCAAGACATTAATCTACATTTGCCACACTCGACCCAGGTGTAGTACGTGTAGAACGATTTTGTTACTGGGGTGCTGTGAGCCAAAAATGTCTGACAAGCAAAAAAAAAAAAAAAAAAGTCCTCACCATTTTAGGCATTTTTAGTGTCTCTTTTTAAGTCCAAAAATCTCTGACAAGCAAAAAAAAAAAAAAAAAAAAAAAAAAACGTCCTCAGCATTTTAGTGTCTCTTTTTAAGTCCGAAAATCTCTGACAGGCAAAAAAACAAAAACCAACAAACAAACCAGGTCCTCAGCGTTCCAGGCCCCTGGTATTAGTATTTGTTCTTTCTTCCAGATGAGATAGACTACTGTCAAATCGTGGTAAGATGTAACATTGAGTGTTGTTGATTTGAAGAAAAAAAAATATATAAAAATGTATCAACATGTATCAACAAAGGCAACACAATCCTCCATTCAAAATCATCCTTTTTAAATTTTATCTTTAAAATTATAAATGTTCATTGAAGTATACATCATGCTGTTACAAAGAGCCTTCTTTATAAACGATATTCTTGAAATTATATCACTTTCGTGTTAACTACGAATTTAATGAAAAATGCAAGCTTTTATATATTTAATGTGTCATGAACAATAGCAAAAAGCGAAATAACGACTAGAGGAAAAGGGAGAATATAAACGGAACAAGAAATTAACGAGCTGTGAGAAAGGTGAAATTTATATGAATAGGAGCGATGAACAATAACAACAGAATCTTATTCCACTCTTCGGTTTGTAGAACAAAACATATCCGCTTTATTTTCATGGTGTTTATGGAAAAGCGGGAGCTGAGATTTCGATAGGAGAGAACGGGATTGGACGTTAAATGGCTTTATATCATAAACCAAAGATGCACCAGAAAATAATCGAGTTAGACAAAGGGAGCGAACAAAATAACACAGGTTCATTAATAAGTTCTGGATGAAAAAGGACATTTTTGAGATTTAGAAAAAAATCTTTAATTAAAAAAATATATAACGCGATACGGGTGATCACAATAGTTTTGATAATTGTATCGACCGTGTATTGTAATTTGAATGAACCAAGATGTACTAGATAGCGAGGGAATAAAGATGAAGAGAGTAAAGAAAGAGATAAAGAGAGAAATGGAAGAGAAAGAGAGAGGGGGCAGAGGAAAAAGAGGGAGAATAGAGAGAGGGAGAGAGAGAGAGAGAGAGGGTATGTGTTTGAGGGGAAATATGGCGCCTTATAACTGATGTCAACTAATATTGACATCATTAAATTGAGAGAGGCAAAGAGAGAGGAGTATTATGTAAGATAAAGAGGAACACAACGGGAGGGGAAAGAGAGAGTGAGAAAGAAAGGCGAGTATTATGTAAGATAAAGATGAACATAACGGAAGGGGAAAGAGAGAGAGAGAGAAAGAGAGGGGAGTATTATGTAAGATAAAGCGGAACATAACGGGAGGGGAAAGAGAGAGAGAGAGAAAGAGATGGGAGTATTATGTAGGATAAAGCGGCACATAACGGGATGGGAACGAAAGAGAGAGAGAGAGAGAGAGAGAAAGAGAGAGAAGTATTATGTAAGATAAAGAGGAGCAGAACGGGAGGGAAAGAGAGAGAGAGATTTATTGGGAAAGAGAGATGAAGAGAGAAAAGATAGGGAAGATAGAGTGATATCGAGAGAGAAAAAGAGAGAGAAAAGAGAGAGAGATGGAACGAGACAGAGAGAGATAGAGATAAAAAAGGAACGATGAAGAGATAGGGGAAGATAGAAAGAGAAAAAAGGAGAGAGCAGAATCGGGAGAGAGAGGAAAGTCAGATTAAACAAGTCATATACATGGATAGAGGGATAAAGGGAGATAAAGCGAAATGAAAAACAGAGGGCTGAGGATGGAGAGAGAGAAAGAAGGAAAGAGGTTAAGGGAGAGGAGAGAGAGAGAGAGAGAGAAAAGAGTACTAGAGAGGGTGATAGGGATAGAGAAAGGAAAATAAAGATGAAGATGGTGTACACAATGTTCAGGAAGGAACCAGGGTGGAGTGTTCAGATGTGTCAATATGAGTCTGTGTGTAGGCAAGCAATATTGTCTTTCAGTGAGAACCTCCTTGCGGGCATGGAATGTTTATTCGATTCCGCGACAATCTCGCTTTATATCGATGTACCATCTATGGAATGAGCTTTATGCAATCAGCATCAATACAAGAAAGACAACAGAGAGAGAGAAAGAGAGAGAGAGAAAGAGAGATGGAGAGGAGTAGCGAAAGAGGGGCAAAGAGTATTCTCTAAACTGTCGAGGATGTAAAATCGTTGGGCTTGATATCAGTCGAGAAACGCCAGCGGATATTATGGGATCGCCTTGGCGTCTGTCGTATTCATCCGAGCTTGTATCCCCGTATCCGCTTTGCTGTATCAAGGGCGACTCCCGTAGCCCGCCAAAAACAAATCACCTATTCAAGTCCGCTTTGCCCATCTCTAATCACCGCTTGTTCAACCAGTACATTCCGAGTTTCTACCCCACTCTCTCTTTCTCCGCCGGTGCTCTGAAAGAAACGGAGCGAAAATACCACTCAATAAAGAGGAATTGGAGAAGAGCAGCTCGATTTGTAACTATCTGATTTCATTATTTTGTGAAAATCTTAATATACCCTATTGTGGTGTTTGAATCGTAATATCCGCTGTGCAGGTCTCGGATAAGAATTGGAAGAAAAGCTTTGAATCCGCGGACAATACAACACTGGTTGCGCCTATATTGACGAGCTACAAGATACATTAAAACTATAATTTCCAGTCAATAGGGATATTGTTTTCCTTCAATGGCGTTGGTGAATCTGTGTGTCCATGAAGAAAGAGAATGCTGCCAGATCTATCTTGAAGTCATGATACAATCGAATGAATAGGAGACGGTTCAATCGATTCGTATTGGGTGCTCCACTCAAGACTAATATACCTAATGCCTCTCCCTCAGGCCAGTTGGCTGAAATGAAATTATAACAGCGAACGCCTCCGAGTAGCCAAGCCGCTGCGCACCCGCTCCAGGATGAGACCTTCTCGATAGACGCTGCGATGAACTCGAGCTGAAAGATTTCATCAGTCACTTGTCATGAAATCAAATTTTTTAGACGTCAAGCCGTTTTTCAATCATGCTTCCTTGTCGTATTTATATAGATGAAATCCATTCGGTTCCCCTAGTACGATCATTACTAAACGTGTTTCACTCAAAGCATTCACTTCTTTCGTTTAAACTGCTCTTATTTTAAAGTATTTTTGTTGTCTATCACGGATCACCGTCAACATCAGCACTTCATACCCAAACAAAATCGACACAAAACATGTTCTTATGTTCACGTCTTTCCTAACTTGTCAAGCATTAATACAAATGATAAAAGAGAGATCTTTTTAGGAAGATGTGGATGATACTTCGTCAATCTCAAATTATTTTTCAGGACAATTACAAGAAAGCATTTAGATACATTTCTATGTAATACGCTAATATCAAAAACCACAACTTTTTGTTTTCTAAATGATTTTTATAGAAAATGATTAATTTGAAAAAAAATCTGATTATGAATAATTTTGGTTAAAAGTAAATTTAGGATTAATTCTATAATGGAATTCTAAGGAAAACAGAAATGATAATATTTTATGTTGAATTGACTATCTATAAAAATTTCTCTTTAATACAAACAAGTATCTTTAATTGGTTTATATCCTCCCTATCATTATATTGTTTGTTCAGCATGTCAATCTTTAAGAATATTGCCATATACATAGTAAAGGCTGAGAGGGCCGTTGCGGAAAACAGTTCTGAAACTGACAATGTTACCCTGTATAAATGAAACTGCAAATAAATATGTAACTATTTATAAAATATACCTCACCCTCTCATTCTCCTTTTCATTTCCGATTTTGCATTTCTCTCTTCTTTTCCGTCCATCTCTTTTTCCTGCGGTCTACATGTTTTCCATGATTTCTGTCAAAGTTGAAATTCTATGCATCACAAGCCCTCTTAAAATGTGCTCACTTCCAATACTTTTCATATTGTTTGTTTGCGATCATCAACTTCAGAAACATTTACTACTTTCATTTCGTAAAAATCTACAAAAATATACAGGAAAGAATAGAATTCATAGAAATATAAAACCGAAAAGAAAAAAAAGTTTTTGTCTGATTTCTATCTGAGAGAAGTTTGACATTGAAAATAAAGGGACGTAATCAAAGTGTGAAGCACCATACTTGCAGCTAAAAGTTGGGATAATGTCAAGAAATTAAAAAGCGTCGAATGTCATGATTTGAGGCCATTAAGCACTTTATGACGGACAATGGATCTCACTTCATTTCTGTAAAGGAGTACATTTGTAGTCCTGAATAATTGATTGTAGGTAGTAGAAAATGTGATCCTGTTTTGCCAAGTTGAAATCTAAAATAAAAAAACGTGGAAGTCAAAATGGCCAGCTCCTAATGATCGTGAAAAATGAAAGAAAACCCGTAAAAAGCATCGGTTAGAGATGGGTGAGGGATATCTCTTTAGAATGTTAAGATGAATCCGCATCGGTGCATGGCTTCATAATAGTCTTGTTGGCGCCCTACATAAATAAATGAGGAGGGTGAGACCTCGGTTATGCCATGATGAAATTACCATTGATTTCTCCGTCGAATAGGCAAAAAAAAAAAAAAAGACGGGACAAAAAAACGACATAATAACCGTCTTTTCCCATTTTCGCACATCTCACAATTCCATTAGTACTCGCTCACCGTACAAGTCCCAACAAAAGACGAGGTTACAGTGAGGTGATACTTTAAACGGTGGCTAATAAATCTATCAGGTAGAATCTCGGCAGATACAATAGCCTAGCTATTTCTTCCATCTATCTCTACTCCCCACTCCATCCCCGTCTCTTCCGACTCTTAAAAATATAATTAAAAATCACTTTCAGGTGAATCAACGTAATGCATCTAGGTAAGGGAGTGATTGTATTATTTTGGCACATTGCTTCATTTTTTTTTATATATCTCTAGTGAGAGACGGAGAAATACAATGATACTTAGACGATATGGAAATATGGCTTGTTGGATTCCTCTTTCTCAGTTTCCACTGAATTAGAAGAAAAGTAATTCATTAGGACAGCAATAAGATCAAGCTGTTGTTGTCGGCTCGGATCCTCTTTTCCTGTATATAATGCAGGAAAGGTCATTGTATTAGTCTTAGGGGAGAAGCAACTGATCTTTCAATACGTATCTTCCACTTTGATTAATGCGAACAAATAGATCTTTAAAACATTTCATTTTCTTTTGTTTTTCGTGATTTTACTGGAGAAGGTTGACTAATATCTGTATAATTGGCATGTGATGAATTTGAAAACAAAGTTTAAGAGGGCATTGTTTCCGTATTTTATGTGTATCCAAAATTGTAAAATATAGCTTAATAAAATAAAGTTTAAAAATGTACTTACCACGAAGTTAAACAGAACGGTATCGTTATAATTTGGCTATCACTCTATCTTATTTTTAATAATTTACCTATAGTCAGGATATAATAGCTAGCATTTGCAATGAAATTTAACGAGTTTAATCGACGGCAAAAAAAAAAAAAGAAAGATTAACCGACAAACCTTCCAATGTCATTATCAAATCAGAAAGAATCAGAAAAAAAGAAGGAGGGGCAGCAGAAAAAGCTGAGGAATGAGATTTTCCAGGACCAGGTTTTGGCTATGATTGAAAAATAGTAATAAGAGAATAAATACAGTAGCTTAGAGAGAAGAGATTGAGAGAGAAAGAAGGGGATAAATAGAGAAGAGAGAGAGAAAGAGAGAGAATGAGAGAGAAGAGGACAGATAGGTAAAAAGATAGAGTGTGTGCGCATGTGTCCGCGGGTGAGCGTGTGTGTGTGTGTGTGTGCGCGCGCGCGCGTTTTGTGTGTGTGTGTGTGAGAGAAGCGAGAAAAGAGGAGAGAATTCGGGGATTGAGAGAGAGAGAGAGAGAGAGAGAGAGAGATAGGGGTAAATAGATCTAGAAAGAGAGAGAGTGAACAGATAAAAATATAATATAGAGGTAGAGCGTTCTGGAGTTAAAGAGATAATGATAGATAGAAAGATAATAAAGAGAGAGAAGAAAGAGAGAATAGAAGGGAAGGATAGAAAGAACGAGTTGGAGAGAGTGAGACAGAGGGAGAAAGAAACAGAAAGAAAGAAATTAAGAATGTCATGAGTAGGGATATGCAATCGAGGGTAAGTGTTGTTTGTAGAACTCATCAACTGCGCGCCATTATCGCTATCTAAGTCTGATATGAAGAGAGGGACGTGGCACCAGCTTATGTACACAATTATCCCTCTCCCTGGACCCGTACTGCTGAAAGGTGCGCCGACGAATTAAGACGACATGCAGGATAAAAAAAAGAGAAAAACGAAGACAAATCGTCTTTAGGCCGAGCATATTGCCATTGTGAGCGGGCATGAGTGAGCGATTAAGAGCGCTGGGGTCTCGAGTCGAGAGTGTATACCCTAACAATTTACCCCCCTTGTCTGCCGGGCCGCACGTCCCTCTGAAACTCGACGCCCTAACTCGGCTTCGCGATCCACTAGCTCCAGCGACTAATTTCATTAGCTTAACGTGTGGCGAGTAAGAATTGATTGAATTACCGGCCTTTCAAATATCTAATCGATTGAATTTTTCTCTTTCGGTCACGCTCCGCCATTATGTTTTTTCTTTTCTTCTCCGGCTTTTACCTTACCTTGAAGTAAGTCGGAGTAAATCTTAAGACAGTAGTTGGACGATGCTCTTTTTTCACATTGCTAATAACGACAAATGAAGTAAGATGATGTTGAAAATCATAATCATCTTCTCAACGATTTCTCTCTCTCTTTCTCTCTCTCTGTCTTCATCTTTTAACATCTCTCTCTCTCTTTAATCACCTCTCTCTTTTAATTTTCCCCAGTGTACTCTTTCATTACGTACTTACACAATGAAACTCTTACCTCTCAACTTCAATCAGATCGACTTTTACACATAAAGAAAGAAAGAGATAAAATTAATAGGAATTTAAGTGAAAGAAAAACAGTAAATGAAATAGAAAAGGAGCACAATTTAGGGACAGATAGATTAATAATGAAAGAGATAGAGGTAGAAAAATGAGGGAGAAGCTACCATAGACACATGATTGAGAAGGGAAAGAGGCAGAGAGAAAGGGAGGGATAATAGGAGAGGGAAGCGACATAAAAGAAGGAAAGAGAAAGAAAACCAGAGAGATAGATGAATGAGGAAGTAGCATGTAGCAAGTAAAGATAAAATTAAGAAAGTGAAAGATAGAAGATGAAGGAGAAAAGTGAGAAATAGGAAAGAAAGAAGAGAGAAAGAAAGAAAATGAAGAGTGTGGGAATAGAGACAGAGAGTGAGGGAAAGGAGAAACAGAAAGAGAGAAAGATGCCACAGAGATGGAATGAGAATGAGATTGCAACAGAGAGAGTTGAGAGGTAGATATTTAGATAGCTAGTAAGAGAGAGAGAGAGAGAGAGAGAGAGAGAGAGCTAGACAGAATACTGAGAGGCCCAAATCTTGACAAGCGCATCGCCGAGTGACTTTTGGCGGAAAGGATGGGGTGTGATTTGATTAGGGCAGCGGGAAGCGGTAAAGCGCCTTTTTGTGGTAGCTTGACTTGGCGTATTAGCGAAGGTAATGGGCAGTTTTGTCCTGGTCTATTCTCTCTTTCCTAGACCGACCGACCATGATGAAAAGGAGCTAGTAATCGCTCGCTTATACAACAATCACTGTGCTTTCAGCAAGATTGAATCCCGTGACTTGATTTCCCACTTTGAGGCAAAGCAGTGAGGAATTCGCTCGCGAATTGAAAAAAAATTAACATAACTATCTCCCCCGATCCTGCCGATGTCTTCAGTTCGAAGCTGCTTGGGTGTGCGTAGGAGTTAATAGGAGTGCACATGTGTGTATAAAGAGTTACAAAACTTCATGGATAAAATGAACGAAAAGGAAAGACAATTATTCAATGGGGATCAAATAATGAATCGCGAAAAACAATGACCCTGACTGAAATATAAAGAATCCAGTCCTAAACCCATTTGTTTTTTTTAACTCTTCCTTTGTTAGGGCTGTTATCCGCGGTCCTTATGTCCAAAGATTTTTTTTTGTTCGGAATAAGAATATTATTTACACCGGAATACTCAAACCTTGTTTTTACTTTTAAGTCTTACTTCCCTTTTGCTCGTCTTTAGACGAGCTATCCGGTAATCATTGTTATGTAAACAAGACAAATAATTGGATGAAATTAATACCAATTATGATCGCCGCCGTAAGGTAGTTTCTCCTAAATTACACAGCCTGTACCATTACCACCATCACCGCACCGTTCGCGAGTGCCATTTCAATTCTGCCAGTTTTCATCTAATTCATTTATTAGCCCCCGAGTCGTAATATGCTTGTTTCTCTCCTGTTTAATTTGATAACGATGATTAATAAATGCAAACCGATTCTGTTCCACTGTTTCCACTTGATAGCCGTGCAAGAAATCACCACAATGGATCAATTTAACGATGACATTCATATTTTGACAAGGGGTGAAGGTGGACTGCGGTTTTGATTTTGGAAAAACAAATCGCATCCAGTTATTGTTTTTAAAACATGGATGTGAGGTGCACAAGTTTGGAATGATTTCATTAACATAGCGAGATGAAGCACATAAACATGATAAACAAATTAATGTAACGCCGTGAAAACAACCGTCCAAGGGTTGACAAACGTTCACATTTCTGTTTAACCAGTGTCTGGAAATATCAATTGTAAGTACATAAACTAATCACAAATCATGGCATGATTTTGTTAGCGGTATGTGAAGAAATATAATGAATAAGATCAATAACATTGGCCTTAACTCTCATCTAAAAAAACAAAATTAAGAATAGAAATACTTATCATTAAAAGTACCCTTACTGCTCAGAAATCAATAATCATCAAATCATGGTTCGGGTCCATGTGGTAGAACATCTTTGAAAAATGTTTTCCCGAAGTTAAAACACAGGAGAAATATGATTTCCAATCTAACCTTAATGATATTTAGCAAAATTATTTAAAATCGATGTAAGTTTTTGGCATACATTTGAAAGGAAGTGTTAATAACATACCAGAAGAGGTAGTAATAATAATTTAGCAGAAATAGCATTAGAAATTATAATTCCATAGGAAGTGTAAAAGGATTGCCTACTATATGGATTAGCAGTTAATATTACTAAAACAGTATTGTACAATAATTAGTGTATGTAGAAGGGACAGTAATAGCAACCAGTAGAAATATAGTATGGAATAGAATAGTTGAAAACGTAACAAAGAATAAAATTCCGGCAAAAGAAATGGCAGTAAATTTTTAAAAGATAAAAAAGATGAAGAGTTTTAACAATTTCAACAATACTATTAACGCTTCTCAGCGCCGATGTGTGACAGGTAGAAACAGAAGAGGTATATGGTAGTCAATGTATATCAAAATTTTGAACATAAATCAAACATTCTGTATCTACGATTATAATTATATGCTACTTTAAAATTTTCAGAGAAAATTGCAGATTTTTAAAAAGATATTACCTTATTTCATGTATAAAGTTGGGTATAGTAATAATGTCTGTTATCATAAGAAAACAATAGTAAACAAATGAGAAACCAACAAATGGATGGACAAAAAAAAATCAAATGTAATTTTCAATAGTTCATATGTACAAAGTTAAGTAATAATGTCTGGTATCATAAGAAATGGTAATAAATTTCCTAAATAAGTTTTGTACACAATATTTCGTGAAATGATAAGTGGTTAATGAAGTGCAGGCATTTGAAAAGTAAACATTAGTCACACTTTGAAGAGAGAAAAAAATGAAGAGAGCTAAACCCATTGGCACAGTAAACAGTGGTAGAAGATGTAGGAGCAGTGTAGTAGATAAAAAAATGTGCTATTGGATGTAATAATAGTGTTAATAGATTTCTTTACAAATAGTAGTTTAAAAGTAATGGCAGTAGTAGATATAAAAAATACTTGTTTCAGATGAAAAAATGGTGGTAGTAGATGTAGACATAGTAGTTATAGTTGTAAATATGGTTGACGTTGATATGGAAATGGTAGTAGATGAAGAAATAGTGTAGTAAATAGTAAAATCAGTTTTAGTAGATGTATATGATTATTTGTATTTGTTGAATTTGGTTTTTTTGTAAATAAAGAACCCTGTCAAAGGGGGGGGGGGTGGGGGGTATTTGTAGATCTGGAAATAGTGGTGGCAGGTGTAAAAAATAATGGTAGTGTATGTAACATTAGTTGTAATAG